>BFEA01000353.1:663080-700888 GCA_003427395.1 Chara braunii | reverse complement strand
CTTACCACTATAATAACAAAGAACAGGTGATAAGAGTGAGCGAGGTTCCGAGAAGTCTGCCTTATCACCACAACGATATGATAATGTGGTAAGAGTGAGCGAGGCTCCGAGAAGCCTGCCTTACCACTATGATAAAAAAGAACGGGTGATAAGAGTGAGTGAGGCTCCGAGAAGCCTGCCTTATCACCACAACGATATGATAATGTAGTAAGAGTGAGCGAGGCTCCAAGAAGCCTGCCTTACCACTATAATAACAAAGAACAAGTGATAAGAGTGAGCGAGGCTCCAAGAAGCCTGCCTTATCACCACAACGATATGATAATGTGGTAAGAGTGAGCGAGACTCCGAGAAGCCTGCCTTACCACTATATTAACAAAGAACAAGTGATAAGAGTGAGCGAGGCTCCGAGAGGCGTACCCTATCACCACAACGATATGATAATATGGTAAGAGGAGCGAGGCTCCGAGAAACCTGCCTTACCACTATCTGCCCTAAAAGCAAGACACTAACTAAGAATGAGTATATCCTGATCGATCTACCAACGAAGTTCTGCTTCTATATAACTGAATCAATCTATCACTAACGAATTATTTTTTGATTCCAATAAGGAGAGGATAGTGAGATCTTGGCCCTGAGAGACTCATCACTTTGAAACCTCGATTTGATCTCTATCATATGATTTCTCTCCAAATTGAATTGATGGTGCTGCTTGTAAATTACTAAGATATGATGATTGTAAGCTACCTTTTAAAGGGAAAGCTATGTATGATCACTAGGTCAGAGGAACTTGGGAATAAGCTATGTTCGTTACCTAGATCAGCGGGGCGATAGCTTGGCAGTTAGATAAGGATAGAAGCTAGATAGTAAGTCACTAATGAGAGTCGATCCCTAGATCTCGAGCCTATGAGAGATTTTCTAGATCCAGTGAAGGAGAGAAATGTTAAGATTCGGTCGGACTGTGCTGTGTTTACAAGTTTCATCACTCTTGGAGAAGATTACGGAAGAAAACCGTAAGGAACTTCAATTCTGTTATCATTGGATAACAGGTCGGTAGAACTCCGACTCAACCTCCACATGGTTTGATACCCACACCTAAGACAGAGCTTGAAAAGGGAACAGACACATCTTTCCCTGTATCTTAGCCTAAATTGTCTAAATCATCTCTCGAAGGTCTTTGAAAAGGTAAAGGGCTGGGTAATAGGAGTCAGGAGTTGGAAGGAGTGTTGTTTTCAAGGTTTGAGGGAGTGAGGGACTTGTTATGAATGGGTTAAAGGTTGACGCTGGTAGTGCATTCTGTGCTGACATTTTGTACGTGTGTATGTGGTCTTCTTGCATTTACACAGGTATTTTTTTTTGCAGTGATCTGTCATCTGAACATAGGGGAAATACCTGGGATACTTGGACACAGGGCACCGCAATTGTGAAAGTGAGGTCCACTTGCTCATTCGCTCCCCTGATATACATATGTACCTATATATATATCTATATATGACATTGAACAAGACCTTACTTTGGTTCGGGCTTAGAAAGAGTACTGTCTAGGATTCTATCGAGATCGCAAGAAATGAGAGATTACAAGAGGACTTAGACTTTGGTTTTTCTCATATGGTCAACAAAGGAAGATGGATTCATTATCATATTTAGCTAAGCGTGAAAGACTGTTCGGAAAGTCGACCTGATAAGATAGTCGGTCCGAGGGAACTAGCACCTCCGGGCACGATATACGGGTCAGTCTTAAGGCGTTCTACCGCGCGCATGCCTATGCTAGGGCGATCGAGAAAACGCCATCGGCTGGCTTACCTCTGCGATTGCATATAAAAGCCTTCGCACGTGGATCAGTAGCTCAACAGGGATACGCCCACCTAAGGGATGGTGACAACTCCCGTGGGTGGAGGTATGTTGTACCTCGCGGGATCCCTAACCTTTCGTAGGGAGTCGCGAGAGGTATAGCACGCGAGCACGGTCAGAGTGGTGTTTCGTTAAGGTGACAAAAGACTCCTGCATGATACGACCGTGAGGTCCGACACAATGATTACCTTGCGTCTGAATGTAGGACCGACGCGCGCGACACCGTGATCATAGCAGAAGATTTTAACGTTGCTCCAGATCGATCCCTGGATCGTTGGCGTATTCCTACCCTCTGCCCGGACTATGTGGAGGCTGATGAAGTAATGATTGTCAATCTGAATCAATCATTTCACATGTTTGACTCATTCAGAAGATTGAACCCTACCCACCGTACCTTCTCATGCTTTAGAAAGAATCAGGATATGATGGTTATTAAGTCAAGCATTGACTCAATCCTCCTCTCTAACTAATTAGAAGGTTCTCTTCAAGTTGCTGAAGTACTTCCTAGAAGCCCTCTGTTAGAACTTGATCACGCTATGTATGTGGTTATTCTCTCCTTAAGGAAAAAACAGACCAAGGTAAGGGCTACTACAAATTAAACACATCTCACATTGAATTGGAAAGATTCAAAGCCTACCTAAAGGATGTTTGGTCTTTCTGGAGACAACAGAAAACCATTATCCAGGATGATATTATGTGGTTCAGCAACGGTCTAACTTTCCTAGGCCGTAAATGCAATGAATATTCAAAACTATTGGCAGCAGAACGTCATTCCAATTAAGCAAGGATTTATCAACGCATCCAACAGTTACAATCCCAAGAAAGTGACAATGAGAACGAGGAAAACAATGAACTGATAGCTCAAGAAATTCAAGAACTAGAAAACCAATTACTCTCACAAATGTAATATCGTTGGAATGGCATCCGAATTAGAGGTAAACTTCAAAAGTTTGTCACCGAGGGGGGAATGGATGCGAGATTTTTTGCCATGTCCAGAGCCCGAGTGGGGAGGACAATCATTGAGGCTCTGGCTTATCCCCAACATCAAATTGATAAGTCGGCCCCCTCTACGGCTGAATGTACCAGGATTGCCAGAGATTTCTTCAAGAACCTCTTCTTATAAAAAACTGGTAACATCCCCCTGAACCAGCGTAATATGGAGATAGATGAATTTCTGAAACCTATGTCCAAGTCCCTCTCTGCCTCCCAAAGAGATCAGTTGGAGTTGCCCCTAACAAAAGAAGAAGTATGGACTGCCCTAATGCTCATGGAGGAGGAAAAAACCTCAGGCATTGATGGACTGCCTAAGGAATTTTGAGAATATCTTAGGAACTTCATCTCTCAGGACTTAATGGACTTTTATAAGGTTGTTTGGGTGACTGGACAAATGGGAGAGTTTGTGGGGCAAGGTATACTGACACTGCTCTATAAAAAGGGTGATAAATGCAATATTCGTAATGATCAGCCCATCACACTCCTCACTGTCTTATACAAACTCATCTAAAAAATCATAACGAATCGCTTAAATAAATGCATAGCCGACATAATCTACCCCTCCCAAACAGGTTTTATCCAAGGAAGGAATATCCAAGACAATATTCTTCTGATAAATGAGTCAGTCAAACTTTCTCGTCAATCTAAGCACAACGCGACCTTTATATTTATAGATTTTGAAAAAACATACGATCACGTCGACTGTTTTTTTCTAGATAAATGCCTAGAAAAACTCAATTTTGGCTCAAACTTTAAACGATGGATTAAAATATTGCATAATAAAACAACAACAAGCGTGATGGTTAATGGGAATGTGAGGCAAGGTGACCCAATTGCGCCACTCACTTTCGTAATAAGCATGAAAACCCTGGTTGCTAACCTCCGACAGGACAAAGATATTAAGCGTATCCAAGTGTCATCCATCACAGAGGAAGCAATCCCTATTTGTTCCCTGTTTGCTGATGACCTCTCTTTGATGGTTGATGCGTCTCAAGAGAATCTAAAAACAATAAAAAAAATCATAGATGAATTTTGCAAACTCTCAGATATGAAGGTAAATTGGGGGAATAAAACGCTGGAATGGTGGATTCATTATCAAGGAGTAAGGCCTCCAAAACGACCATTGATCGAATGGCTTCCTCCTGAAACACCTATCAGAGTCATAGAGATCTCTCTCTCAGCATTTGACAAACCCTTATCTAACAATGCTGAGATTTTACAACAAACACATTCAAAATTGGAGCTATGGAGGGACAAACATACCTCGTTACTGGCAGGACGTTAGCCATTAACAATGTGGTATTGGCCTCAATCTGGTATAAATCAGCAATCTGGCCTTTGGACAAAACAACCATTAAGGTTTTTCAACGACAATTGGTTGTCTTCCTCTGGCGAGGAAATCATGAATGTGAAAATGCCATTAGTAGGGTGGCATGACTTTCTATAATCCAGCCCAAAGCCGGAGGTGACCTAGGCATCATAAACCTCGCTACCCAGACTATGGCCCTGTCCATTCAATGGTTAAAACGCCTCTTATTCAATCACCAGACCCCTTGGAGTAAACTGACAGGTGAGCAAATAAGAAGACTAGCTCCACCCACTTCAGAGGAGGTGGATCCACTCATGTGGTTGGAAAACCGCTCCTGGTCGCTTCTGAGGAGCACCACATTAGAACCCCATCACCTGAAATTGTCCGACCGACAAGCAGCCAAGACAGATATTGTCAGGGACCCATTTTGGATAAACTTGATTAAAAACTGGAGGAAATTGTCTCTCCCAGACAAGATAGCTCCTGAGAGATGGGAAGAGGTCTGCCAACAACCATTGTTTAACAATACATTTATCAGGGATTCTCAAGGGTGGACCCTCAACTGTTCGGACTCACCATGGAAATGATGGATTAAGAAAGGAGTCACACGCATTAGAGACGTCCGGAACGTTGAGAACAAGGATTGGATTGATCTACCGACCCTCCAGGAGAGATTAAGATATTGCCATCATCAAAAGGAAGCTATAGAACAATTAATTGATATAATTCCCCTAGACTGGGTCAGAATCCTGAGAAATGAACCAAAGTTTATCCCAAACGACTGGTATCCATCATCGATCAACAAGGGATAGTGAGAAATGTAATTGAAGTCTGCAATACAGGGGATATTCTTATATCTATCTTTGATCTACGGGAGGATGGTTTCCTCAAGGCTAGATCACAAGAGCACACTGGGTGGGTCAAAGCAAATAGAGTTTCAGAATCAGAGTCCTTATGATTAAGGAAAGCTGGTTTGATTTCAAACCAGACACACCCATCTCTCATCTCCCTTTAGATCGAGTTTGTTGGATCTGGTCCTCCTCAAATGGTACAGGGCGCTCTTACGTAAGGACACTTCACACCCTGTCAGTGAAGTCTACCTATATGATGCTTCGTCCTAAGATAAACCTAAAAGACAAAATAGAAGATCGTTGGACGAAGCATCTAAACGTAAGTAAAGAATAATTGCACTCTATTAAGTGGTTTCACTCTATTAAATCCAGACCAGCTAAAGTAGCATCGCTGCAATGGCAAATTGCCCATTGTTGTCTCCCTACAAACGACTGGGTCATCGATAAAACATCGTTGGAACGAAAAGGAATATCCCTTCCGTGGTGTAAGTTCTGCAAATCAGCCTTCCCATAACTCATACCGAAAACTTATAGAACACATTTTTTTGCGATGCCTAGGATCAATTTGGCTATGGCGTTGGTGGGATAGGATTTGGAGCCAGTTAGGAACATCCCTCCCTTGGCCCTGAAATTGGAAGACCCTCCTCCTGGAATCCTGGAATCCGAACCAGGAAGATGCTTTCACTCTGAACCTATTCATAATCGGAAGGCGAACTGTCATGCGGGCGATCTGATTACGAAGGTGTACTCATGAAATGGAAGGTGCTCACCTAGATGCCCCTAAATCCACTGATACTATCAGACAACAGATCCAAACAGAGATCACTATCAAATGGGAGTTCCTTAAGGAAAAATTACAATTTTTATCATTAGAAAAAAAAATATTGCATCATATCAAAACATTCAATTAGAATCGGCTTGGAGGGGACCAGGGAGGGAGATTGGGATGGATGAAGTGGGAAGGAACAAAAGAGAACACCCAAGAGGAGATCCCAAGGAACTACAGTCTGGCCTTCAATGACTGGAGCAATGTTGATCCTACTGTACCTTTAAGACCTCTGTGGGATTTCCCTGATCCCTTCCCTCTCTTGAACCGTTGCTTAGTTCTCAGGTCGTGGTATGCGTACGAATGATCTGGAAAATCCCTTGCATTGTCTGTGAATGTTGGGGTCAACCTTTCTCAAGAACAAGTGTGATTAAGTGCTAGGAAGATACGTATATCTGGCGCCCTCTCAGGGTGAGGAGGCACAAGACTCAACACTCAGTTGCAGATTTCCCACTGCACTGATCAGAAGGGACGCTGGGCCCGGTTCCCAGTTTGTGTTGTACCTCGGTCCTTCATTGTTTCTCATGGGACGCTGGACCCGGTTTCCAGTAGGTGCAGCTCCCCACCAATAGAATGGAGCCCCGATAAGTCAGGTAGGAGTGCATGCTCGTATCTTCACTCCTACCTGACGCCACGTGATTTGTTAAAAAAAAAAAAAAAGTGGCAAGGTACAGGGCTAACACTTGCAACGTAGCGACGCGGTGAAAAACCCCGAATTTTTTGCCTTCAATTGCAAATCAGGATCATTGAGTGTACCTCCTTGTCAAAGGGTACACCAGCCACAGAGACACAAGATCCGCTAACATATGACATAACCACGTGTTCTGCATACAATTCAAGTAACTCTTTTGTTTAAGGCTCCGGTATATGATGTCAAGGGACGCTGGACCCGGTTTCCAGCAGGTGCAGCTCCCCACCAATGGAACGGAGCCATCCAAGTACGGGAGTGTAGAGGGAGTGTCTGCTCTTATCAGCACGCTCTCTCCTCCCCGTTGCTGATGTTTGCAAAAGGCCATGTACCACAGTGTGGAGAAGATAGCCGTATTGATGATTAGTGCTCTCCCAATTAGAGATGCCTGAGCATTTTTACATGGGTCCAGTCGTGACATTGCCCTCGCAATTAGGTTTTGTCCCATCCTTGACCATGTGCCATCTTTGTTGACCATGATTCCCAGGTAGCGGAGTGCTTGGTCCCCAATGGATCAGGATAAGGGGCTGGGGTTCTCTTCTGGAGTGTTTTTTTTTTTTCCCATCAGACTCCATCTGCTTGGCATTGTCCATAATAAACACATACAACTGACCACGGGCATGTGCGTAAATCGTCCATGTCAGGCGGCATCGATCTGTTGATACCTTGATAGTTGTGGATGTCTGTTAAAGCATCACTGCTCTGTTTGATTTGAAGCGTGACTTGTGGTGTGGCATACCAGATGGTCTTCTGGAGTTTTTTTTTTTTTTTTTTTTTTTTTTTTTTTTTTTAACAGGACCTTATGGCCCCGGCTCCTTTTCCATTATGGGGAGCATCAGTCCGGTTCCTATTCCACCGGCAAGTCAAAAGAGTAATACATCATCCTTACAAACACACGCTTCCTTCCGCATGGCCGAAGGACCCCTGATCAGCATTGATTACTCCATTCGCATGGAGGATTGACTGTCAGCTTGCCTTGCTATACCTTTCCCTCTCAGGTCTGCTGTGCAGTGCAGATCTGCCAAATAGGGTCCGTAAACCAAGAAAAGGTCTAGCCCTTTCCCTGCTCCCTACCCCTCACTATGTTCCCCTACGTGTACTCCCTTTTACCCTAGAGTTGCTCGGCATATATTTAGCGCCCTCCCCCTTGTTACGTCTGGTCCAGTCCGACCTTTACCCCGTCTGCCTTGTGCTCCACCTGAGACAACTATCTTAATCTGATTCAGTTTTTCAACTCCTTAGAACATACAGTCCCTGACATGAAACCTGATCCTTAAGACCCTAAAACCCTTACCTTAAACCCTCCCTTATTCCACCTCGTAAAACCTTTCCTTCTGGAGATGGCCTAATGATTACGAGCCCAATGTAGTCCTCACTTTTTCTCTTCCTGTTGTACTGTATGTAGTCTGTCCAGCATTGATGTAGGGGATTATCCGCTCCGTCTTAAGTCGGCACGTGCGTCCCCTCTTGCTGCCCTCACCCTTTTCTGTTATGTGCCCATTTTGCAGCGTCTGTAGCCGGCCTGGGATATTTCCTCCCGCCCCCGTCTTAATCCTCCTTGTCTCCCCTCTTGGCCTTTGTTCTTGAACCTGGTGCCCCTTACTCCCTTCAACTCAATTGCCCATCCGTTGCATGCTCGGCCTGAACTCTCCTGCCTACCTCTGAATTGTGCCAGTCCTTCCAGTAAATTCGATCGTTCCGTAGCTCATCCACCTTACCATCCACTAGCCACAGCTGGGTAAATTTTTTCTTAGCCTTTTCTCGCAGATCCACGTCTTCGGGCATCCACTGTTTTAGCTTCTGCCATTTGCACAGAATTTCCGCCTGTAGCATGGTTCTCATCTCCCCTCATAACTTCTCTCTTGGGTTGGATAGCCTTTCGATGGTTTTGCAGCATCTTTCTTTCCAGATAACCCATAACGTCGCCTTCCTGATCATACCAAACCATAATTTTTCCGTCTTCCTGAGCAGGTCAGGAATGTTAGTCCAGAGAAGAATTTGGATGGGCTGTTCGGGGAAGGAAGTGTGGAAAAGGGAGTCCCAGAAAGTTGAGGCACGTACCCAGTAATCCGTCGCCTCACTGCAGTGGATTAAACAGTGTACCAGGTTTTCTTGTACCCCTTCTGTACAGATAGAGCATAAGTCGGAGCTAGAGGGGTCGTTTCTGCGACGTCGTGTATGGAGCCATTGATTTACTGGCAGCGCCACGTAAGCGATAAGCCACTGAAGGCTTCTAATTTTAATCGGTCTGATAGTCTTAAATTTCTTCTACAGGATCTGTGTGATTTTGTCAGCTTCTTGGCCTATTTGTTTCTGCCATCTGGCTTTGATCACCGGATCTGGGTCTTTTGTTTTCAACAAGAGTTTGTATCCCAGTTTGACTGTGTAGTTCTGTATGGGGACATGCATCTTAATGTTTTTTTCCTTATCCGGCTTCCATCCCCACTCTACCGGGTCGAATTCCAGGTTGTGCACTGCCGTGTCCGGTCGGAAGATAGCCTTGGGCCATGAGCCTAAAACCCTTATTTTCCTAAGCAAGAAGAAATTCATAACTGTTGTTTCCACATCCATATTGAGTATTGTCAGCATGCCCTGCTTGGACTAAGAGATTGGGAAAGAGGTAAAGATGGCATTGGTGGTTGATCCCGATTGTAAGTGCGAAAATTGGAAAGCAAGTGAAAGTGGAAACTCTTGCACTTTAACCCCCCATTCCCCACATTTCCAGGGCAACGCTTCCTTCAAAATATCTTTCCATTCTTGAGGGATGTGATTGATGATATACTGGAGGTTAAGCCCTCGTCTGTGGCAGCCCTTCAATCGTGCGCTCAGGTCCTGTTCGGTCACCCATTCTTTCTTATCTTCGTTCCACAAGTGGCTAATTGTCCATACATCGTTCTTCACCCATGACAACCATTTGTGATCTAAGAATAGGGGATTGTCGCTTTGGTCTTTCAGCCACTCATTGCCGAACAGCGGCTGTCTCAAAACCTCATTTCTGGATTTCATTCTGTTGGTCTTTTTTGGTAAATTTTCTCTCCAGATCCGGATCAGTGCCGACCAATACGGTACGGAGCGTCTATTTATGGTCAATTCAGATTCTCTCCTTAGTCTTCTCCTTCCTGTTTTCAAGTTCGATTCCTTGTTCATTAACCAAAACAGACCGGTTATATTTTCTGGCGACGCCACTGGAGCCAAGGCTCTTATGCTGTCTAGAGCCAGTTTGTTCCATGCCGTATCTGGTTTCATAAAGAGTTTGACTATCCATTTGGCTTGGAGGGTTTTCGTCTCACATTTGGGGTCTATAATCCTTAGGCCCCCATGTAACGGCTTCCTAGTGATGTATTGCCATGCGATCTTGGGGATGCACCCCTTTTTGTTGGGATTACCTGTCCATAAGTAAGTCCTGGTTGTGTGGTTGAGCTCCTTTATTGAGTTATCCGGAATCGTCCATATCGAGGCTATATACCACATCATGGAAAACACAGACGTGTTGAGCACTAGGGCTCTACCAATCAGCGACGTGAACATGTTCCCCCATCTCCCTAGCTTATTTATCTGTTTGGCTAGCATGTTATGGGTCATCTGGGGCGCCAGACCCTCCCTAGTCATGAGGATGCCTAGGTAGCGAGTAGGGGTATCCGACAGTTCCTATGTCATAGTGGCCTCTGGCCCTTGCAGATGAGGAAGATCCTCATCGAAAAGCCACCACCCTATGGTCTTTTTCCAATTAATCCTCATTTCTGACGCCAATCTGAAGGCTTTCATTGCCTTGGCCAATGTCTTAAACGAGGAATCGGAGACTCTAATCAAAATCGTCAGGTCATCTGCAAACATGATCACTGTCGGGAACTTCATGTGATGCGTCGACCCCACATTAACCTCTGGAAGCCTATGGATGGAGGGGTCTTTTCGTAGGAATGAAGCAATGGTTTCCATTACAAAAAGAAAGATCGAGGGGGCGAGCGGGTCCCCCTGCCGGACTGAGCGGGAGATTGGGTAACTTTCCGACAAGAACCTATTTACTTGTACACATCCTGTGACATCGTTGTACAAGATTCTGATCCATTTCCTAAAGCTAGGTCCCACCCCCATTCGCTCCATACTTGCATCCATGAAGGACCAATTGACTTGGTCATAAGCCTTCTCGAAGTCAAAGAAAAGTATGGTTGTGTTTATCCCCCTTTCTCTGGCTTTGTTTGCTGTTTCATTTAGGGTCAATACATTATCCAATATGTAACGTCCAGGGATGAATCCCGTCTGGTCAAAGTGGAAGCATTTATCTGTTAAGTTCGTGATTCTGGTGACAAGGGTTTTGGCTAGGATTTTATAGGGGAGCGTTAATAATGAGATTGGTCTGTAGTTCCTAATGTCCTCTTTGTCTCCCTTTTTGTACAACACTGTGACGACACTGTTACTCAAAAAACTGCCCAAACCCCCTTTGTCATAGTTGTCCTTGTAGAAGTTCATTAAGTCCCCCCCTAAGAGTGACCATAATTTTTTCCAGAATTCCTTTGTTAACCTGTCGATCTTCGGTGACTTGTCATTGTTCATGCTCTTGAGGGCTTGAAAAAGTTCATCCAACGTTAAAGGTTTATCTAAGGCTTCCGCTTGCTCTGTTGACATCGTTTGTTCTAGATACTGTAACATTCTTTGTCTTGCTTCTTTTATGCCATGTGGAGTAGGTGTTTGAGTTTTGGTCTAGTACAAATCTTGGTAAAAGTCTTTTGCAATTCCCAACACCCCCTCGCTAGTAGCCGCTATCACTTCCGGATCTCTAAGAGTTTTCAATTTTTTTATAGTGGTCACTCTCGAGTTGGTTTTGATGCGGGCGAAAAAGTTTTTCGACATTGATTCATTAAGTTCATATTCATTCATTGTGGCTCTTATTTGCAAGCCTTTTAAATCCCATCACCTCCACATAGCTAACTCTTCCCGTGCTTTCTTGAATATACCAGCGTACAACGTGGAGGTCGGGGTGTCGCTCAGATTGGACTTTGCAATCTTCAGTGCCTATTCAAGATTTTATCTCCTTTGTTTTCTTATGAAAGTTAGTTTTCTTGATATCCCTGCCGCTGTCTTCGTGAGGGTAGAGTAACTTTCCTGGAACCACTCCCCTCGATCATGAGTGGGTAGACGGGTGCGTCTCTGCTCCTGCCAACAATCCTGTATCCCTTCCTGGAAGGCCTAGCTTAGCAAGAAGGAATTATTTAATTTGTGGAAGTTGGCCCCTTTTCTCACGCACTGTTCAAAGCTGATAGTTAATTCAATAGGTTTGTGGTCCAGTCATGGGTATGGAGTTAGAGGTAAGATCTCTGCCTTCTTCACCGCCCCCATCATTGTCTCAGATACCAGGAAGTAATCTATTCGCGAGAAGGCTGTATGATGGGCATGATTCTTTTTGACTATCGAGAAGGATCTCGAGGTGGGATGTGTGGTTCTGAAGGGATCCACCAGCCCATGATCTATCATCAGTTTCTGGATTGGTACCGCCTCATGCGCGTTATATGCGTTGGAAGATCGAGATATGCGATCTGTCACGAGGTCAAGGGTGACATTCCAATCACCAGCCACTATACACGATGTTAGAGGCAGAAGCATGCTGCCCAAGTTCGCTACAAAGGATGTTCTTTCTGCTGGATTATTTGGGGCATATATATTAATGAGAAAAAAATCTTCCTCCTTCCATTTGAGGTGCATGAAGCACCACCTACCCTTGTGGAGATCAACTTCCTTATTCAATACACTTCCTGCCATATAAAAGCGCGAGGACTTGGGGATCGAAATGGTTGTGCCTTTCGTGTTCGAAGTGTTATCCGCTGGCCAAATTTTCTCCTTAATACCTCCCAGTTTCCTTGTTACACATTTTCTGATCCTATTATGTTCTGGAGAAAAGGAAAGATGGGTTTCTTGAAGCATTATAACGTCTGCTAGCGTTTTGTTGTTTACTGTCAGTCCTTTAACTAAGTCATTTCATTTTTCTTCTTTGTCTATGACATTACGCAGTATAATGTCTGCTAGCGTTTTGTTGTTTATTGCAAGTCCTTTAACTAAGTCATTCCATTTTTCTTCTTTGTCTATGACATTACCCAGTCCATTTATATTCCAACAACGAATGATAATCCCTTGGTACTTCCAGTCTTCTCGATTCACCCTCTCATTCCCCAATCTCATGAACTCTGCCATCTTCGTTATACTCTCAGACCAGTCGTGACTGTAACTTTATAGGGATCAAACCTACGACGGTGCGCCTCCCCCCGTATCCACACCCATTGGGTCATCCCCAGAGCCTGACCCCTCCGTGGCCTGTCCTGTCCCTGTAAGCGCAGTCGTTCCCTGTTCGACTATTTTATGCGGTCCCTCATTCTCATTGTTGGTTCTACCCTGCTCCACTACTCGATCATCGTCGTCCTTTTCATCGTCCAAGTGCCATTTATGCAGATCGTCATCCGAATCATCGCTTCTGTAAAACCTGTCCCAGTCCACTGGGTAAGCTCTCGCATCCAGGTCCCCCTCCCCCTCCAGCATCCCTGAAGTGACAAGATGGGCGACGGAGACTGCTGTCAGTTCTGCCGGTAAACACGAACCCGCCAAAACACTATATGACACCGTTGTTACCGTCCGCCAGCATCTCATTCTCATCCCTATTCTCAACTTTGGAATCGTCGATAGTTTGACGATTAGGGGTGAGAAGGCCTGTGGAGAGTGTCCTCCTGGTCCGACTCGTACAATACTGAGTCGTACACTCCCAACGAGAATTCCGTCGTTATCTTCTCCTAGAGAATGTCTGCCACGTTCTGTCCTTCCTCGAAGCAAGGGATCTGAAATGACACATCCGTTGCGATCTTCCACTCATCTATTTTTTCCATGTACCTTGCTGCAATCAGTGGGCGGATGTTCATCAGCGTTAGTCGTAATGACCGCGCTGTCTCCACTACCAAAGGTGCCTCATTTCTAGCTATATATGTGATCGTAGTGAATTCTGGGGCGTATTCCTTGTTCAATTTTTTCAGTTTATCCGTTTGTGGCAACTTCTTTTTCCAACAGCGTGCGACCTGAGTCTTCGTCAGACTCCACCTGCATCAATTCAGGATCCTTCTTTTTCTAGCTTATCCCGGACTTCCATTTCTTAGGGCATAGATCTTGGAATTCGTCTTTAGCGTCCGGAACAGTTATGTCCTCGTCTTTCAGCCCCTGTTCCCTTGCTCTCTTCTTTTCAGCATACCAAAACGCTATGTATTCTGATAATTCTTCAGCTTTAACCTTCCTGAGAGCATCGAATTGATTGTCGGAGCACCCCATTCCACCGATCAACCCTTTCTTGCCACTTATCTGAGATCTTTCAGCGTGTTTCAGACATGCCACACGAATGTCGAACGCATGCGCCCTTTCCCTTTTAACCCTTTCCACATAGTCCTTGAGCCATTGCAGAGACCGTTGGGAGTCCACCTCACTGTCCGTCACAGAGCTTCCACCCTCGATGTTACTTCCCCCTGTCGTCTGTTCGGATCCCGTCCCCTCGAATCTGTTATCTTGTCCTCTTCCTCCTTCCCGGTGGGGGTAGTTATCACTCCCTCTCTCCCTCCTGCGTCCGTAGCCCTCCACCTCTTAAGCCCCCCCTCTTGGATCTCTTGCGCCCCCTCGTTGTCCAACGTCCATTTGTTATCTGCTTATGCCCCATTTTTCATTGGGAGCACTGTCTGTTCCAGACTTTTCAGCATGCTCCGGAAACTGGTTGGTTCCTTGTTGAATTCCAGAACTGCTTGTTCCCTTACTGCATCCAAATCCCACAGCAAGTTCTATCTTTCTCTTCCCTGATCACCCGCGAGTCAATTAGAGGATCAATATTGATCCTTGTTGGGTTGCCTGTCACTTTTCCCGTGACTTTTTTCTGCCATCTGATATTTGTCGAAGGAAAGATGTTTGGTTTCTTGACTGTGGATTCCTGGTCGGCATAGTGCCAGACCCAATCTGGTTCCTCGAGGTTATCGTCAAACACCCAACCATTGTAATTGCTATCAGCAACAAACCAAATTCCTGGGGCAACTTTCACCTCTACCAGCATATTACGGAGGAGTTTGCGTTCTTTCGGCTGTTTCGGAAATTTGGGACAGTTTGGGTCTGTTCCCATGTGTCCCCGCTCCCTACACCTAAAGCAGATCGGGGAGGTCTTAGTTGATACTTTGATCTCCACGACTCTGCTTTCAATCTGAAGCTTCCAAGTCTGTGGAAAAACCGGGGGGTTGTCTGTCTTGACTTCCAGCACCGCGATGATGGAACCACAGTGCGGGGCCAGGAAGTCTGGTGTTGGCAGGATCCAGTCGAGGATCTTGTTCGCTGGGTACTGTCTTTCTAACCTGTCCACCAGCAAACCGTGGAAACCCGGTTGGATGTTATCGAATTGGACCCAAAAGTTTTCCTTGAGCAGAGTCTGTTTGTAGGAGACAGTAAACACTGGGTTCTATCTCTGTGCGGTCATTTTTTTCCACTTGGTGATCGTGCATACCGAGCCGTTGCAGTTTTTGGACTGCATCTCAGCCGCAGCTTTTGCGTGATCCTCCCGGATAAACAATGCCAAGATGTTATTTCTACCCAGGTTTTGCAAAGTGAAAGTCTCTCCCGATTGTTTGAGTTTCAGTTCTTTCTTGATTGTTTCTATGACCCATTTCTGTTTCTCTGCTGGTTGAAGTTCTGCTCCATTGCGTGCAAAGTTAAAAACTACGTCATGCCTTTCATGCAGATCATCCAATTCAGCCACTTTCTCTTCCGGATACTTCCAATTAATAATTTCCTCTTCTTTGTCATTCATCCTTTGTATCTCCATGGTTTGTATGCCTTGAACCTCCTTGAACCTTTGTCTTGTCTATCAAAAAATTGACAGCCTCGTTGTCGATTACACTGATGCACTTCTCCACAATGTTTTGGTTTATTGTGCCCGCGCTTTGGGTTGGGGATGCCATTTTCTTCCACTACGGAGAACCAGTCCTCTCCTACTCTCTTTCAACTGTCAGATCCGTCCACCCTTGCTCTGTGTTGTCAGGTCGGATAATGTAGGGGGATAATCGGCCCGGGGGGGAGGGAGGGAGAGGGGGGTAGGTTGGAAGGGGGGTGAGTAACAAAAAAATTGGATTCCCGTGGATCAGTCCGGGTTGGGCGAGAGGTCGTCGTATCAGGAGTTATCATCGCTCTGGTGGTGAGAGGCAGCTAGAGCGACCCGGGTATGATAGAGCAAGAGGATCAGGCAGGTAAGCGAAGAGGGGTATGTTTGGGGTACGGGAGAAGGGGGCAGGTAGCAATTGCAAACAAGGACGAATTAGTGGCGGAGGTAGCAGGGGAGGGACTGCAAAGAATACGACAACAATTAAAGCAGGGCTCCAGTAGATGTGGGGGGCGCTAGGCCAGGAAAGGTGCTGGTTGTTGTGGGGGAAGACGATCTGGGTGTGATACAGGCGAGCCTGTATTGGAAAGAGTAAGCTGCATATGTGACAAGTAGCGGGGGGGAGGGGGAGGGGTCGGATGGGTAGAAGAATCTGGACGAATGGAAGACAAACAGTCAAATGGCTTGATCTAGATCAGGAGTTCATAAAGGCGGTCATGGAAGGGGGAACGAAGGGGATCGAAGAGGGCAATCTGGGGGACAAGTTTAGAAGGTGGGGGCGGTGAGAATGTAAGATGGTTGGCCGGAAGGGAGGATTCGACGAGGACCGGGAGGGAGTACCGTGGAAAGGACCGAGGAGAGCGGTCAGGTGGATGGAAGCAATAGTGGGTAGGTTGGAGAATGCCTGATCGGAAGGAAGTGAGGATGGGTGGGCTACTGAAACGGAGAAACAAGTGATGTAGGCGACTGTCGCTCTTGTGGCGAACCACACTCGAGGAAAAAGATCGCGCCGCTTGGACGGAATGGGGGGGGGGGGGGGGGGGGGGGGGGGGGGGGGGGGGGGGGGGAAGGGGGAAGCACACGTGAGACTTAGACGGTTGGAAGACGTGTATTGGATCGAGGTGTATATCGAGGGGAGAATGGATTTCAGGAAGGTTGGAAGATCGCCGAGTATTAAGGGTGAGGGAGGGGGGGAAGGGGAGGACTGTGAGGTGGATCGCATTGGTGGAGTGTACTTACGGCCAATTGTGGATGTATGGATCAGAACGAGGGGAAGGTGGGTTTCAAATGGATGGATGGATAGCAGAATCTGCGGATGGGTGAACCAATGGAAGGCAGACTGGAAGAAAGGAAGGATGAGTGAGGATGGGTGGATGGGATCGAGTTGGAAAGAGGTTGTGGATAAACGGATCAGAACGAGAGGAAGGTGGGTTGAAGGATGGATGGATGAATGGTAGACTGTGCGGATGAGTGAACCGATGGGAGGCAGAGTGGAAGAAAGGGAGGCTGGATGAATGGGATCGGGGTGGAAAGAGGTTGCGTGAGGGGAGTGGGGGTTGTAGGCCGATGATGTCAAGGTGGGGGGAGGGTGGGGGGGAGAAGCAATAGGTCAAAAAGGCTTGATTGGACGACAATACCCGTCTTAATTGGAGAAAGTATCCTCTGACCTTTTGCTAGTCGGTGTTTCAACCGCTGACGCTTTGTTGTAAGCTCGGGTTCTGTAGTGACAGTGACTGAGGAGAGCGGGGTTTGAGGAATTCGGGAATTTTCTGTTTCTGCAGTTTTTGCAGATTCTACAAGTTCTTTTTCCTTTCCGCCTGGACCGCGATTTGGTAGGTACTCAGTGAGATCCACTACTTGCACCGTTTGCTGTATTAACTCTTTCTCCTTGGATGCAGGGCCTAAGACAACCAGCGCTTGATTCAAGTGAGGTAAGTCAGCTTCATCCCCCACTTTCTCCCCTATGTGACTTTCCCCGGGCAGGGAATATGTGGTGTTTATTGTCTTCTCTAACGCCCTGTCACTGATACTATTTTTCGCACAGTTACTGTTATGCTGGTACGAGGGCAAGTGCACATTGGTTGTCACAGAATGTGAAAGGAAATACTTTCCCGAGTGCATTGATCCACTACTGTTTTTATCTTCATCCCCTTCTGCAATATTTTGCTCACATATTTTGACAAAGTTACTTTTTTGTGTAAATAATGAAAAAACTGTGAAATCATAGTGTTGTGGCAGAGCTGTGAGTATAGTAGAGCCGAACACAGTGGGGGACAGGGAAAGTTGTCTGTCACTCCCGGGTAAGTTTTGTGTGACATGCACCATTTGGTTTCCATGTGGTCTTTGTTGTACTTGCGGGTGGTATGAACCAGGGTCCCATTCTATCAGGCCCTGCCTGTGTTTGCCAGTGACCGCAGGGCATAGAAAGGTGACAAGGAGGATATAAGGAACTACAGACCCATCACACTCCTTCCCGTGCCCTACAAAATGGTGGTCAAGGCATTGACCAAACGACAGCTGCCATAAATGAACGTCCTCATCCATCCGGACCAGACAGGGCTCATGCCCAACCACAATACCAAGATAATATTTTGTTGGTCAATGAAACGATTAGGTACACTCGTCAATGTAAAGTCCCAGCGGCCATTATGTTCATCGACTTTAAAAAAGCATACGATCATGTCGATTGGGACTTCCTAGGTATGTGTCTGGAAAAGATGAATTTTGGTCTGGTGTTTTGTCACTGGGTGCAGCTCTTGCATAGGTCGGCCACAACCAATATCATGCTTAATGGCCACCTCTCGCCCCCGATTCGCCTTCAAAGATCTGTGCATCACAGGGACCCTAGAGCACCCCTGATCTTTGTCATTGTCATGGAGGCCCTGACATCGATGATCAGAGCTCACCCCAACATCAGTAAGGTGTTCATCCCGGACATCCCCGACCACCTCATTCCAGTGACATTGTTGTTTGCGAACGACTTGACGGTTCTGATCCGAGCAGATGCAGATAGCATAACAACTCTCACTCAGGTCAGTCATCTTTTCTCACTGGCGGCAGACATGAAAGTCAATTGGGGATCGTAAATGGAGGGTTGGTGACTCCACCCGCAAGGTGAACCGCCGCCTAGCTAAGTGGGCAGGACTACAAACCTCACTAGTCGGAAGGGCTTTAGCCTTAAGCAATTAATAACGTCATTTTAGCAGCAATATGGTATAAACTGGCAGTCTGGCCATTGAAGCAGCAATAGTATGCTAGACAGAGGAAGGCACTCTCAACATACCTGTGGAAAACAGTGCCAAAGAACAAGGATGTGTGCAGGGGGTGAGTTGGATGTCCTCATGCAGCCAAAAAGTAAAGGGGGGCTAAGGATACTTGATCCCGAAAAAAAAAGTGATGCAATGATTTTTAAGGTTCTAGTACGGCTTCTTGTAGGTAATGACATCCCATGGAGCCAGCTGGCCTGCTTACAGATTGCCGACCTGGCCCCGGAGTCAACACCGGATAACGGTCTGCACCCGTTTAGATGGTTGACCAATAAATACTGGTCCATCCCCCCCCCTCGCAGCACAGCCACATCAGCAGCCCTCAACAAGCAGTCAGAATGGACCTCCTTCTGGATCCCCTGTGGACATATCTGCTGAAAGTGTGGAGGAAGTGTGGTCCACTTCAGAAGCGGCCCCCCAACAGATGGCAAGACATATGGAGGCAGCCGCTGTTCGGCAATCCCTACATCTTGGATGACAAAGGCAACCCATTTGGTCTTACAACAAACTCACCTTGGCTCTCTTGGGCTAAAAAGGGAATTTACACAGTAGGAGACCCTTTCTGTTCCAGGTTTGTGCTACCTCTGATAATGCACCAGTGTTGTTTGCAGATGGGGGGAGAGGCGGTTAACCGAGACCCAAAATTTCAGCGTTCTTTTATGTTATTTATAAGAAAACCAGAAGGTCTTTTTAACCAAAACTTGCATCATTCCATAGAGTGCACAGTGCACACCATATTAACAAACCATAAAAAAAAGGGTGAAACGGTAAGGCAAAAGTGCACTTGAATGAAATTTTGCTTTCAGCGAACTTTCAGTCTTCTTTGGAAATGGTCACAACAGACAATTCCAATGAACATTTTCAGCAACGAAAACAGTTTACGCCGTTAACCACTAGTGTTATTTGCTACCAACCTCTTCTCAAACATGAGGCTGTAACTTCTCATGTTGGTCTGGAGAATGAGATGCTCCTTCGAAAGGAGGGACCACCAATTGGACTGCCACAAGCCCAGCAGGCAATTGAAGACGAGATCAGGTCTCGCATACGGGATGCGTGAAAACCCTTTACAAGATATTATAGGGAGGATAACATGGTTGCCCCGGACCCGGACATCCGGACATCGAACACCAGGCCCAGACCCGTGTCTGGATTAATCCGGACGCCGATCCGGACATACGGAATCGGACGGTCCGGTTATGAATGAACAGGTCCGGATGTCCGGATTAAAAAAAAAAAAAAGAAAAAAAAAAAAAGAAAGACACACTGCTGTAGTTGTATTATCCGACTTATTTTGAACACACTTACACACACACACACACACACACACACACACACACACACACACACACACACACACACACTGTCTTGCAGACACACACATACCACTTTTCTCAGGGGTGTCGCTAACTCTGGGCGATGTCATGAATCCTTATCCATCAGGCCAATGAATCCTGGGCAGACTGTCGGGGTTCAACCTCCTGATGAGTCGGTGAAAGTCCAACGAAACAATGACACGGTCATGCTTTTTTTTTAGTGTATAGTGAATATGACACCACACATACACACACACACACATACACACACAACCGATTCTCCTTGACCCGCTGAAACTCACCCAAAATTGCAAGGACAGGCCCTTCAGGGCTGGTCCGGTTGGCCCAACAGTGCACCAAAAATTGCGCCAACAATTTTTGGGGGTTCACCAAGCATTGGAAAATCGCTTGGGGACCCCAATTTTTTTTTTCGAATTTTCTCGAAATGGGGCCGAACCGGACCCCTCTAACCGGACACAGGATCCGGACATCCAGACCGGACCGTCTGGATCCCGATCCGGACGTCCGGTTAACAACCATAGAGCAGAAAGATCATACAATAAAACAAACCATTCACAACACCTTCCTCCAAATATGGCATGATCCGCTCCATAAGTTCTCTGAACTGGACACCGGCCTTAATATTCACTGGAAGCCGTGGAGGGTGACAGAGATGGCATGGCAAAGAAGACCGTACCACTGCTTTCAAGTCCCCTATCAGCCAACCAACTTCGCCCTCGTGACAGGTCATCCGCCTAGCCCCTAGTCGCCCTTTCAAGCTCACCCTTTTTTAGGTGCCCCCTCAACAATACGATGTGCACACACCCTCTCTCCCTGCTTGTTGTTATTTCACCCTACATCCATCTCCCATCGACCCCCACACCCCCCCCCCTTCCATCTACTACCCTTCCCATATTCCCCCCGAATGGCGGCAGAAAGGGACCAAGCGAGGCAGAAACTCAGAGCTCACGAAACGGCGACAGCGCAGTCATACACTGCATGACTCCCCGAAGTGGAATAGCCCCCTCCTGAGGGAGGATTGCTGAGAAGGTCAACACGGAGTTTGCTGCTTCCGAACACGACAGACGAAGAGACGCATCAGGCCAGCTGTAATGACACTCACAACGTCTAGCCATAGACTTCCCTTCTGTTGCAACCTTTGATGTTCGTCTTTAGGGTGGCAAGGGCAAGGTACAGCCCGAGCGGAGAAAATGCGGCAGAAGGGCGAGATTTGATAATGCGAGAACGAAATGAAGAGAGTGAAGAGGAAATTCTGATAGAAGATGAAAGAATGCAGGAAAAATCCCAACCCTCACAATCATCTCAGAACAAGATTGGAACTGCAAAAGGTACTTTTTAGACTGCTAACCAGGTTACTAATCAGCCGTCATGGGCGCAGAACCGTGAGGGAATCCCTGCAAAATAAAACACTGAACATACAACGCTCATCGGTTGATCCGGTTGGTTCCGCAACTGAAGAAGATTCCTCTTAGGAATCTCTCATCAGCCATGACTTACTTCCTTTCGCTCTTCCTTCTCCCTTCAGAACAACTGGTCATCGAGCAAGGGGGTAGAAAGACTGATGAAATCCTACCCTCTTGATAAGCTAGCCCATTGTGATCTGGTGTACACCAAACATGCCAGCAATTGGATATTCTACGACGATGCGGCCTACAGATCGGTTAATGACAAGATTCAGTTTATTTGCAAGAGGTTGGAATCCTTGAGGGATGGGCCAGAAGGGGTAACAAAATTATTCCTAATCCAACCAATCACTCCTACAGTTTTCACAGTTATGTCTTTTTGACAAAGACAAAGTTTGCATGGATGCTTGAAAGAAAATGCACTGGGATCGGTCGAACGTTAGAATCTATCCGTGGCTTCCCAAAAAGGTAGGCCCAGAAGAGAAGAGGGAGCAAATGATGACGGACTTCTACTGGGGAGAGTTCAAACATATCCCAGTCGAAGACCAAGCAGCTTTCATTCATGACTTCGGTCAGCAATTCAAAATTGTTGACTTCATCAATCCACTGCCTTCTTACGTCGTCAAGAGGGACAACTACTTAATGATGGCTGTGGACCTTCCCAAAGAGCAACTCGTCTCACTAGACGATATTATTCCCTTCAAAATGGGAGGCAGGGTGTACCAAATTCACACAGCGCATAAATTCCGACCTTGGTGCTTCAAATGCAAGGCCTATGGTCACCTCCACACCGACTATGCCTGCCAACAACACCCCCAGCACGTGATCCCCCCAGACATGCGACTTAAGAGAGATCCACAAAGACCCAACAGATAGGTCCCGACAGTCGCCGGATATGAGGGGTGGGTCTATCGTGAAGACTTAAACCAGGTGGGATAGCCAGTTGGCTGGACGTGGGAAGGGAAAAGTGACTTCCATAAATCTCCTCATCCCTCAGGAAACTGGTTCCCCCCTCAATCCCCTCCTCCCCTAGCGCAGGGGCAGTCCCAACAGTCTCATCCCTCACCCCAAGCCTCTCTCCAGCCCGGGAAACCTGCACACAGTGACCCGAATAGACAGGGTCAGGCATCATCCTCTAAACCACAAACAGGTCGCATGAAGAAAGGTGAACTGCAGGAACCACAGGGCACTAGTGCTGTTGAGAATGCCAAGAAGTTGGTTATTAATGAAGGGGGATTCAGGGAAAATCAAAAGCACAAGGGACTGGCTACTCCCCCATCTGGTAGTTTGAAAAGATCTTTGGGCCCAAGGGCAATGGACTACTTGCCAAAAAGTGGAACAGGTCCAGAATGACACGAAGTGAAAAGAAAAGGAACGACAAAACCAAAAGAAAACCAGGTTGACACACCAGGACAAACCACGGGTCTGGCAAAGGGTAAGGAGAGGGATGAAGGGCAAAGGCAGGGGGGGGGACACGGTGAACCTGATGCAGGGGCGGAGGTAATCCCCATGAAAGTCGATCCTTTTAGGAACGCCTTCGACCCGGAACCAATAGACCTTCAACTATTCCCGCCCTTTGCTCCCCCCCTCGTTGTTTTGTCGGCTGATGGAAACGATACTGGTATTACTGCAGACATGGAAACAGTCGTTCTTCAAATAGCTGATTGGTAATTGTGTAATCTAAAAGTTCAGCACCCAAGCCTATCTAGTGATTCTTGGCCAATGGTAAAAACCTTGGTACCTTTTACTATAAGGCCCCTGTTGGGTGTGACATGGAATGACATCAGTGTCAAACTCCTCTCGATCATTTCCTCTAGGTTCAACCATTCGACCTAGGGAAAAATCCCCCGCCTGCCTGTCCTTTACAATCGTTTTCGGCCACTGACCCTGCCAGGAAACGAAGCAGAAATTTATGAAACCTCAGAACAACCAGGCAATGGGACCTCCCCGCCTGTGAATATCCCAGAGGAAGGAACTCAACCATGTAGGGGGAAGGTTAAAGACCCATTGCAGGAACCTCCTCAGAATTCACGAAATGCGCAGGCACAGTCTCATCGGAGACCCGAGAAAACGATCAGAAAAATGAGCCCCGGAAACTTTCAACTTCTGATACTAAGTTTCCTAATCAGGTGCCACCTTCTAATACAGGAATCAATTTATTGGATGCCCAGTCCAACGCCCCAACCAATTCAATGGATCCTCAATAGGCAGAATCAGAAGCCCAGGGAGAGGAGCCTGACCCTCTCAATCAGGCTTTCAAGGAGGTCATTTCTGAACTTACCGGGGAAAGGAAATTTTTGCAGATTCCCAGGGTGGTGACCCCTTGGCCAATCATACCCCCAAAAGAACCTTCTTTTTGGACTGCCAAGATGTATTCCATGAGGTCATCCTGAAGTAGGTCCCAAAATTTCACCAAAAACTCCTTGTGAAATGAGTCAATCCCTGGGGTCTTTTCGTCTTCCATCCCCTGCAACGCCTCCTAAATCTCGTGGTGAGTAAGGGGTCTGTCCAATTCCATCCTTTGTGTGCAGGTTAGGCGTCAGTGTACTGTTTCCAGCAACTTATCCCTTGCGTGTCACACTTCGTCAGGGTGTTTGCTGGGTGTCTAGGATGTGAACAAGTTTTGATAGTATTGGGAGGCGTAATCTGCAATAGAGTAGGCATTGACAGCAACCGGGGATGAATCATCCAGTGGGTGCCTGAGTCTGGGGACAGTATTAGCCCTTGCTCTCGCCCTCGCCTTGCTAAAAAAAACTTTCGACATTGTCCCTTCGGTATGAGCGCGTTTGATTCTGGCCTGTATCCTCCATGCTTGCGACTGTTGTTCAATGTACGTTTGGAGGTGATCACGGACCTGCTGTAGCTCATCGAAGCACGGGCGGTGCAGTGCAGCTTCCATGAGTTCTTTATCTCCTTCTTCGCGATCCCGCATCAATTTTTCAAAAAGGGCTTTACGATCTCGCGCATGTCGAATGGAGAACTTTTTTTCCCCCCCCCTGAGTTGTGCAACGCCCTTATTAAAACAGTCCACCGTATCTCCTGACTCAGTTTTTTGAGTTTGCCAATATGACCAAATGGTATTGACCAGGTCTTTGAATCTTGACAGGGGACATAGGGATGTGTTGAACTTGAAAAAACCCGACCCCCTTTGGATATGGTTGTGTGGAGGGAAAGTCTGAGTATGATCATTCTATGATCAAAGGATCTGCATGGACTAATCGTTGTTATTTCTGCTGTTGTGACAAGGCCCATGAGGTCCTTTGATACCAGAGTAAGATCAATACGTGAGTTGGCAAGGCCTCGGTCGCCTTTGGAGGAGAGATATGTGCATGCTCTTTGGGTGGGGGGCAACAATCTATATGCATCCTCCAGTTCCCGGCCTGCCATCAATTGTTTAAGCATGAGGATATCTGGACCTAAGACCGGCATCGTGGGGAACTGCCAATGCTGACTCTGTGATGTGGATCTACGGTCGATTGTCGGGTCGCAAGCGGTGTCGAAGTCCCCCGCCAATGATTATTGGGGCATCATCTGGCAGGTGCTGAAGCAGCGTAAGACACAAGTCCACCCTACTTGTGGGGTCGTTAGGTGCATAGACACTGACCAAGTAAAACAACTCATCTTCAAATGCCACTTTAAGACACAACCACCTCTCCTGTTGTTTATCAAACTCAACCTTTGAGGAAGGTGGGAGCCAGATTGCCACTCCTACCAACGCTTTATCTTTGGCTGGCGCCGCGAAGGTTGCAAATGGCCAGATAAATTTTGCTTTGGCTGTGTGTGCGGGAGTGTTTTGTAAGTGCGTTTCTTGTATACATACCGTATCCGGCCATCCTCCAGTAATCAGGCACTTGATCATGTTCCATTTTGCTTGCTTCTTGTCTGCTGATGCTTGTATCAGCCCATTGACGTTAAGGGAGCGTATATCTATGTCTGCCCTGACGAGCTTCGATGCCCATTGGGGCGGCTTTCTGACCCGTGGAAAGTGGGGGGGATGGGGGCTGCTGTCGGGGGGATGGGGGTTGCTGGGGCCGGGCCGGTTGGGACTGGCGTGCAGGGTCTGCCATCGGGGGGATTGGGGAACGGGGCAGGTCAGGGGGTGGTTGTGTTTGTGTTTGTGGACCAATGGGTCGGCCTCCTCAGGTGTGCATTCTGTTTGGGGTGTGCTATTCACGACTTGATTTTGAGGGGATGCACAGAGGGTGGATCATCCCATTGATTGTGTTCCTCCAGGACAATGAAAGATCTGCATAAAGATGAGGACCCTAGATAAGGTCCATGCACAGCTGGTCCTGAATCTTGTGGTGGTTAGGTCCATTAGCTGCCAATGGTTAAACCATTTGAAGTTGGGGCTACTTTTATGGGCCCTGCTTTTGGGATCGAGCAGCAAAAGGGCCGGCATGTTTCCCTTGGGGAACAAGAGTGTGTCAGGCAGCACAGGGTCAGATGCTATCTCTGGACAGGGGACACAAACAAAACCATCTGCATCAACAAAGGTGACTGGCACCACGTCACCAGAAAACCAACAGGAGGCGTGGGAGTGATAGACCCTAAACAGGAGGCAATTTTCAATCCAGATGAAATGGATAATTAAAATCCTAACTAGACAATCCCTATCGTGGACCGAAATGGCCCTGGTCAGCATAAGGAACCTGGCTCCTGTTAAGTCCCCTCCCAACATGAGCGGCCTGTTCTGGATAATGGCCGGAGAGTGGTCAATCGGGACAGGAAGGTCCCGAAGGAGTAACCCACCTCAATCATTGGAACAGTCCAACCCCACCCTAACCCCCTACTGGAAGCCAACCCTGAAGGCTTGGCGCCGACTCATGCCGAGTAAGCATGGCACTGCCAACAGCAAGGAAGAAGTGCTCAGACAGCCACTATTCTGCAACCCCTGGATCACGGACACAGAGGGCAACCCTTGGACTCTGCACCCCAAAGACCGAAGGTGGTTGTTCTGACTAGAAAAAGGTGTCTGGCAGGTCAAACACTTATGGTCAGAGGAACTAAAGGACTGGGTCGCAGAACAAGATATGTGAATCCCCCTGAAGGGATGCCACTGCTTTGAGACCAACCTCTCTATGCTACGGCAGAGCATCCCACATCGATGGAGAACCCTGCTTAAAGAAGAGTTCACTTGGAAGCCTGGGGACTGGGGCCTACTCATCACTGAGACCTGACCAAAGAGAGCGTACCGATTCATTAGTCGTCTCACAGGTTCAAGCCACTGGGCCAACTTCATCTCATACCCGATCGACAGCCAGAATCTCAAGGAACCAGTAATCCTAAACACGGACCCGCAGTACGAGACATTAGAAACTTTCGCACTCAGGAAGGTCAAGGTTTCTCAATCTAAGCCATGGTCGATCTTCCGACCCGACCTCAGCATCGAGGACTTGGAATTCGACCCCAAGGAATGGATCTGGAGACGAGACAAAAGGGGTAAAACAGGATCTATGTCTGAGTACGATGTTGAATTCCGGTACGATATCGGACTGCAGACAATAGACCCTAATCAACCCCACAGCCTTGTTCACTATCCCATGAGCGAAATACCTCCCCATAAGACTGGTGTACATCCGCAGCATGCAATGGCTCATAGCCCACGTGGCCCTACCTGTAAACCAGTGGCTTCATAAAAGGAGACATCACTAAGACCCAAACAGTTCTGAACTATGCCTGATGTGCAACACTAACACACCAGAAGACATCCACACTGCCTTCTCTTCTGCCCCGCAGCAGTCTTGATCTGGAACAAAATCCGAGCCCTATGGCTCACCCTCGTCGCCTGACCCCCCCCCACCACTACCCCCCTAACCATTCTACTCCTCCCCAACAATCCCCCGGAGCTCAAGGACAACAAGGTCTGGTTCAGGCTACTCAGAAAGCTGGCACCATGGGTCATTTGGAAACGCGGATGCACGCAGACAATCGAAAAGACAGAAGTTGCAAGAGAGGAAATGTGGATCTTGCTGCTGAGGATGGTGGAGACGGAAATCCGGAGCAACTGGCACAAGATAATCTCCTCTACAAAGCTAAGACCAGAGAGACAAGCCATCAAGAGACGGACATTCCTGAGGGAGTGGTTGATAAAGGGCAGGGTCGCCACCATAGCAGACAACAGGCTAGTTTGGAAGAAGTGGTATCAATCAGATACGTCGTGACATGCAACAATAGCAAAGAAAAGGCTGATCATACAAGTGGAGCAACGCCGGTCTTCCAGCAATTCTTGTCAAGCGAAGGTCTATCAGACAGGACCAAACACGGCTCCTGAGAGGAAGAGCTTGGAAGGGCAAACTGACAGTCAATCCTCCAATAGGGAGTAATCAATGCTGGCCAGGGATCCTTCAGCCAAATGGAAGGAAGCGTGAGAGTGTTCACCATGTATTTCATTCTTGACTTGCCAGGGGAATAGTAACCGGACTGACGCTCCCCAGAATGGACAAGGAGCCAGGACCATACGGACCTGTTTAAGAAAAAAAGAAAAAAAAAGAAGAAAAAGAAGAGAAAAGAAATCCTTCATCACATTCAACAATTCTGCAGCGACTGGCTGGCCGGACCCCAAGGGGGGAAATTGGGAGAAATCAAGTGGAAGGGGGCAAGGAAAGAGAATCAGGAAGGGAGTCAGGAAGAATTTACAGAGAACTACCGCTTGGTTTTTCATGATTGGTCAACTCTGGATCTCTCCATCCCTCTTCTCCCCCTCTCTGATTTCCCCGACCTTTTCCCACCATCATCTTGGAGTCTGGTGCCTCTGAGTTGGTATGGTTTTGATTAAAAGAGTGAAGGTCAATTATTGTTATTTATCGCTTGGCGTCTATGAAAGAAGGGGGTAGAGTACTGGCCAGTACTTTGTACTTTTCTCCAGGTGGTACTGGATGTACGAGAGCTAAACAGTCTTTATCTGGTGCCCTCCTGGAGGGGGCGAAGAGGTACAGGTAGCAATTTCAAAGCTTCAAAGTTTTCTGCAACTGTATTTACCATATTCTTGTGTTCATATGGGTTGCTGGACCTGGTTTCCAGCAGGTGTAGCTCCCCACCAATAGATGGAGCGACTGCACAAAAGGTTACTAGGGAAGTGAGCTCTTATCACCTCTCCACATAATCCTTTCATCCACACAAAGCTTTCAGCTTAAAAGGCCGAGTGCTTGTCACAAGCTTGGCTTTTCTTCACCTTGTTCGACAGTAGCCCACTGAATCTCTGTTATGGTACTGTATGTTTTTCTTTGTTTTCGGGTCATAGTTCACACGATAATACTTTTTTCTTTCCCCCCCCCCCAAAAAAAAAACAGACAAGAGTGGGGGGAAGCAGCCGCTGGGAATGCGCCCCGCGTCCCCGAGTAAGCCATATACGACGAACTCTACGCTTCCCCATGTTATGACCCAGGGACGTATGTCAACATTGATTACTTCCCTCGGGAAGGATTAACGAATGGTCAAGCCCACAGACTGGATACAGCACCCTCCCCCTTTGAAAACTACCCATTTTGGAAAAACATACCGAAAAGCAAACCGCACAGTTTTTCCCTTTGTGAACTTCAACCGGATTGCTACCCAGTGACTGCTGCGCTGCTCTGTGCAGCCGGCCTTGCTCGCGGTGCACGTTGTTCTGCGCACGCCTTCCTTCCCTCCTGCTGCCCGTTCCTCTTGTGCCGCATGCTGCACGTTTTGCCCTGCACGCAATATTTAAACCCGCCCCCCATACCCGTGAACTTCTTGTTATGGTCTGCCAAGTGTTGTAGGGGTAAAACCGTAAAACCCACGAACTGATTCTGGGTAATGGTCCCAGCTGGTTACAATTTCTTTTCCGGGTTGTTTGTGAGGAATTCCCGGCCTCATGTTTTTCATGATAATGGATTCCTTGCATTCCCGCGACCCTCATCCCTTGATGCACTCCACGTCCGTCCTCTCTCGTAAAAAGTTTGCAAACCCCATTCCAACTTGATCAAATTCCTGTCCAACGTGCCAATTTTTTTTTATTTTTTTTTTCCCCTTCCCCAGTGTGTCCTTTACAAATTTGTGTTTGATGTCTTGCTGTGTATCAGAGCCAGTATTGATCGGTCTTTTCTCCTTGTGCCAGTCCGTGTGGTATTCGGTTTCCATCAGTTGCAGCAATCCTTCCCAGGCCTCCTCCTGTGGCACTTGTTATCTGTCCAGTGTTTCCTTGCACCTCCTTTTCCACACCACCCATAGCAGCAGGGGCCAGAGTCTCCTCTCCAGCTTTCATTCCCACTTATAATCCTCTGGGCTCTATGAATACTGTGAGAGTCACAAGAGTGTCCTTCCTCCACTGCTTGTCGGTGGTAGTCTTCCATAGTTTACAGGGCTCTTCTCCAAAGCTGCTGTGCTTTTGGGCACAGAAGCAGGCAGTGCCTGATATCCTCTCTTTCTCCGTTGTGGCAGATTGTGCAGATGTCCTGAATCGCACTGCCGTGTATCTGTGCTTTGTGCTTGTTGACCCAGGCATTGCCCGGGAGCGCTAAGTACGTTATGAGCCGTTGCGTTCTCCTAAACTTCCAATACCTTTCTCTGCATTTTCACTAAGATCAAGTCTACTAGTATCATTTCTGATCAGTCTAATATCCGATCCGCGGTCAATCGGACCACTTAATTCCTGTTCTGGATTGCCAGGACTGCACTCCACGGTACTCTGGGCAGAGCACCCATTCTTTTGCCACCACTGTGATAAGATCTCCTGTACATTGACCGAGAGTTCTGAGTCTGAAACCTTGACGTGTGGTATAGTCCAGTAATTGATCGGCGCCCCCTACTCCAGTTGTTAGCTTCCAAGTCCACTCCGCCGGTTCCATCTCCAAATTCTGCAATGGGTACAGTCTGGCTCATAAATGCTGCATTCCTCCTCTGCAATCACCCTGACTTTCCTCAGGAGGTGCTTCCTGACTACCACCTGTGTCCTGCAGGTTTTGCTAACCCCGCTTGTTGTTTGATTCGCCTCCTCTGTGTCATATATCCCCATCTGGCACCAATCTAATGGAAGGCCAAAAATTCGGGGGTTTTCGCCACGTCGCTACAAGCAATGTTGTCGAAACTTTTGCGAACAAACTATGCAGGGTCATAATACAAACATCAAAAAACCAATCAGGCAAAAAAAAAAACGAAAAAAACAAATTCAAGAGCACTGTAAATCCCTATTCGGAGTAGCTTTCGGAGTTCGCCAAAGCTTTTTTCGAGTCTGTTGTTTTTGCTAAGTTTTTTGTTACTGCTTCAAATATGGCGAAACTGAATACAGATATAGTCTGATATACCGTAAAGCACATATATAACAGGCAAAAAGAAAAACTGAGAAAAGAGTAAAAATTCAGGGAAATATGACAGTTTCGGTGAAAAATTCACCAAAATTCGCCGAATTTTGGGCCTTCCATTAACCGCCTCTCCTGCCCCGCCCTACACTTGGGGTTCCTCTTTCCAACAGCCTTCTCCACTTCTGCAGGATCGAGACGAGAATGTCGTTCAAATTCTGCTGTAGGTTGTAACATCCCTTTAGGATTTTTCTCAATTCCAGATGCGTCTGCCAGCGATTTTGGTCCTCATGCTAGAGGTGCTTTATGTGCCACACCCTTTTTTCTAATCATGAGCCCCATCTGCCGTTCGTAGTAGCTTCCCTGCCAGGTCCGCAGCCATCGGTCGCAGAAGAGCGTTGTCTCAGTACCTCCCCCCTCTTGTCTCCTCGTTGTCTCACCTTAGCCCGCAATCTCCTTCTGCAGATACAAATGAAGTGCCCCCACTGATCTTTTTTTTTTGTTTTTTTTTTCATGTCAAAGTCCAGGTTGTTGTAGTCCTGGTTTTCATCCCGATGTCCTTCTCTAGGCTGCTCGTCTGGTTGCCCATGGTGCCTCTTGTGGGCCATGACTTGGACATGACCCAGAAGAGGCCTTGTACATTGTTAGGTGTGTTGTTTACTTGGGCTGTAATCCCAAAGTGAGGGCAGGTTTTGTTCTGTGATTAGTTTTATGATTCATTTAGTTTGCAGGGCCTTGATCTGAAGCTCTGGGTCACGGACACCAAAGCCCCATTGGCTTTGTTGAGGATGGTGTACTTCCCAGCAACCTTGGGGATAACAGATTCTTTTGCTCGGTTGCCCGTCCACTGAGGACCGTGTACTTCCAGGCAACCTTGGGAATAAAAGATTTTGTTTTGCTCGGTTGCCCGTCCACACGTAGGTTGTTGCCGTCTTTTTCAGGGTAGTTGTTACATGCCCTGTTGGGCGATGTACATATATAACCGAGGATCCGCAATGTGATAAAAAGGACTGAATGGACAATGCAGTGCTAGTGAAATCTCAACAAGCAGTGTACATCCTGATACATACAAACATGGTGCTTTCTAGCGCAGTGGAAGACTTAGATACAAGTCCTGACCTGACCGGGACTGACCTCTCTCACGTAGTACAAGACAGCGTAGCAGGGACACTAGGATACTAATGACTAGCCAATCAATGTCGCAGTACAGACCAAACATACATCATCCTCGTCACAAGGTGTGAAGGGGCCTGGCGCTACACACAAGAAGAATGCGCCAGGTCCAGTCCATACACAGACGAAGAGAAGGGAATCAGACGAAGAAGAAGGGGGAAGATGGGAATGTCGTCAACACCAAGTCTTCGTTACAAGTCCCTGATAGCCCCTCGTCAAATATCTGAAGTCCAATGTCGAGTCTGGTTCCAAATGTCACCAAGCCCGCTCTCTCATAGTCTGCTGATGCAGTGAAGTCAGATAGCGAGAGGGCGAGAGGAAGATGGTGGACTGAGAAGAGGAAGAAGAAGAACTCTCTCTCTCTCTCTCTCTCTCTCTCTCTCTCTCTCTCTCTCTCTCTCTCGCTCTCTCTCTCTCTCTCTTATGTGCCAGGTACTAACCTGTGAAGATGGCGCTGTGCTGCAGGTACCTCGAAGACGAAGCTGGAGCTATGGCGCATCAGGTAAGTCTCCCTGGCCTCCGCCCAATCTCTCTCTCTCTGTGGTACTAGCTCCTAATAGCGCCCAGCGCTGAAGACTACTGCTAATGCTACTAGCACCCAGCGCTGAAGACTACTGCTAGCGCTACTACTACTCCTGCAGCGCTCCTCCAGAGTGCTGGTGCCGAATCCTGAAGACTACCTCCTGCCTCCTGAACTGCACGTGAAGTGCCTGGGAAGTACCTAGGAACTACCTGCAGCCTGTAGGGCGGGCCAGTCTTATATAGCGCTGGCCCGTCCAGGAGGCTGCTCTTGCCAATGCCAAAACGTGCCAGACCCTGGGGTTGAAGCTCAAACAAAGGTTGTCTTGAAAATTGGCCAAAAATGGCCTGAGTTAAAACCCTGGTCTGGTGCCTGAGTTTCAGGGCAGGTCGATCTTATGAGGGCCTGAGGCTGAAAAGACTCAGGGCCGGAAAGGCCCTGTTTTAGGCTGAAACGATACAGGGCCTGTAGCCCCTTGTTTTCAGGCTTTCAGGCTGAAACGACACAGGGCCTGTAGGCCCTTGTTTTCAGGCTTTCAGGCTGAAAACGACACAGGGCCTGTAGGCCCTTGTTTTCAGGCTTTCAGGCTGAAAACGACACGGGGCCTGTAGGCCCTTGTTTTCAGGCTTTCAGGCTGAAAACGACACGGGCCTGGAAATGGCCCGTGCAGCCTGTTGCAGGCGCAGCATGTAACAGTAGTCCTTAAATGTCGCTCGGGGGACCAAATCGTGGCAGCATACCAGAGAATGGAGAAGAATGAAGAGTTTGGTATCAAAGCCCTTCCTTTTCTTTCTTGTTTTTTTTTTTAGAATACCGGGGCCATTACCCGGCTTCGGCTGAGAAATACCACGAACAGTTTGAGAAAGTAAGCTACTAACCTATTAAGCCAACTGCTCATGAAACCACCTCAGAAGGGCTAATAGGAAAGCCACCAGTCCTGCATGTGCTAGATTTATCAAAGCCCTTCCTAAGATTGATGGGGCTTTAAAAAAAAATAAAAAATGATGTGCAAACGCTGGTCCAAGCGTCCAATTTGGTTATCATTCTGGCAAGGATTTCTGGAGCTATGGCCTGCACTGGCCCAAAGGCCCCTGTTTTGTTAGTCTTTTGATCCCCAGGAAACACAGGGGGTTCTTTTGTCCTGCCCGGTGAATCCTTCTGGTGTGGAGAGGTGGGGCCGAGTCAGCTAGCCACCACCCCACTGTTCCCCCCAGTTAAAGCGCATCTCTGAGGCAATTGGGAAAGCTTGCATTGCTCTGGTCATCACTTGGAAGGAGGAGTCTGAGGCCCTAACGAGGTGGTGAGGTTGTTTGCAAACAGCAGCATCGTTGGCAGTTCTGTAGTGTGTCCCCCTGGTTCTGGTTCTGCAACCAGTCTTTCTAGAGACGGGTCTTTTCGTAGGAAAGAGGCTTTAGCCTCCATTGTCAACAGGAAAACCGAGGCCGCCACTGGGTCCCTGTCGGACCTCTCCAAGCATTTTGTGGGGCTACCGTGCTAAGGAAGCGAGATACGCTAAGTGTACGCCGCACGTATGCTATTGTCTGCGAATTGTGAAACTGTGAGCGAGTTTTGGAGGTTCCATGGGTATTGCTGAGAGGAGGGTCTTCACTGTCTGGCAAGGTGGAGAGCAAGCCCCCATACTGTGTCTGGAGCTGGAGAGGTGCATGCGCCATGCTGAATGCTGGTGCATCCTTCTCGGGTGAAGTACAGGTTCGCCTCCATGTCTTGTCTAATGTCCGTCACTCATCGTCAGCTGGGTTTCAGCACACAAGACATAGAGGCCAACTCCTACTTCACCAGAGGAGTATCCACCAGAATTTGGCATGGCACATGCATCTCTCTCTAACCCCGGACACAGTTTGGGGGCTTGCTCTGGTGCATCCTTCTCGGGTGAAGTACGAGTTCGCCTCCATGTCTTGTCTAACGTCCGTCACTCAGCGTCAGCTGGGTTTCAGCACACAAGACATACAGGCCAACTCCTACTTCACCAGAGGAGTATCCACCAGAATTTGGCATGACACATCCATCTCTCTCTAACCCCGGACACAGTTTGGGGGCTTGCTCTCCGCCTTGCCAAACAGCAAAGACCCTCCCTCAGCAAGAGCCACAGAACCCCCAAAATTTGCTCACAGTTTCACGATTTGCAGACAATAACATACATGCAGCATACACTCAGCACCTCTCACCTCATTAGCACTAACCCCACAAAATGGTGGAGAGATGACGACCATCCAAAGAAGGTGGTGGATTCAGTCGCAGCTGATCACAAAACAACAAGGCCAAGAATATCAAAGCGCTCACAGTTAACCGTGTGTGTGCATGACGATACATACAACCAATACAGTTGGCTCTTGGCCCCTTCTTTCTGTTCCAGAACTGCTGCAGCCCACACCACTTCTACAAAATCAGAATTCAGAGGATCACACTGCCAACAGTCCCCAAGCCACAAACCCTAAGCCACAAACGCTCCCATGCAATGTCCCAGGTAAGGAACAAAGTCTTGTTCTCCCTTGTAGAACCTGGCGGCATGGCACTAATATAGACCACTGCTTATGTAGTGAGAACTCAAGGTTCAGCTGGTCCCAAGACGGCCACAACCGACATCGGTCCCAAATGCACAAACTCTCCCATACAATGTCCCAAGCCAGCAAGCCAGCAGGGAAGCAAAGATGTCTCTTTCGTGCAATAGACTGCAGACTTTCCTCCTCTTCCACTTCCTTTCAAAGCACAAATCTCTCTCTCTCTCTCTCTCTCTCTCTCTCTCTCTCTCTCTCTCTCTCTCTCTCTCTCTCTCTGTGTGTGTGTGTGTGTGTGTGTGTGTGTGTGTGTGTGTAGGTTCCCAGCAAATACATATGCAACCACAGTCACCACGCGCATACACGCATGCTTGTTCCACAAGAACTGCAATCCCAAAGCTACCTCACACACCCAACACAGACTTGCACACACACATGTATCTCTCCCAGACACATACTGACTGACTTGAACTGTCAGTGAATCCTTCACTCTCTCCCCCCCCCACACATCCTAGAGCTATAGATGGCAATAGGTATGAGGGTAAGAAAGGAGTATCTACCACAAATCATTCGATATTGCTGACAGAAATACTTCCATCAACACATAAGCTTCCTACATAGAGTACACCACTAATTACTACAGTTGATGGAAAGACTTCCATCAACAATGACGTTTCTGTGTCAAGACAGAAAAGGGAACGAATGAATAGATTACATGTCACTAAGCCTACCATGTGTATTGCTGAAAGAAATACTTCTACCAGCAGTCAGGTATGTCTTTCTATCGATTTCTATCTCAGTTCTTGCATGTCAGCAATGCCATGGTGCCTTCATGCAAACCATATACTTTGCGCTACCCCATTCCAGCCCACTCCTCTAAAAGTCCTTTCAAGTTCTTTAACTGTCCGGCTAGTTGCAAACACACACTCCACCCTTTCCGAGCCACGCATAGCTCGTTCCTTGGAAGTTGGAATATGATTAAGAACAAGGATTAGGACCAGGGATCCTCCCCCTTCCCTAACTTGCCTCTGCATTTCATTTGCATAGATGTTTCTGATTGTTTGTGCTTGTGCTTGTGCTTGTGCTTGTGATTGTGATTGTGATTGTGCTTGTGCTTGTGAAACACCAAATCTTGATCTCTTGTGTGCAAAGAGCAGATACCAGGTCTTGGGTTGCTCAGCAGACTGCAGCCACTCTCACCATGTCTTCAATAAGACTCTAATGATTCAGATCACATGTTGTTAACCACTGTTTGCAGATCCCCTCTCTGTCCGCTCGCGTGCGATTAGCTTCCCTCCCCTGTAGGGTTGAACACTTCAATAGGAATCAAGTGCATGTGCACACGTATGCATGGGCGGCCGAGTGCACAAGAGGAAGAAAGGGATTGCGGGAGCAAGGCAGGAGCGAGGGAAGAGATGACATGGAGGAGAGTGGAAGACATAAAATGAAGGCAGTAGAATCTGTAGGGACCATGCGTGGCGATGGCTGTTTACAGCTAGCTCGCTGACCCTTTAAGTGCATGTGCACACATATGCATGGGCGGCCGAGTGCACAAGAGACAGACGAGAAGGGATACAGGGATGGCGGGAGCAAGGCAGGAGCGAGGGAAGAGATGATATGGAGGACAGTGGAAGACTTAAAATGACGGCAGCACAATCTGTAGGGACCATGAGTGGCAATGGCTGTTTTCAGCTAGCTCTCTGACCCTTCCCAAGAAGTCTGCTAGAGCTTGCTCCTTGGAAGAACTGGACAGCCACCCTCAAACGCATGATGGAGAGCCTCCTCAACATTCTTCACAGGTAGTACCTGCTCCATAGATGCACACATACACGCATACGGAAATGACAAGGTATTACTTGATCATGTAAAGATCATTCTTTCTCATTCAGCGAGGTGCAAACTCTGCTAGTAGCTTGAGGTCAAGCTCAGTACATACTGTGCGTGTGTGTGTGTGTTAGTCAACATCCCCAAACTCTCTCTCTCATTCCATCCACATACCTTAAAAAAAACATCCATAAACAAAAAAGTATAGATGAGCAATATAATAGAAGGTGCAAGGTTCCCCATGTTTGTATGGTTGAGAGGGAAGTGTCCACATACCAGTCTGCCGCCGAAGTGGCACACTTGCACAAATATATACAGTTTTTTCAATCTATAAAAACAAAGGTAAAGGGAAGAAGACAACATACCTAGCACAGAAGGCTCCACCAGCAAGAAAGCACCAACCAGAGGCAGCATAGTCCGAAAAAACTTGGAGAGCCTTCCGAGTCAGCCCACAAGCACAGCAGCACTGGCACTCCTATTCCTCCCAAACAACCCACTCACGCCACCACTATCTCTATCACTCCATGGCTAGACAGTCCCCATCTGCTGTCTAGCCTCTGGAGTGTATAGAGTACCATAAACCCAAAGACCACAAGATCTTCACGCGACAACAGGAGGGCCACTGCTTAAAACAGCCTGGAAGTCCCCGTTTCTTCCATGTGCTCCAAAAGAGCAGCCCATGGGAATGGCACCCACAGCAAACACTCTCTCAGCCTCCTCACCAAGATACTGTGGTCAGAACTCCAAGCATCCATTAACAGAATCTCCACGCGACACCAGGAGCACTACTGCTTAAAACACCACGGAAGCACCACCATCTTCCATGTGCTCCAAAAGGGCATCCCGTGGGAGTGACACCCACAGCAAAGACTCTCTGAGCCTCCTCGCGAAGATACCGTGACCATCACGAGACAGCCCATGCTCTACAGCAGGGCAAAGAACTAGGCCATGTATGAATAAAGAACAGCCAACAAATTATCCGACCACAAAAAAAGAATAGCTCACTAATACGAGCCCGATCCTAGCTGCTCAAATCTGCCAAGACAGAGAGCTAGCAAGACCAGTGTGTGTGTGTGTGTGTGTGTGTGTGTGTGTGTGTGTGTGTGTGTGTGTGTGTGTGTG
>BFEA01000353.1:615396-627353 GCA_003427395.1 Chara braunii | reverse complement strand
TCTCTCTCTCTCTCTCTCTCTCTCTCTCTCTCTCTCTCTCTCTCTCTCTCTCTCTCTCCAACGGGCGGCAGCGGCGGGCGCCACGTCCAAACGGCCGCTTTGAAATTGCTTGGGCCTGTGCGAAACCCGCCACCTCAACAACCTGCAGTGTCTTGTCTGGACCTCTAGGCCATGTCCGGTGGGGTGAAAGGACACTTAAAAATCACCCCGTTATTTTTCGAGGGGCGGCTAGGACCCGACAAACGTCCTGGGCCGCCCCATTTTTTTTTTTGATTTTTGCCCCAGGGGCCTCCATCCGGACATGGGGACTGGACACCAGACACCGGACACCGGACACCGGACTGTCTGGAACCCGGTCCGGACGTCCAGGCGGTTACCATGTTAAAAACTCTCAAAAAAATAAAAGAACTTTCATAATCCTTTTGACAAAAACATGTCGTTACCGCTACAGATAAATCAGGGGGTTAGTTCTTTCGGGATTCTTCCTGTTGGTGGCACGGCAGGCACAGCACCGCTGTCGTACCAAATACCCTTGAAGGGTATTTGGCATGTTTTCTGCAAGTTACGCCAAGTGCAGCCTTGCCCGTCTGGCGGCGCGCGCAGGGTATTGACGACGAGGCGCAACCATGCGCTACCTGAGTGTGCGCGGCGTCACGGGCCAGAGAGACGCACGGCATTTATCCTAATTTTTATTTTTTTATTTTATTCATTTTTTTTGTAGTCCAAGGTTTTACCTCGATAGTCGGTCCTGAGGCTGACGCCGAACACGGGTGGCCGTCACGGCAGTCGAGGACCTTGAACGTACGGTGTTTCAGAGGGACGGTGGGTATTTTGGCCCACGGCGAGGGAGGAATATCAGCGGCAGGGAGCCCTTGGTGAGCGCGCTGGCCGCGGCCCGTAATCAACTGTGAAGAGGTTTGAGTGTGAACATGCTCGCCGGGTCCCGTTAGATGGTGGACTACGCCGTAGGCGCTGTGGGCGCAACTGGGAGGCTGCCGCAGTGTTAGTTGTGCGGCAAGCTGTCCCGACAGCAGTTCACATGGGACCTATCTCCACTGCGGCCTTCCCAATTCGCATTTGAATATTTGCTACTATTGCCAAGGCCCGCGCTGGGTCCCTTTTGCCTAGGCTCATGCTGCAGCTTCACAGCAGGGCCGGCGTCCGCCCACTCGTCTAGGAGTCGGAGTTGCCGCGAAGGCCGAGCATGGGTAGCAGGCTTCAGCAGGCAGGTGGGTTGTCAAACGTAGCTTAGCGGAATTTTGATATTCTCAACCGCTGGCCTGCTGCCTGTATCATTCAAACACTGCCAGCGAGGTTTCGGGTTAGCACACAGCAGAGCATCGACCGGGCTCGGGCGCAACAAGGGGCGAATACACCGGGATAGGCTATGGATTGTGAGGGCTAGCCGCATGGAGCCCTTCTCCGTGTACGGCCTTCATCTGAGTGAAACGGAGGGGTTCGCGTCCGTCCATTTTTCAAAGTGGTAGAGTGGCCACAACAGCCGGGCATAGGCCGAGCACCTCAACACATTCATCTTCGGGGCCGCTTGATTCTGCATGTAAGTTAGCACACACTCCTTTAGTGGAGTGCGACTTCCTTGGCCACCGTCCTTCCGTCTGTGACAGCAAGCGCCCGTTGTGGTATACAGGGTAGCGCACGGTATAGCGCATGGTATAGCGCACAGGCAAACGGGCGTGAGGGGGCGAGCGGAATGGCAGAGTGAACTGGAGGCGAAGTGAGGTCGTGCGCTATAGAGGAACGACTATCTAGCTGCAGACAGGAAGCTACGGGCAACGAAGAAAGATGGGACTGAACCCGGACGACGAGCGGCGGCAGATGCATTTGGAGAAGGGAATAGCGGGGTGGAGTGAAAGCAAGTTATGGTAGAAATCGCAAGTGCATACCTCGCTCATTTCTTGACGAAAATGAGCAAGGGAAGATAGTAAGTAGGGGTTCTGGGCCTAGGCGAGTCCGAATTTGAAGTTAGTTTTAGTTGGAGGTTAGTAGATTAGGAACTACTAAGGAACAGAGGTACGTGGAGGTAGGAGATGATGAAAGTAGGAAATTGAGTTTTTGATCGATCTTTGACGGAGTTAGATGGGGAAAAAGTCGATACTGAGGTTTCCGGACACTGCGAGTTGGATGGCGACGTCCGTTTGGATGAAGAAATGGCGGTTTTATTGGTATAGCCATCAAAAGGTGCGGGGTACAAGCTGCCTGCCTCTATCTCTTTGCGTACCCGGTTGAAAACGCGGTGTATAAGTCCACCTCCGAGTGGAACGATCCATTCTAGTGTTGTGCGTGGGCGATAGGTGATATAAGAGGTTAGATCGTCGACATCTTATTGGAATCGTGGCAGCCTTCTTATGCGCAGTAGTGGGGGTCGTCTTCCTCCTAAACATAGCTTCTGCCGCTGTTTGATCCCTGGCCCTACAGTCTGGCTCCGTGGGGTTCTCGGCCATGGAGGTGGTATTGTACGCCTCAGTTTTCCTTCATAAGTTCAGCCATATGGACCTCGCCGAAGAGTTGGTCAGGTGCGTTAGAGAGAAAGATGGTGCAGAGGGCACGTACTTGGTGTTAGTATTCATTTACTACGTCGGTTTCTTCATGCACCTTGGTTGTTGACGCTTACGCCAGCAGGATGCACTGTCAACTGCGCAGGTTGCTGGTAGCGGTGCAGTAGCGGCCTGAGCTGAGTGCTTAGTAAGAGGGAACTGTCTGCGTCTGTTTTTGAATGAAGGTCGGTCGGATCTGGGGTGTTTCTGACTGAATTGCAGCATAGTGTATCTTCTCACTCCTTTGGTGAAGATTCCTTTTCATTTTGCACATTTGGTGGGTAGCGTATCAAGTTTCGTAATCATATCGGGATTTGCACAGCAGCAGTGTGGTTCTTTTGGCTATGTCAAACGAAAGGTTCATCTTAGCATCATATGTTTGAGGACAACGGGGCAGAAACACCTGCCTACGTTTGTTGCCGGAAGCAGAAGTGTGGCAGTATTGTTCTCCCCTCGCAATCGCGTGCTCGTGTTGTTCCGCATGGCGCTGAACACTGTGCCTACTAACATTGTTGTTTTTAACAGCAGTCGTGCGTGTGTTCATGAACGGTCGTTTCGTGGCAGTACTCGACTAACCAACTCGCTGTTCGGGCCTGAGTGGATCCAGCTGATCTGGCCGAGACTTGGGAAGGAGGTGGGAGATCAGGGTCAGTATACTTACCTGATCGATGTTTATAAAAGTTGCAGGACAGGATCTGCTCACGCCTTACCACTGGAACTGGCCCCTGAAGGCAGAACAGGCAATGCGGGATGAGCTGAGGACCAAGCTACAACGCCAAACTGCGTCTGCTTTGAATTGTCACTGTTGATGTTAACAGGTGGCTGGTGCATGTCCTGACTAGTATTGAGTTGCTGCTTTCGTTGTTCATCAGGACCATACTTGTACTTTTATTCTTTGGGCGGTTGTCTGCCTTTCATTGGGGATACAAACTGCGACTTGGCATCCGACTGTAGGCCAGAAGGTCAATAGATTCTTCGCACGTACTGTCGCTCGGAGAGCGTGATGACCCGTGTAAGCTCAAGGAAGAGGGGGTGAGCAGCGAGGCTGAAGACCTACCTGCTCGTCGGTACGCTGCGCATATCGCCATATGGCGTAGTAGGAGACTAGTCGTGGGGCCGAGGGCTCACCTGTTGGCCGATGCGCTGCCCATCATACCGAGCAAAGCAGTTGCAAGCAGACCGTAAAATGAAGGCTTCCTTACTGGCCAATACGCGGTTCTTGCTATCGGATGAAATAACGTAACTCCAGCCATGAGTTAGATAAGTGTCTGGCCGTGACTTTGACCATGCTTCGGGGAAATCAGGCAGGAAAGGGATAGTGAACCCATCCACGCCGGCGGAATCGGGATTTGAGGGAAGTCAACAACAGACTATTTGCTGCGATTTGAGGGTCTTTGCTGCGAGTAAGAGGGTCTTTGCTGCGATTTGAAGTGATCGTCGGGAAGTCAACAACAGACTATTTGATTTTGACTAGCCAAGCAGTTGCGATTTTGGCCGCCATTGCGGGGCCCTCAGGCGTATCCAGATTTCAAGGCCCTCTCCTGGGAGTTGAGTTTGTCTCCCTCTTGTATCTCGAGCGTCTGAAACCCCTTACTTCTGCCCTTCTTACTCTAAGTCTAGTCCTGTTCTGAGAGGAAGGCGGCAGGCGGGATTGCAACCTGTAGGACCGCAGCAAGACTCTATGGGGAGTCTGACCACCGATTGCGGGAACTCTGCCGGAACTCGGGAGGAGTTATGGAGGCAGGAAACTGAAAGATAACCATTGCTTCCCTTCTATAAACCCAGTATAACCCCTACTTGTATTCATTATTGTATGTTGCCTGTCTCCCTATTTTGACTTTCAGTTTGACTTTCAGGACACAATCCAGAATAAATAAAGGAATGATTGTGCAAATTCAGTTTCAGTTTTTGTTGTTTGACTGAAAGCAGATTGTGGGATTGCATCTGGGGGAAGGATGGGAGGAAGGTTATATTGTCTGACTTTGACTGGGTCAACCAAAGGCTGGGAAAATCTCCATAAGTTTAGAGGGACAATGCTATGTTTATTTTGGACTGCCTGAAGGACCAGACAGGTTCCCATAAGTTTGGGTGGTCTGATTGCTTTGACTTGCGAGGGCTGACTGTGATTGACTCTTCAGGGACCAAGCATGTTCCATAAGTTTGGGTGGCTTGGTCGCCTTGTTTACTTTGGGGTTCTTTCAGTTTCTTTCTACTTTGGCTTTAAGAGAATAAACCAGGCTGAGGACCAGACAGGTTCCCATAAGTTTGGGTGGTCTTGGTCCAACGCCGCGCACATGCTGGAACCAAAAGGATATAACTTGGCTATACTTTGCTATTATTCTATTTATGAACAGGCTAGTCAGACAGGGTTCCATAAGTTTGGGTGGTCTGACTATAGCTTATCACCAACTGAAGAGAGTACTAATTAAGAGTAAACTTGTGGTACGAAGGGGCAGACTGAATCTTGAGCTAAAGATGATCGGTTCAGTTATATGCTACCTGAAAAGACTAAGTGCAGATAGAGTTCAGGGCGACTAGGGTGGCCTAGTCATATGCCCAAAGAAGAGAAAAGTTGGTGTGCCCTGTGTTTGTGTATATTCTATGGCTGAGTTAGGCAGGTTCCCATAAGTTTGGGTGGTCTAGCTTTATGCCTTATATAAGTTGGGTATAAAGGGATAAATCATTGAAAGATTACGAACTATTGTTTGTCCAGGTTGACTTGGGGATGGTGAGAGTACTTACCTTTGTGGTTTGGCTTGCATGTGGCTGAGTGAGATCACTATTTAGTCTGAAGTTTCAGTTAATAGGTAGTTGCTTTAGTTGCTCGCTACGTGCTAGAGCCATAAGAGTTAGTTTCAATTCCTGCATTTTCTGAGCTAAGTTTATTTTTACTTAGGTCGATTTTTCTAGGCTACCAGAGTGGCCCGGGGTCACTTGCCCGGCCGGGCCAAAAAGAATAAAAATAATAAGAATAAAAGAATTATTTTTAAAATTTATTTTTTATTCTAAATTTGGTGAAGAATTTCGATGTGACCCTGAGGCAAAAGTTGTTCAGTTTATTTTTCTGCATAACATAGTTTTTTTTCGGATTTTTTTTTTTTTTTTTTTTTTTTTTACTGGGACCTTTCCCAATCCTTGCACGGGCTGGCCACCCGGGACCGGGCGGCCCGGCTGGTAGCCTAGCGATTTTTGCATTTTCTGGGATCTTTTATTATACTTGGTGTTGTATAAATCTTGGTAAGCCACTTTCTCTACGGGAAGCGCTGCCAAAATTTCTACAAAACCAAGGAGTTAGTCAGATTTTGTATTTTCAAAGTTTAGTTTGTCTGACTTTTTGGCTTAGTAAAAATCTGCGAAGCCTCCTTTTCTAAAGGGAGTGCTGCCCAAATTTCTGCTAATTCAGGGAGTTAGATAAAATTGGACCTTGAGAATTCAAAGCCATTTTAAATTATGAACTTAGCTTTGTATAAATTTTGGTAAGCTACTTTCTCTATGGGAAACGCTGCCGAAATTTTTGCAGATCCAAGGAGTTAGTCAAAATTTGACTTTTCAAAGTTCAACTTGTCTGATTTTTATATATGGATTAGTAAAAATCTGGGAAGTTTCCTTTTCTAAAGGGAGTGCTGCCCAAATTTTTGCTAATTCAGGGAGTTAGACAAAATTTGACTTTGAAAGGTTGAAGATTATTTCTGTTTTCATTTTTAGACTGATATAACTTCTGGAAAGACACTTTTCCTACGGGAAGCGCTGCCGAAATTTTCTTAGTTTAGAGGTTATAGATTATATTTTGACAGGTGGCGACTCTGGCGATCCACTCTGTATGGGGGAGATGCTGCAATAGGCCTACCTTTCTTTGGGCACTGGCTTAGAGGTAGACCTAGGCTTAGCTGTCAGAAGAGTCTTGAGTGAGAATGTGTCATGGGGATTTGATCTCCACACATTGACGATTTAGCCTGGACATTGACCTGTCGAATGATACAAGTCTTCTTTGGACATTCGATCCAGGATTTGGACTAGCTTCAGCTTGATCCTACGAGGATCATTTTCTGTTATCACTGCTAACAGTTCGGTTGGTGATCGCCGACTTGTCGGCCGCACACAACTTTGCTTACACCTGTACCTCAACTTGATTGCCTTAGCCCTGAGATTTGATATGTTTCTTTGAGGGTCTTAACCGGACTTCTTTTAATGACCATTATAAAGAACTTACAATATTTATGGAAAGTTGAACTATGATAAGGGCTTGAGTGTGTGAGGTGTGGTGTGAGTTATAGGGAACGGTAAAGTTGACCACATTGGTGTATGGCAATGTGGCTATTGTGTGTGCCTGTGTTTTATGCAGGTTAGTATTTTGGAGCTTGGTATATGGGCCATACTTTGGAGGCAGTGAGAATGACAACCATGTATCCCACGATCTGCATACCCGATGGGTTTATGTTTCCCCCTCCTTTTATTTTATCTCGAGTTCAAATTTGATATATGAGTGTTGGGTGTTTTTTTATAGTTGGACGTTGTAGTCCGTAGCAGTCGTCAAAGTCAAACCCCTTGACTTCTTTCTAGACCCTGGATGATAGAGCTGGTCTCCAGGGCGATAAGAGACGATTGCCACCACAGGTATGAACCTGTGTACCACCCACTCTCCGCAGGGTGCAGAAGAGGGTGTGGTTTTCAACCGTACTTGGCGGTTGTCCAGCGTCGAGAGATCATTCCCTCAAAGCGCGTGTCAGCCGACACTTGAGTGTCGAATGCGACCCTCGAGATTAACGAGTATCGCATGAGTATGGGTACTACATAGTATGCCATCATTGCGACCGCTTGCGTACGCTTGCATTGCGAGTCAATATGAGTTAACCCTGCGTCCGCACGGTTTTATACTAAGCCTCGCGCGCAACGCCTATCCGATTTCCGCATCAGAGAGTTATGGGATGGCTACTAAGGGATTAGGAGCGTTGTCGCGTTGTTTGTTTTGTGTCGTTCTGTATTTGTATATGTGCGTATGTGTGCGTGTTTTTATTTTTATGTTCATTAGAGTGGAGTACACGTGGTGTGTGGGATGCGTCCTAGTCGACCGGCGACAAGTCGCTCTTGGGACCTCAGCCCCCCAAGATGTCGGTTCGCATGCGGGTCCGATAGAGGCGTATTACCGTGCGTACCCCCTATGCTACAGTGAACGAGAAACGCCCTCGGCTGGTCCACCTCTGCGATTGTAGCTGATTAACTTTCGTACTGTGGACTGGCAGCTCGACGGGGATACGCCCACCGAAGGGAGGTGACAACTCCCGTAAGGTGGAGGTAAGTCGTGCCTCGCGTAGGCCCTATCCTGTCGTAGGGGCTCGCGAGAGGTATGGCTGGCGCACTCGGTCGGAGCGGCTTGCGGAAGCTCCATGTATATTCGCAACGAAGGAACAGACCAACTCCTGCGTGACGTGGCTGGGAGGGTCCCGCCCCGTTTTGTACGGTGCCGGACCGATGCGCACGACACCGCTTCCTTTTCTTCGATCACGAGGTCGTAATCTCTCCTTCTCTAACCGGCAACGTGTTGACTGGTTTGCCCATTCGCTGGAATACTGATTTGTATTCTGCGAGAGCGTGGCATAAAAAGCAACTGCGGCAGCTAGATACTGCCACCACAACTGAGCGCTTTGAATTACTGCTGAGAGGTCTTGACCAACAACTGCTCCAACCAGGTAATGATCCAATTTTTGTTTCTGGAGTCATTTGTGTTGTTGTGCATATACCCTCTGGGCATTTGTATGTTGGCCAGACAATCCATACTGCACGTCAACAAGGCGTTTCCAGCATATAGCGAAGTGATTGAACTCTCATGTTGCCATGAGAGGGACCCATCTTGAGCCCACACAAGGAGCATTGGCATATGCGACATTCTGTTGTTGATTATCGTCATCGGCATCTCTGTCACGTTATGCGACAACAATCTCCTTTCAATTTTGTTGTTTGGCCGCTTGAATGCACTGATCGTGCGCTCCACATTAATGATCGCGGTGAGATTGATCATGCCCTCTTTCGGCGGGCGACCGCACCTAGAGAAGGCTTCTGGGTCCAACGGTTGCTTACCTTGCACCCTTCGGGCTTCAGTGCAGTTCTGCCCATGTCTCGATTACCGCTTGCTCGACCGCGGCCACGGCCCGATCGCTGGCGGCAAGTTGGTCCTGCCTCTACTGCTTCTTTTCGCTCTGCTGCTTCTCCTCACCCGTCTCCACCTGTCGAATCCTCTCGGGCCTTTACCGTTGATATTAGCCCGTGCCCTCAACTTGCAGTACGAACAGCGTTACGACGGTTATTGGCGTTAGGCGCAGCGGGTGCTTGGTCCAAAGTTGTTGCTTCCATTCAGCGGGCTACGCCCGCTTGGAGAGCTCGCTTGCTGCAATGGCTCTATATAAATGTTTCTAATGTTGACATGACTGCGGACGTCCGTGAACTTGAATGCCTTTTTCGTCGGTTTCAACATGTCAGACAACGATATGTTGCCCATTCCCTTGACACCTTCAGAAATTTTATCAGGATTGTGCACATGCACGAGATCCTGAAGGCCACTAAGATGCGCCATGTGTTGCATTCTCCGGACGTGTGTTCATTACACCCTGACCCTCAGGCACCCAGCACTATTCGCATCTGTGACAAACTTGTACCCCCAACAAGGGTGCAATTCTGTAATTTTACGGAAGTTGCCTTGAGTGTCACTCCGGGCCTGCGCCTACCTGCTGCTGCTGATTGTCCTTGTCGTCGGGCCTCTCCTAACTGCACCGATCTGGTTGACGACCATGTTGTTTCTGCCAACTATGATCTGATTCCGGATGCTAACCTCCGTCGCCTATTCTATGAGGGCTCTAAATATCGACTGAATGGGGTAGTGGGGGATACACTTCAAGCACTGGCTGTTGGTATTGATGAGTATATTACTGCGTATCTTCGTCTGACAACACGACAATCCTGCGCTGCTACCCTAGTTTCACAATTGGCTCTTTACCGCAGTTTTGCAGCACTGTGAGTGCAATATGGCTGCCGCATCACCTTTGCGACAGCCTCGCTCTTTGCAACACGCACATACAACCCTCCATCAACTCCAAGAATCCTTTGCAATTATTCCTGTGGATAAAACATCATATAATCTGGCTATTTGTTGTAAAAACTGGTATTGTTTTAAGATTTTTGCCCATCTTGACAGTGCTACGTATTATCGGCCCGCTGAAACAACGACTGACATTCGAATAGCCATGCACTTTGGAACAATCATTGGAATTATCCTCATGCCGACACATTGTCGTATCTTTATGCGCTCTTAAGGCCCATTAGTCTCCTCCCACACTCCGTACTATTCTTGGTATCACTGCCCGCAACAATCTTTCTTCTCATACGCCCAGCGAAGTGACCTGCGCCAACGAGTCTGGTGTTTGCATCACCAACCGTCTCACAAGCCTGTTGCTAGTACAACACCTACGTCAACTCGTTTAAGTGCGGCACTTCAAGGCGTCATCCGTACTCTCCGTGAAAAGATAATCAACTCTTCTAATCCGAACTTATTCGACGATGTTGGATTGTCCAGAGCAGTGACGAGGTCATGCTTGACCTCAAAAAGAACAAAGCTTCTCTCCGAGGTCTGGCCCCCCATACAGTCAATTTCACTACTATGTATACTAATCTCTCTCATCGACGGATTCTTGACACTGTTGCTAAGGCTGTTGATGAGGCACATGCCTATGCTCTTGCACAGGCACAGCAGCATACACGGACACGCTTAGCCTGTGTTACTCTTCGTATGGTGGTCCGTGGATCGCGTGCAGGGGAATGGACTACGGATACGGGATCTGACACTCTTTCTGTCTGACATTCTTCAACATCTTCGGTTTATTGTTACTAATACATATTTATATACAGCGGATCAGGGTTGCACCCCTGCCGACCGCCGACCCCGACCGCCGACCGTATTGCAGCCGACCACGAGGGCCGATCGACCGACAGTTTGCCGACCAGTCAGAAAACAACCATCCACTGTTTTCTTTTCAAATCTGATTTGGGGGTTGTACTGCGCTTGCCGACAATGTCGAGTACAACCCAAATCCGCTGAGAAACTTTTGGGGATGGGGGGGGTATGAGGGGGGTGCAGTTGGAGCATACCTGCATCGCAAGTGTGCTGGTCACCGATGCGAAAAAAAGAAAAAAGAAAAAAAAAAAAAGCGGTTGTTATGTGTGAGAACACGCAAGAGAGAGAGAGAAAGTGAGCAAGAGAGAGAGAGCAAACAAATAGCTCCTTAGCATTTATTTGAAAACCCCTGCGGGGTATCCGAGAGGCCCCTGCACATAATTAGCAAAGGGCATCTCATCATGAATGAGGTATTGCTCATAACCATGCTAGAGTCCTGGCACGCCAAGCATATATCCCATAGTTGCGGCGCACCTCGGTGCGCGGATTTGCGCACGAATTACGCACCGCACAGCGCACCGAAGCGCAGCGCACTGGAAAAATTAGGTCCAAAAAAAAAAAAAGTAGGGGTTTTGTAATTTCTTAGGGCCCCCAACTCGCCAAAAAGGTTGAAGTCACCGCGCGAGCTAGGAATCCGGCCACGCCTCTGGCACAAACTTTTCTTTTGGGTAAGGGCTGCCGAATTCCGATTTTCGCACGCCCTTCCCCCAGAAGTTTCAGAATGGCGAAGCATAAAATAGGGCTCATTCCAACTTTTTTTTTGGCGGGGTATGAGAGCTGTCCTTCCCTCTCCCTTCCGCAAATTCCACACAGTGGTGGGGTAAGTTCGCAAGAAGGGGTAGTCGCCTAATAACGACCTGCCCCGCAAAGCTCCGCAGATGTACCAAGTTACGTTTTCCGTTTTGAGCCAACCACCAATATATGCTGAAGATTGGCGTTCAGGTCTGCACGTCAGCAGTTATGGGTTAGGAACTTAGGATGAAGATGCCCGTGGCTCTCTCGTTTTTTTTGTTTTTGTTTTCTTACGAATACATCCAGCGGGGCCTGCTCCACTACTCACCAAATGCACAAAAGACATAGCATATGGCGGTGTATGGTTCCATGTTTTAGCAGAAGATTCATTCTACTCATATTATAATATAATATACATTTGGTGAGTGGTGGAGGGTGGCCCTGAGAATCGCGTGGAGAAGTGAATAGGGTCTGGCTGAATTGGTGACCCATAACTGCCGAGCTACAGCCCTGAACTCGAATCCACAGCATATACCGGTGGTCTGCCCCCATCTCTTCAACACATGACCAGGCCATCCTTCTCATTGAAGCAGTGGCCCTGAATGGCTCCGCATGTATTGTAGGAGCCATTCGAGGCACCTGCAGGGGCCTTCGAATTGACGTGAAGGGGACCCTTTGTTCTCTCTCTCTCTCTCTCTCTCTCTCTCTCTCTCTCTCTCTCTCTCTCT
>BFEA01000353.1:596835-612662 GCA_003427395.1 Chara braunii | reverse complement strand
CTTCCCCTTCTTCTACTCCATCATCCGTTTCTTTGTCTTCTTCTTCCTCTTCTTCTTCTTCTTCTTCTTCTTCTTCTTCTTCTTCTTCTTCTTCTTCTTCTTTTTCTTCTTCATTTGCCCCCCCACGCCGGCTGAGATCGGCCCCTCCTTTGTCTTCGTTGCTCATATTGGGACGTCGACAGGTTCGTTCATTCTCTCCTCCTCCCAGTCCCCCTTCCTCTTGACGTCGTGTTGATGCTTTACCGACAGCTTGCTTTGCCACGTCGACGGCGTTCGTCATTCATGCGCCGACCCCGCCAGATCAGACCTAGCTTTCCAGTGGTGACCGAATCGGATCGGCGGGCAGATCTACCAAATGCTTGTGGCTTGACAGCCACAAATGTCTACGTACAGGCTTATCAGCATCAATGTTATACTGCTTCCCATTTTGTCACGATTGCTTATCAGCTTGACGCTGTTGAAAATCAGTTGTTGTATGACCATAACGGTCCACCTCCTGAAGGTAGTAATTAAACTACCTCAGGAGGCTTTACTGTAAATGTCTTACAGCTAGCATTCCACGGTCGCCACCTTCTTATGCATCATGTGACGCCAGGGCGATGAACTGAATGACCATCCTCATATTTCTGCCTGTATTTTGCACAGACCCGGGCATTATATGTTACTCATTCGAGCAGCTGCCCAGTGGGAACTGTGGGATGGTGGGACAATGATTCAGGCTATTTTCAACATATATGAATTTATGTGTGCATTGTCGAATCATACTTTATTCTGGATTATTGACCAACTCTCGTGTGACACCTGTCGGGACAGGGACGCGGTGCGTCTTGGCTGCGGAATTCATCACCTATGCCATCAACATTATCAATCTATTGCAGTCGCCCCCGTCTGTGTCGAAGGGTGTCCAACATTTCCTCATTGTACACATCCCTATCACCCAGATATCCGTTGTCCCTATCAGGACTGCATGATGTCGCACTGTGATGAACGTCCTGCTGTTTTTTTGACATGTGGACAGCATGTCCTTTGTCAGGACTGTTTTGATGGGATCATCCATGCTAGCCGTCCTGCTGAATGTTGTGCTGAAGTAGCTCTCCTTGGGTATCCTTGTGAACATCCACGTCATCCTCAGCGTGCCTGTCCTATCTGCAGGGGTGGGGGCTCCTCTTCCTGACTGGTCAATAGAATCAAGCGATCAGGAGCAATACCAACAGATGTGGAGTACAAATTTCTGAAGAAAAGAAAAAGAAAACAAGAAAAAAGAAAGAAAAAAATAAAAGAATATGTTGAATCTTGTAGTGACAGTGGCAATTGGTTTATCTGTGGGATGTGTCATCTGCTTTCTTCCCTTGTCTTTTCTTTGATTGGATCCCTTTCTCTTTCTCTTGCCTTTGTAAGGTCCGGTTTCCTCCTCTTCCTTACCTCTTTGCCTTTTGGCTGCGTGCAAGTGGGTCCTTGTGACATTCCCATAGTGCAAATTCACAATGAAAGACAATGCCACCCAAATGCGAAAGAAATGAAAGCACTTGCAAAGAGATAGAGAATAGAGAAGAGGGAAAGAAGAAGAAGAAGAAGAAGATGTACACCAGCAAGACCAATGACAAATCCCCCCTTCTCTCTCCACCTTCCTCCTCCTCCTTAACCTCTCCAATCTTATCCTTCTTCCAAATAATAATAATAACAATGAGTGGATGAACCAGAATCAATATCCAAAGTTCCCTCTTACTGCTGACTCAACAACAACAAGTCCACCATAGCTTATGGCTTCCCTCCTTCTTCCTCCTCTCACATGCTTAGGCTATGGAGACTACTGAGGGCCCTGCCCTCCTGTCCAAAGGACAACCCAAAGCAGCTATGGCGCTGCACTCCTGTCCAAAGGACAACCCAAAGCAGCTATTCCGCTGCTGACTAAGCCGCCATGCCTGACTCTGCCTCGAGCTTCCTTGGTGTGGCACTACCCCAACTGGGGCCTTTTAGATGCAGCGCCCAACTAGGTGATGAAGATGGTGTCCACCATAGCCAGGTAGGTGCCTCGCCACTCTCCTCCTTTGCCCCTTTCTTCCTCCTCCTCAGGCTGGGCTGCTCGCCATAGCCAGGCAGAGCGCCCAGCTGCCCTTCACCTCCAGGCAGCGTTATACCAGTCCAGCGCTGTGCTCCAGCAGCATGTCGCCAATCCTTGCATACCGCAAATGAGGAGGAGCTACTTGCTCCTCCTGAAGATATAGCGGCCTACTGGCCTCTTGGGCGGTGACTTCCTAGGCCGAGCGGCCTCCCAGCAACCGGTACCTCCTCCCTTTCGGAGAGAAACATCATTGCAGGCTCTGCTATCCTCCGGACAGGCCCTAGACCCGGGCTACTTGGACTGGTACCGGCCTACCTCTACCCTACCGCTACTGGGCCTCTAAAAATGCCAACTTTTTGTCTTCTTCTGCTCGGCCTCCAGTACCCGACACTCCTACCACTACTTGAGTGGTACCGGCCTACTTGCTATTTGAGTGTTTTTCCCCTCTGCTCTAAGTGTCGCGGGCCTACCCCCGCTACTCGAGTGTTTTCCCCGCTGCAACCCTCAAAGTCACGGCCACAGGTAAGTACCGGCGCTGCGGGGCCTTTCAACCAACAAGTACCCTTGCGGGTCACACACAAACTTAGCCGACAAGCACTCAGACAGGCATGCAAACCAGCAGGCACGCACACACACACAGACATGGAAATCACAGCAGAATGCGGGAATCTCAGCAAGGCATTCATTCCAGGGCTAATCCCAGAAATCAGCAGTGTTCTCAGTCTGTGTTTTTGGCGGATCATTACTTTACCCCCCTCTCAAGAGCGAGGTCCCTTCGAGCGAGTAACTCATTCAGAGTCGGCACAAAATGCATCGTAGGCGTAGATCAGAAAGAGGGATTTAGTAAGACCATGAGGAGTGAGTTTTGCAGAAAACTTAGCAGTCTGTCCATCAGCGATCTGTCGTTCATAGGCGTTAACCACTCGTGGAGCATTCTTTAGCAACTCTTTCCGGTCGATCCAGAAAGACTCGTTCAACGGGTGATAGAGAAAGTGAACCTTGTACTGTCTGTTCCTCCCTCTTCCTTCATGGGAAACGATTTTGTCTATGTCATGGCCGCCGTCAATAGGACGAGGTATCATAGGATCTCGGAAGGGAAAAGTCTCATCATCGATGTGTGGAAACAGTTTGGACGCGTGAAAGACCGGATATGTGCGCAAATGAGGAGGCACGTCAATCACATACAAAGGACCAAATTCATCCCCAATCACCTTAAGAACCTGCCAAGGGCCATAGTACAATGGAAGAAGCTTTCGTGATACACCCTCTTCGTCAGAAAACTCAGACATTTTGACCCAGACATAACTCCCTACTTTGAAGTTCCCTTCTTTGCGCGACTTGTTAGCATGTTTGATCATGGCATGCTGACGCTTGTTCATTGCTGCGATAGCAACTTTGAGCAGGCGTGCATACTTGGCATTGTAGCCAGGCATGTCGGGCGTCAGACCAGGGGACCGTTCGGGGAACAAATAGGAGAGAGGATTGCGCAACTGCCAACCATACTGCAGCGGATTCGGTGTCACCCCAGTTGCAGAGTGAATGAAGTTGTTGTACAACCCTTTCACTTTGTGTAACTCCTTGTCCCACCTGTTCTGATCCGAAACAATTAACACGAGCAATAATTGAACGACAGTCTGGTTGATTTCCTCAGCCAATCCATTGGCTTCGGGGTGTCGACCAAAAGTCTTGTTGAGTTTAATGTCGTAGATCTGCGAAGTGAAGTCCTTCCAATCAGCACTGGTGAACTTGGTGTCTCGATCACTCACAAAAGTTTTCGGGGGTCCATACTGCAGAATGTACTGCTGGTGAAATTCTTCGATCACAAGCTCAGTTGGTGCATGAGGAGGTAGAGGAATCAGATTCAGAAATTTGGAAAAACGATCCACAATGACCATGACATGTGAATGTCCTCCCTCGCTCACCTTCCCCATGTCCGTGAAATCGATAGAGACCGACTCACCGGGCCCATCAGGGATTGGGAGGGGTTTCAGCAGGCCATAAGGCTTATGCCTATGGACCTTGGTTCTTTGACAGACCTGACATTCAACAATAAATTTCTGAGCAGATCCCTTCATTCCCGACCAATCAAACTGCTGCAAAAGACTTCCATAAGTCTTCTCAAAGCTGAAGTGTCCACTCCGACCATGTGCCAAATCCAAGAAATGAGTCCGGAGAGGCGCATGGTTGGGTACATACAAACGATCAAACTTCCCATACCGGTGGAATACAAGACCCTCACACTCGTGAAAATCAGGTTGACTACTAGGGTCATCCTTGAGCTGCTCAAGGATGGGACTAAGGTTCGGATCCTTGGCAGTGTGTTCGGCCAGATCCTCCTTCAGTTTCCTTCGGAGGTCATATGAGTCCACAAGGCAAGTCAAAAACTCAGGATGATGCGACAAAGCATCAGCAACACGATTATAACAACTTTTTTTATGCTTCAATTCAAAGTTGTAAACATCAATGTCATGCAGCCAGCAGGCTAGTGTCGGAGAGAGATCAGTTTGCGTTTTAATCCACTGCAAGGTCTGATGATCCGAGTAGACCTTGAAGTGACGACCCAAGAGGTAGTGCTTCCAATGTGTGAGCGCCTCGCGCAAGGCATAGAGCTCACGCATATATGTGGAGGTAGCTACCTTGTGGCTCGGCATGCGTTTGCTGTAATACTCGAGCGGACGCAGGCCATTGCCATCATCTTGTTGCAGCACTACACCAATCCTATATTGGCTCGCGTCCGTAGTGACCACGAATGTGAGGTTGGGATCCGCAATGCGGAGCACAGGATGACTTACCAAAGCCTCTTTCAAGGCTTGGAACGCAGTCTCACATTTCTCACACCATGCATAGGAAACATTCTTACTTGTTAGTCTCGAGAGTGGGTGAGCAATGATAGAAAATTTGGGCACAAACTTCCGATAATACGAGGCCAGACCAAGAAAAGAACGCAGTTCGTGTACGTTTGCCGGTTGAGGCCACTTTCGTATAACCTGAACCTTGGTTGCCTCCGACTCAAGGCCGTTTGCAGACAATCGGTGCCCAAGATAGATGACGATGTCCCTTCCAAACTCAGATTTCTCTAAGTTGAGGTGCAGTTGTGCCTCCTTGAGGACCTGCAAAACCTCCTCAAGGTGCCTGACGTGCTCTTCCATGGACTTGCTGAAAATCAGGATGTCGTCGAGGTAAACAACAACAAACCTGTTGAGCTGATGGCGGAGAACCTTGTCCTTGAGGCACTGGAACGTGGCTGGTGCATTCGTAAGACGATGAATTCGCATAGCCCATTGCGTGTTTTGAATGCAGTTTTGTGTGGGTCGCTCGGATCAACTTTTATCTGGTGGTAGCCAGATTTGAGGTCGATCTTGGAGAAGACTTTGCACCCACCTGCCGCATCTAGCAGATCATCTATGCGAGGCAAAGGATAAACATTCTTTATGGTGATCCGATTTAGGCCACGATAGTCAAGACACATCCGGAGTTTGCCTCCTTTCTTCGGCACAAACAAGACAGGTGCACCGAACTCAGACTCACTTGGCCTAATCCATCCACGATTGATCATATCATCAATTTGTCTCCGCAACTCCTCCAACTCGCCTTGTCCCATACCGTAGACGCAGCCCTTTGGAGGAACACTCCCTTCTATTATCTCAATCTTGTGTTTGACCGGACGCTCGGGAACTCCACGAGGTTTAACCAAAACTTCAGGAAATTGATCTAATAGACGACGAATGTTTGTTGGGACTTCCGGTGGAGGATCATCCTTATCAGGAGAGAGAAAACCAAATTGAGAATTTACAACAATTACAACCGAATTTGAAGTACTCGGATCAGAAGTAGACTGATTTTTTTACACAAGAAGTAGATGGAACAGAAGTAGAGGTAGTAGAAGTAGAATTACTTTCGGAGGTAGAAAATGCAGCAAAAGTGAAGGCACATGGAGAGGCTTTACAAGAGCTACATGCACATGCTCAGCTTCCTTTCGCCTGCGCACTGATTTGCAGAATTTGGTTGCACTCAAAAGAGTCACAGGGGACTCGCGCGTCTCGTCTAATCAAGCACCACGAACTGATTATCCGCCCACGTGGTCCTTAGGCAATGAGCCTTTAACCAGCCCAAGCCAATGACCGCGTCGAAAGGACACTTGTCCATGACATAAAAGTTCAGCTCATGTGTGTAAGTGGGATCCTTGTCAAAAGTGACGCGCACACCTTTGACAGCATACGTTGAGGTGACAACCTCTTGGTTGCCTACCTGGGTCTGACAAGGGTTCTACAATTCCACTTGCTTCATTCCCAGACCCGCCTTACGAATCCCATTAGGAGAAAAGAAGTTAGTCGGTGAGCCACTATCAATCAGCACACGGATGTACCGGCGGTTAATGAGTAACTTAAAGAAGTTCAGTTCCACACTCCCTTGAACACGGCGTTGCTGCTTGAGCTGCGACCAATGTTCCAGGTGAGAGTGGAAATCGACTTCCTTAGTATCCTCCCAAGGCTCAGTGTACAGTACTTGAACTGCAGCAGCCTTGGATTCAGCGTCGGTCCGAGCTTCAAGAGCAGGCTTTTGATCAGATTCAGGCTCCATGGAGGAGCTTGCAACTGACTGTTCGGCTTCCCTTGTTGTGGAGAGTGCTGATGACTCTTCTACGCCGTTTGCCTGTTTCCCTGCAGACAATAACAGTCCTGCACAGCATGCTCAGGCTTTTGACAATGCAAGCACACGTGCAGTTTGGATCTTCTCTCCCATTCCTTTTGACTGATGCGGAGGGCTTCCCAAGGCTTGGTAGAAGCATCCTCCGGTTTCTCAGGGATCTTTGCATTCTTGGGGAGGTGTGCTATAGTTCCCTTACCCGAACTACGGTTAGGCCCCTTGCTTGAAGCAGTCTTTTTAAAGGCATTACATTTTTCTTCAGTATTCATGTCGGACTCAAGGGCTGATGTAGAACAGCCCATGTCGGAGTTCGGCTCTAGATCGTCATCTAGAGACAGATCATCCGCATAAGACTGATCCTCAGCCTCCCAATGTTCATGCAGGGCAAGCTGGTTGTTGCTTCCATACCGCTTGCGTTGCGAGGTTCTACCTGCAGCGGGTGCCTTTGCACACCTGGCGAGGTCCTTGGCTTCTAAATTGACTAGATCCGTCAGTAGCTCTCGCCAAGTCGTATGGTCTTTGAGTCCTAGCAGGGAGACATATTTTTTAGGGGCCACTCCCATAACTACATCCATGCAAGACACGCCAGTCCATCCTAGGTTTGGAGTGGTGACCAGTCAAGTGCTGTTCCAAAGCCTGTATGGAAGTCCACGTTTAGCCCTTGAGGGCCTTAAGCTTCAGCCTTGCCTTGAGCGCAGCGTTCTTATCTTGATACTGCGCGATGAGGAGGTCCTCAAGGTTTCTTTTCTACTCCTCTGTGGTCTTGATTGTGTGATTGAATGTGTGTGAACTACCTACTCACCTGATGGATGGAGAAACGAAGTATCTTGATTTGAATGCTGATTCCTTCTACAGTGCTTTGTCTTTTCATCTTTGAACGATTGTAGTCTGTAGGAGTCAGACCCTCCTAGGAGATAGGACAGTAGTGTAGGGGTAGCGTTAAAGAGGTCACGAGGATCACATGAGAGGGGGGTGAGTTCTATTCATCTCGAAGCTCAGGCCACTCAGGTAGGTGTCGTGCACCTACGCGATGCCCATGTATGTGTGCATGGTATTGATTGTCCTGTTGGGGTTATTCTGGGTTTCTTTTCTACTCCTCTGTGGTCTTGATTGTGTGATTGAATGTGTGTGAACTACCTACTCACCTGATGGATGGAAAAACGAAGTATCTTGATTTGAATGTCTATTCCTTCTACAGTGCTTTGTCTTTTCATCTTTGAACGATTGTAGTCTGTAGGTTCTGTCGGAAGTTGAAATTCGTTTTCAGGATGGTAGAGGCAGAAACATAGTCCAAGTGGGACTCCTCTTGGTTGGGACTCGGTCACGACCTACGTGGGACCCCTGGGGACCCAATGGGACCGGGCCCAAACAATAAGAGCCCTTGGACCCGAATCTGCTAGACATTAGTCCATTCTCTTCCTGACTGAGATCCGAAGTTTATTCTTCTTGGTTAGGACACCCACTGCCGAGGGGATCTCGGTTGAGACGTTTCGCATGCTTTTGATCGCACCGTTTGTGGCTTGACTCGCACCCTATACACCACTCAATTCTCCATTCTTGCATTTAGTCACTCGTTGTCTGATTTGCTGAACGGTCACGGAGCTGGTCAGACTGGACTCGAGAGGACCTCGTATGCAGTCTGATTAGACTAGGTCGCTGGATCAGACCTCTCCTGTGAATTTGTGGTTTGCTGCTCTCTAGTCCAAATGTAATGTCGCTCCGGCTAGGAGTTCTACCTTCTCTTCTTTGAACTTTTCAGTCTGTTTCTTTTCCCGAGTTCATTTTTGATGCCTGTAGAGACTCGCTGACAAAAGGAAGAGAGAGAGAGAGAAGAGAGAGTGAAAATCCCCATCTTGAGGGACTTGCGGAAATGGGCGATGTTAAAGCTTCTGTGGCCTTAAAGGCCCAACTGGATGCAGTCGTAGAGGAGGATAAACCATTGTTCCAAACTCTCTACGAGAAGGCACTGGCAAGGGAAGAGAAAGCCGAAGAGGAAAAGCGAAAAACTGTTGTTGCAGACCATAAGGCTGTTCTCAAAACAGTCTCCTCCGTGCCTGACACTGAAGTCGTGAAGGACGTAGTCGCATATGTACGTGCTCTTATAGATTGTCACCTACTCAATGACATCCCTGAGCAGATCACCAAACTCTCGGTAGAGGTAAGTGAGTTGCGGGCAGAAGTGGCCGAAGTGACCAAAGAGCACAAGGATCTAATGCGGCAGATGGCAAATCTGCATAAGGACCAGACTCATAAGCCTCTCTCTCTACCTCCTTTCTCCAATGCTGCTAACCGAACTGTCCTCACTCCTCTCCATTCCTCTACTTCTTCTCAAAGTGTGGTTCCATCGGGACTTGCAGTAGGTGCAGACCCTGCTGCCGCTACGGCAAGTGACGACACATGAAATTCTACAACTGCTGCAGCCTCGAGTTCAGAAATAGCAATCGATGGTGTCGGCTGCAGCAGTCCCTATGTGGACAGGAAGGCGGTTGCCATACCGTCTAAGTTCGACGGCAAAGAAGACGTTGAGTCCTGGATCAGCTCCATGAGAGCTTACTTCGAGGTGCTGGGAAGTCAACCAGTGAGTCAGTCCTTGATCATGGGGACCAACGTTGAGCCCGCCGTACGAGGCTTCTTGGAAGTCCAAGCTACGCAAGCCGGGTACACTAAGATCAATCTGACACAGTGGCTCAAAGCCACACTCATAGCCACACTTGAGGAGATCCTTATCAAACAGTTTAAGGATCCACATGCTGTAGCAAGAACCCGAAAGAGACTCGATGATCTCAAGCGCAACAAGTGGACGGGCACCATGCATAATTTGCAGTTGTTTGTCAACAAACTTTTTGCCACTCTAGGACTGGAAATGACTGCACAATCATGCTTGAATGTTGTGAAAGGTACGGTTCCCACTACCTACATGCATCGTCTAGGCAAATAGCTCATTGGCTACACGGACTGGCTCTCCCTCATGCAGGATGTGGTCAGCCTTGAGGCACAAGACCTCATTACCACAACAGGCAACAAAAAGCCTATTGGCAGCAGGCGGTTCAGAGGCAGCAACCGTTTTGTTGTGCATGACCTGTTGGAGGCCGATGAGGAGGCCTATGCGGACGACCCCACTCTTGGTGACGACCGAGAACAGGACCATGGCACGGGCTACTCTTCAGCCCATGACTCTGATGTGAATAATGAAGAGGAAAAATTAAATGCCTTTAAAAAGTCTGCCAACGTCAAGGGACCGAACCGGAATTCAGGGAAGAACTATGTCCAACTTCCCAAGGGAGTCAAAATCCCAGCGAAACCGGAGGATGCAGCCACTAAACCATGGGTTGACCTCCGGATCACTGAAAATGATTGGAGGGTTGGACTCAAGAAAGGGGTATGCCTGCATTGCCAAAAACCAAACTATAAGGTACAAGAATGTTATAGGTTGCAGGGAAACCAGAACCGGACGTAGAGTTGACTTCAGCATCCTCTATGGCAAAGGGAGACTGAATCTTATGCAAATCAGCAGTCCTCCCTTGAAGCCCAATCATGTGTTGATTCCAAGGTTGAAGTGTGTCATGCTTTGTATGTCGAGCCTTGGGAGGAGTCTGAGACGGTTGACTTCCACTACCACTTGGAGCATTGGGCTGAGATGAAACATCAGTGTGCCCAAGGGACAGTGAAGTTGATCTTCTTCAAACTTCTCATAAACCACCACTATCTCCGTGTCTTGATTGATTGTGGTGCGACTACTATCTTTGTGTCACCACACGAGATACGCAAAGTGGGCTTGGGAATGAAGCAAGCGGCTTTGCAGAACCCTTGCCGGACCCAAGTAGGCAATAAGGAAGTTGTCTTCTCTACGCATGCATTCAAAGGTGTGCGCACTACCTTTGACAAGGACAAAACCGTGACCCACGCTTTGAACTTCTATGTCCTTGACAAGTGTCCCTTCGACGATGTTCTTGGCTTGGGCTGGCTGCAGTCCCAATGCGAATGGACCAAGTGGAAGGAGTCACTTTTCATGGTCAAAGATGCTCAAGGGAACGAGCTTCACGTCCTCTCGGATGAGAAGCACGAGTCCCCACTGACTTTTCTGAATGTCATGCAGTTCTGCAAGAAATGGCGCAAGCACAAAGAGGATGAACAATTGTATGTTGCCTTTGTTCGCCCTACTCATGTGCCATCTACTTTTGCGGCTAGTACCAATACTACTTCATCTAGTGATTCTACTTTAGCCCTTCAACTTCTTTACCTACCCCTAATCTAACTGATTCTACTTTGGATTCGATTGCATGCATTCGCAACCTGCGACCTGATCTAAGTGATCCCTTTGCTGACCCTTCACCCCCACCGGTCCCAACAAACATCCAAAACCTACTTGATTGGTTCCCAGAAGTTCTGGCCGAACCACGTGGAGTTCCCACGCGATCGGTCCGACACACCATCGAGTTGGTCGAAGGTGCTGTTCCTCCAAAAGGCTGCGTATACCGAATGGCATCCGGCGAGCTGGAGGAACTCCGGTGACAGATTGATGAAATGATTGACAAGGGTTGGATCAAGCCTAGTGAGTCTGAATTTGGTGCCCCTGTTTTGTTTGTCCCGAAGAAAGGAGGCAAGCTCCGCATGAGGTGGGTGCAAGGTCTTTTCCAAGATCGATCTCAAGTATGGCTATCACCAGATTGAAGTCGATCCTGCGGACCAGCACAAGACTGCGTTCAAAACACGCGATGGGCTTTACGAGTTTACCATAATGCCCTTCGGTCTCACAAACGCACCGGCCACCTTTCAGAGCCTCATGGATAAGGTCCTCCGCGAACAGATTAGTCGGTTCGTGGTGGTGTACCTTGATGATATACTGATCTTCAGCAAATCCATGGAGGAACACATAAAGCATCTTGAGGAAGTGTTCACCATCCTCAAGAAGACGCAACTTCATCTCAACTTAGAGAAATCTGAGTTTGGGAAGGATAGTGTCATCTATCTTGGGCATCGGTTGTCTGCTGCAGGCTTAGGGCTTTAGGCAACCAAGGTTGAAGTCATCTGCAATTGGCCTCAGCCCGCGAACATCCGCGAACTGCGCTCTTTCCTTGGTCTCGCGTCGTACTACCGGAAGTTTGTGCCCCGCTTCTCTATTGTTGCTCGCCCGTTGTCCCGGTTAACAAGTAAGAACGTTCCTTACACTTGGGATACCGCATGCGAGGACGTCTTTCAAGCTTTGAAAGAAGCTTTGGTGTTACCCTATACTCCCTATTGCAGATTCCAAACTGACATTCGTAGTTACTACGGATGCAAGCCAATATGGAATTGGCGCAGTGCTGCAGCAAGATGACGGCGATGGCTTGCGGCCGCTCGAATACCACAACAAACGCATGCGCAGCGAAAAGGTAGTTACTTCCACCGACATGTGCGAGCTCTATGCTTTGCGTATGGCTTTGGACCATCGAAAGCACTATCTTTTGGGACGCTACTTCAAAGTGTTCTCAAATCATGAGACCTTGAAGTGGATCAAAGACCAAACTACCTTGTCCCCTACATTACTTCGCTGGTTCCATGAAATTGATTTTTTTGACTTTGAATTAAGGCACAAAAAGGGTTGTTATAATCGAGTTGCGGATGCGTTGTCTCGCCACCCTAAGTACATGACTTGCCTTGTGAATTCCTATGACCTCCGGAAGAAACTGAAGGTGGAGCTCGTCGAGCACACTGCCAAGGATCCGGACCTTAGTCCCATCCTTAAACAACTGCGGGCTGACCCCAACAGTCAGCCTGATTTTCACGAGTATGGAGGACTGATTTTCCGTCGCTACGAGAACCACAACCGTCTGTGTGTGCCCAACCATGAGCCTCGCCGCACACACTTTCTGGACTTGGCTCATGGCCGGAGTGGACACTTCGGCATGGCAAAGACATACAGGAACCTATTGAGACAGTTTGATTGGCTTGGCATGAAGGGATCTACTGAAAGGTTTGTGGCTGAATGTCAAGTCTTTCAACGAATCAAACCATGTAGACAAAAGCCAATCGGGCTACTTACACCCCTTCCCATTCCCAATGGTCCCGGTGAGTCCGTCTCTATCGACTTCACCGACATGGGAAAGGTAAGTGAGAAAGGCTACTCACAAGTCATGGTGATTGTTGACCACTTCTCTAAATTTCTTTATCTGATTCCTTTGCCATCTCATGCTCCAACTGAATTGGTGATCCGTGAGTTCAAACAGAAGTACATTCTGCAGTTCGGAACCCCGAAAACTCTTGTGAATGATCGGGACCTGCGCTTCATCAGTACTGAATGGAAAGACTTCACGTCCCAACTCCCTGGCCTCAAGCTATGCATGACATTTGGCCGACACCCCGAAGCCAACGGTTTGGCTGAAGAAATCAACTAGACTGTGTTCCAACTTCTCTGCGCTTTAATCATTCTGGATCATGGGATGAAGAGCTGTATTCCGTCAAGGGGTTGTACAACAACTCCATTCATTCTGCCACCGGCATGACACCAAACAGGCTGCATTACGGTTGGTTGATTCGTAATCCGTTGTCCTAGCTATTCCCTGAGCAGCCAACTGGTTTAACACCCGGCAGGCCTGGCTTCAGGGCCAAGTACGATCGCTTGCTCAAAGTTGCCATTGCAGCAATGACCAAGCGACAGCAAGCCATGGTCCATCATGCAAACAAGAAGCGCCGACCTTCAGATATCGAGGTGGGAAGTTATGTTTGGGTCAAGATGTTTGAGTTTTCAGAAGAAGAGGGAGTATCACGTAAACTTCTCCCACTCTAGTTCTGGATGTGATTGGCGAAGATAAATTTGGCCCTTCATACGTGCTTGCTGTGCCACCTCATCTGCGCACATATCCCGTGTTTCATGCATCAAAACTGTATCTCCACCGTGATGCTAAGTCGTTCAATTACTGTGAAGACATGATTCCTCGTGCAATCAAAGGCGGACATGAGATAGACAGAATTAAAAAGCACGTACGGAACGGACGCAACAGACAGTACCAGGTTCATTTCATGTACCACCCGTTCGATGATCTATTCTGGATTTCCAAGCAGGAACTGCTGCGCAGCGCACCGCGCATTGTTAAAGCCTACAAGCGACAAATTGCCTCTAATGATGCACCTAAAATCTCTGCCAAGCTCGCTGTGACAGAGTATTCTCGAAATCTCTTTGCCTTGTTTGCCTACGATGCGTTTGTCGGGGACTCAGAATGAGTTACTTGCTCGAAGGGACCTCGCTCTTGAGGGGGGAGTAGTGTGATGACCCGACCAAGCATGGAATGAAACACACGACTGATTTCTGAGTTTTGCTCATGGACTGAATGCCTTGCTGAGTTTCCCACTTGCTACTAAGTCTGTGTGTGTGCACGATTGCTGGACTGCATGTCTGTCTGAGTTTGGCTTGAGTGTGTGCGTGGCCCATAAGGGCACTTGTTCGTTCGTTGGGGCCTCAGGGCCGGTACTTACATGTGGCCGTGACATTGAGGGATTGCAGCGAGGGAAAACACTCAAGTAGCAGGTAGGCCGGTACCGCACCCTGAAGAGGTAGATGTGCGGGTACTGGAGGGCGAGCAGAAGTAGACAAAAGTGGCATTTTGAGAGGCCCAGTAGTTGTAGGCTAGGTCTAGGCGGTACCAGTCCAACCAGTCTGAGTCTAGGGCTTGTACGGGCAATATCAAAGTCTGCAATGATGTTTCCCTCTGAAAGGGAGGAGGTACCTGTTGCTTGGGAGGCCGAGCGGCCTGGAAGTCACCGCCCGAGAGGCAAGCAGGCTGCTATATCTCCAGGCCGGGCAAAGAGCCCAGCCTCATTGTCGCTGTGCAAGTTTGGCGACGCACTGGTTGGAGCGCTGGCTGGGGCAGCGCTAGCTTGGAGCAGCGCTAGCTTGGAGCAGCGCTGTTGGGGAAGAAGCAAGGACTCGGAGGAGGAAGAAGGACAGGAAGGGGGAGGAGCCCAGAGGTACGTACCTGGCTATGTGGCAGCCATCTTAATCACCTTGGTGGGCGCTGCAGCAGGAAGGCCCCAGCTGGGGTTGAGTTACACCAAGAAGCTTCGAGGCAGAGTCAGGCATGGTGGCCTGAGCTAGGGCAGCCATAGCTGCTTTGGGTTGTCCTTTGGACATCTGGGCGAAGCCTAGTAGTCCGCCATAGCCTCGGCCTATGAGAGTGAAGAGTGGGAGAGACGGCCATGGCTATGGTGGACCTCAAGTGATACCTGCAGTAGAAGAGGGATTCATACTTTGATTCTGGTTCAGCTATTCAACATTGTATTGTTATTTCTCGTGTGAATAAGAGAGGAGGAGATAAGGAGGAAGAGAGAGTTGAGCGAAGAAGAAGAGCTTTATCATTTGTCTATGCTGGTGTACATCATCTTCTTCTTCTTTCTTACTTCTTCTTCTTCTAACCTTCTCTCTCCTCTCAAGTTCATTCATTTCTTTATGCAATTGGACGGCATTGTACTATCTGATGAATGTGTACCTCGAAATTGGCCAGGATCATAACACATAAAATAAAGCTCATAAAAAAAGTTTCAAAAAATAATAAAATATTTGAGGCACCAAAATAAAATCAAAACATAAAGTGAAAAGTAAAAAAAAAAAAAAAAAAAGACTGAGTGACCGAGTATGTTTTGACACTGCCATGTTTGGAGATTTTTTTTTTTTTTTTTGGCGTGGTAAAATGACTTGAAATTTTATATGCATGTAGCGCATGTCATACAGAACTCACAAAATACATAAATAAATAAATAAATAATTTTTGGGCCCCGAAATAATTTTTGGCAGTGGCCGATTCCCTTCGGGTTCGGACCCCGAACGAGACCCCGAACGCCTGAACGTTCGGGGGTCAGCCCAGGGGCCCCCGAACGTTCGGCCTGGCAACCATGTATATATATATTTGTGACGATATATATATATATATACGATATATATATATATATATATATATATATATATATATATATATATATATATATATATTGTCACAGAACTATTGACTAAGAGCATGAGCATGTGAAGTAGAAGAAGAAATAAGATGAGCAAAGAAAAGAAAAATGAAAGGAAAGACAGGCAAAGAGACAGACAAACCAGAATGACACTTTGTTTCACAGTATTATTATTTCTTCCAGTCTTTTA
>BFEA01000353.1:485219-501313 GCA_003427395.1 Chara braunii | reverse complement strand
TTTTTTTTTTTTTTTTTTTTTTTTTTTTTTTTTTTTTTGTTGGGACATTCGCTATTCCTTGCACGGCTGGGCTGCCCAAGAAAATAGGGTGACCCGGGCGGCCTGGCTGGTAGCCTAGCTTTCTCACCTATTTCTCTCTTTCTTCATCACCTCTTTTCATTCCACCTCCCCTCTTCCCCCCAAACTTCGAATTTTTCTGTTTTTCTTCTTTCGTCTTTCTCTTTGATTTAAATTTCATCTTTTTCTCCAAAACATCGAATTATCTTATTCCCCACTTCTTTTCTCATTTTCTAATTTGTTTAATTTTTATTTTTTTATTTATTCTGAAAATTCATATTTTTCCTGCGGCAACTCTATGTCTTGTTAGGACTTAATCATTTCTGCTATCGGCGCACATTTTGACCCTTCGGGATAACAAACAGCTGCCGAAATTTTCTCTTTTCTCCCTACTCTCTGCTTCCAACACATTTTGACCCCTTCGGGTTAGCTAAGTGCTGGCAAAAGTTTTCCATTTTACTTGGTCATTCTTCCTGGCGGCACACTTCGACCCCATGGGGGTAACGAAATGCTGCCGAAATTTTGAAAAATCCAAAACTTAGTTTTCTCTTCACTCTCCTCCACCTCATCATTTCTTTATTTCTTTATTTATTTTTCTAAAAAAAATAATTTGCAGCATTGGAAGACTTAGTGTGCTTCTCTTAGTCTCTCCTTCCTCTTGGCACATTTTTGACCCCATGGGGGGTAGGGAAATGCTGCTGAAAATTCCAAAAAAATAAATATTCTTCCTCTCCTCACGTTTTGCTTATTTCTTTTTCTTTATTTTTATTATTTATTTTATTTTATTCATCTTGCAAGGAAAATGAGCGATAGCGAACTTCAGAAATCAAACAGCATTATACACATGAGACCAAATAGTCGTGACCTCAAACCCATAGCAGAATTGCATCACAAGTTCCACCAAATAAGAGCACAGCAAAAACTCATAATTGACAATGCGGGAATAGTCTCATCATAATCAACGAAGAACCAATGTCGATATCCTATCTGGCGCTCTACGCCCAAACTACAAATGGCAGATCCTATCTAGCCTATCTATAATGTCGCTAATGACGTCAACAGCTACCCGAAGTGCGAGCAGATATCGGCCAATGCCGTTCGCCTCAAGCACCAGGTATGTCCCTCGTATCACTCACAACCTCGATCCCCAACTCACAGATGCCACATGCACCCAAGAATCACCATGCCCCCCATCCAGCATATAGCAGCGTAGCTCGGCACTGGCTGCCTGCTCCTTCCAGCTCGCCCGTGAGCGCGTGAGCGCTGGCCAGCGTTAGCTCAGCAACGCTTGCGCAACATGCAGCCAGTGCCTAAATGCTCAATGTGTGGGCAGGCCCTTTCCTAAATGGAAGTGGCCTGCCTGCCTTGCGTGCAGCTTGGTTATGTTGGGTCCCTGCCCGGAAGCTTCCGGTAGGCCCAGAGAGGCCGAGCCCCGGTCCAAACTAATCAGGCCCTGGGCGTGTGGTGGTTGCCCGTGTTCAACTACCTGCGGCCTGTTTTCAGTCCATCTTGCGAATCTGGCCCAGGGCTGGCCTCGGTTACATTAAAAAAGAGGCAGCCTGGGCTTGGGTGCTCTCAACCAACTGGCGCTGCGCAACTGCCTAAATTTACCCAGCTGCGTGGTGACCCCAAAACAGGCCTGTAGGCACTGGGTCGAGCCTGCCTTCACTTAGGGCGGCCGACCATACAGAAAATAGGGCCCAGTAGGGCAGATCGAGGCCTTGAGCCTCGCATTCCCTCCTCCATACTTCGCTAGTCCTCTGAGAAGTTCATTCAATCTGGCGCTTTCCTTCTCATAGTGGGCGACAACCTGCGGTGCGGTCTGCACCAGTTCCTCCCGTGTGAACCATCTATCCTCCTTTAGATCAGTGTGATGTATGAACCGAACTCTGTACTGCAGCTTCGGCTTCGGAGGACGTCCCCTGCCTGTTGGTCTTGGAACCGACATTTCCTTGTGGTCCACGATGTCGTCGATGTCGACCTCTCCGTCCATGGTTGGGGGCAGCATTGAGCGACGAGTGGGAAACTGATCAGTTTCTTCGAATGGTGCGAGCTTGGAGGCGTGAAAAACAGGGTAGGTACGAAGGTGTCCAGGGATTCGAATAACATATGAGGGCCTGTCTGGTTCATTTCCAACTACATCCAGAACTTCCCATGGTCCAAAGTACTATGGCATGAGCTTACGGGAGATCTTGTGCTCCTGTCCCAGTTCAGAAGCCTTGAGCCAGACTTTGTCCCCTACCTGAGGATGGGCGGCAGTGTTTGTTCTCAGATTCGATCATCGCCGCTTGTGCTTTGTGCATGTGTTCTACAACCTGCTACATATGCTTCTCATATCTATAAGCAAATTCCAAAGTTCCTGGAGCAGCAGTGGGCTGATTGTCAGGTAGCAAAAAGTCAAGAGGGAGTCTAGGTTTGAATGTTAGTAGTAGGCTGTTAGGACTTACTCCCGTAGCACTATGAACTGCGTTGTTGTACAGGCTGGCGATGAGAGTGAGCTTCTCATCCCAGTCCACTTGATTAGGCTTCATGTAATGCCTCAACAAGTGTTGAACAGTGGTTCATCTGCTCTTCCTGTCCATTTGCCTCCGAGGGGTTTCCAGATGTCATCTGCAACTGCGTTCCTTGTTCGGCGGCCTTCCACAAATCACTGGTGAATCAAACATCCCTGTCGCTGATTATAGACTCCGGTAGGCCAAAGTCTCTAACCCAATTTTCCTTAAATAGTCTGATCACGTACTCGGTCTTTGCTGTTTCGGGCATAGCTACTAATCTAGCATACTTACTAAATCTATCCACGATGACGTAGCTGGTGACTAGTGTATCCATGAAATCCATGGACATGCTTTCACCAGGCCTTTCCAGAATGGGAAGGGGCTTGAGAAGCCCAAGAGGAGCTTGTGTCCGGGGCTTGTCACGTTGACAAACTTGACAAGTCTCAACATACAATTTGACATCTCTCATCATCGTGGGCCACCAGAACCGCTGCGACAAATTTGCTGCAGTCTTTCTATACCCAAAATGTTCGGTGGCATCATGACACTCTCCTATAAATAAACTACGCAAAGACTCCCGATTAGGCACACAAAGACGTTTATTCCCGGCCTTCTCAAGGAACAGCAAGCCATCGATCAACTCAAACTCTTCAGACGTAGCTTTATCCTTCGCCACGAGTCTGCGTATGATCTCTGATGTGAATCGTTCCTCGCGATAGGCTTCCACCAAAGAGTGAGTAACATCATCCATAAGCCCAAATTCAGTGACCAATGCACTGAGAAAATCTGGCCTACGCGACAACGCATCAACAACCTTGTTGTACTCCCCCTTGATGTACTGGGGTTCGAAGTCATACTGCTCAATGACTTTGATCCAACGCTTCAGAGCGTCGAAGAGTACCGGTTGAGTCTTCATCCATCTCAGGGTCTGATGATCACTCCTGACATAGAAGAAGTGACCTAGGAGGCAGTGCGTCCAATGGGTTAGCGCGTTATAGATCACATAGAGCTCCTTCTCATAGGTGGACTTGGCCAACTTTTGAGAGGGCATCTTTCTGGACATGTACTCTACTGGCCGCAACTTTTTCCCCTCCTGCTGCACAAGTACGGCCCCAATGCCATGTTGGCTGACATCCATAGTCACAACGAAAGGTTTGTCAGGATCAGGAAGTTTCAAGACCTCATGGTGTGTCAACGCATGCTTCAGATGTCTGAAAGCAGCCTCACACCTGTCTGTCCACTCCCATGGGGTGTCAAGGCGTGTCACGTCCGTCAAAGGGGCGACCACTATACTATAATTCTGAACAAAGTTGCGGTAGTAGCCGGTCATCCCTAAGAAGGACCTCATCTCAATCACAGACTGAGGACGCGGCCATTCACGAATGTTGGCCACCTTCGCGTCAACCCTCCGCGGAAACCTCACGACCCAGGTACAAGATCCGGGTGTGGCCAAACTCACTTCTCCCGGTTGATCTTGAACTGGTGCTGTCTGAGGAGGCTAAGGACTTAGATGCTCCTTGACAGTCCTACTAAAGATAAGTATGTCATCGAGGTACACGATGACAAACTTGTCCAAGTAGTCATGAAATATTCGGTTCATCGAGTGCTGAAAGGTGCCAGGAGCATTGCAAAGGCCAACAACCATCACCATAAACTCTTGCAGACCGTACCTGGTCTGAAAGGCGGTTTTGTGTTGATCCTCGGGCCAGATTGCAATCTGATGGTACCCGGACTTCAGATCTATCTTACTGGCACCCTTGCACTCGATCCAACAAGTCATCAATGCGCGGTAGGGGCTCTGCGTTCTTCACAGTGATGGCATTGAGGCCCCTATAGTCAATGCACATCCTCAAAGTTCCCCCCTTCTTCGGTACAAATAAGAGTGGCGATCCGTAAGGGGAGACACTCGGCCGAATCCAACCCTTCTCTATGAGATCCTTGAGTTGCGGGCGAAGCTCATCGAGCTCACCTGGAGACATCCTATAGATCCTACCCTTCGGAATGCTAGACCTTGGGATAATCTCTATCGCATGGACGACCTCCCTCTCAACAACCCCTTTCGGCTCTTCAAATAGATCAGGGTACCTAGCGACCACTCCCTCTATCTCTGGAGGCGTTTTCACCGGCTCACCTTCTGCAGAGACGTAAACTAAGTACATACCCTCCTCCGGATTTTGCTTATAATAGTTCTAGAACGCGGCCGCACACATGCATCTGTAGGACTCGATCAGACTACTAGCCTTGAACTCGCGTAATCTGGCGGTCCCTCCTCCGGACAAAGTGTATTTGACCACTTTTCGGTCCCAGTCAAACTGGGGTTGTGCAACGGAGCAGTAGTACATACCTAACAAGATATCCATAGGGAGATCATCGCTGACTAGGAACGAGACTCGATATCTCAGTTCCCCTCCCGCGTACAGGAAAAGACACTCAATGTCTTTGAGGTAGTCGTTGACTACCATGCGTTGTTTGTTGGCACAGGTCGACTCCACAGGTCGACTCAGGCGTTGCACTTGCCCCTCTAAGCGCAGCCTCTCAACGCACGCGCGACTAATAAAGTTCTGCGTCGAGCAAGTGTCATAATAAGCCCCGGCCTTGCGACCACCGGTGACTACCTCGTCGATGAACATCTCACCCTTAGGGCCTTTAGCCATTGTCGTCCAAGAAGCTAGCGGGTCTGATCTAGAGCACTTCTCCTCTAGCTCCTCTAAGGACTCAACCACATTCCCTGAACAGAGGCTCGATGGGTCTGAATGTGCTTGCGGGACGACGACGGAGTCAATAGCTTGGGCCATCTCTCGAGATGGTGAGGGTGTGTCCACCACCTCTACCGTAGCAGGAACAACAACTATTCCTACCAGCCCGACGTGGTTCCCGGAGCAGTGCCAGAACTGCTGGCTACATTGCTACCAACGGGAGCGGAGGATCCCAACGCCTGCCCCATCATAGGCGGGATCTTCTCGGTCACCTTTTTGTTACGGCACTTGAACTGATTATGGCCATATTGGCCATAATGGATACAAGTCTGCCGGGTGTAACGGTCTTTCCACACGTCCTCTGTTAGACCCGCTTTCTCCCATGGAGGAGCATTGGGGTCAACTTGACTGCTAGACCGGGAACCTCCACGACCTCTACCGGTTGCCTTACCTTTCTGTACTGAGGCAACGAGTACTCCTCTACGCTGCCTGCCTCTGAAACCACTCCCGCCTGGAAGTCGTCTTCCAACTCGATGGTAGAACCATCGTTGTCGACGAACATAATGCGACCCTTCGCCTTCCAGTTGGGAGGCAGTGACTTTTCCTACAGTCCATTGTGGGTGTTTGTCCATGCCCTATCTTTGCCTCCAGGTCTAGGGCCTTCTTGCTAAACGAGGGGAAGTTGTGCATGTTGATGTTGGCCTCGCTTGCCTACTGATTCCTGAGAGGCATAGGAAAACATATCAGGTAGGAGGCGAGTAAAACCTAGGGGTCATAGCGCACCCCAGGGACACAAATCAGACGCTCTACTGCGTTTGTGGCCTCTCTTACTGACTTGAATTGTCTATGGTTCAGAGTCAGCATTGCATCAGTGGCTTTTTGAGACTCCTGAGGATCATGCCACCTTTCTTCCACCAGCTTAAGAAAGTCATCCAATTTCTGGTTGACCGCCCGAGCGCGGAAGTCATGTTTGTATCCCTGTACTTGTACTAAACCACTCAACCATCTTGCTGCGCTCCCCTCTAGATAGGAGGCAGCCACAAGCACTTCCTCGTGCGGCAAGGTCAGTTTACACTTGACATAGACTGGCACTGAGCTCAACCATGTGTCAAGGTCTTCGTCCCTCTTGTCCCCTGAAAAGGGTTTGGGCGAGGCGATAGCCGTCTTTGGAACCCACGGTGTTAGTCCCGGCACCTGTCCCACTCCAGACTGTGGACCTTGGGGAACAGGCTGTTGCACTAGCTGCTGCTGGGGTTGTGTGTCCTGCGGCTGTGCAGGCTGCGAGACAGCAGCTGCCCTGTCACGGCAACCTGCGACGGAGGTTGGTAGTACACTGTCTGTACAAGAATTTGTACACTAGGACCTCTTGAGAACCCTCCTGTTAGCGGCATTCCTAGGGAAGCGGCTTGGACCGATGTTGGAGAAACATATGCGGATACCCCAATCATTGGTGGGACAAAAGGAGGAGGACGTACAACGGGCCAGGCACCGGGCCCGGACGACAATGGACCTGCCTGCGCTCGCCAGACCAAAACGGCCAGACTTTGTTGGATGTCCTGAAGGAGAGTCGTGTGGTGGTCCTGCATTTCTACTACACCTAGCAGGATTGTCCGCAGCGTCCTCACATCTGCATCCATGTGTGTCAGGTCCATTCCCTCTAACTCACTAACGTCCGCTTGTCTCCGCTGTAACCTGGCTCTTCTTCGGGTCATTCTTTCCTTCTCTGCCTTTATCTCTCCTAAAGCCTTCTGTAGCTATGCCTCTTGCAGTGTTGCCTGCTGTATGGCGACCTCTTCAGGTGTCAACACTATGGGTTGGCTTGCCAAAACGCCAGTGGAATGACTCAGGGTCTGCACAATCGTTGACCCTACGGTCCCTGAACTGCTGGCCTGGGAACTCTGTTGTGCAACAGTTGCCATCGCTGCTGAAGCAGCGGCTTCGCTTGCGAACGCCCTGCTAGCCTCTGCTGCCCTAGCTCTCCACTGCTGCTGCTGTCTCTCCCTAAGCTGGCGGAACAGTAACATGTCACCCTCAGGTCCTAATGCCACATGGGCTATTGGGCGTCTAGCTGATCGCAAGATCCTGTCGTCCTCGCTAGTGGTCTGTCTGTCGCTCATATGCTAGAGAACTGTACACAATCTACTAGGTCACACTCTAGATGCCTACCGCAGCATAATGCACAGACCAATTTAAAATAATTAAAATAATTAATCGGACGCTAAGTACGAGTATAAACATTTGGGTCCAACAGGTAAGTTCAGATTCCTATAAACGAAACCATCTTGACTATGACTAGTTCGCAAACAGAAAGCACAATGAACAAAAACAATTCTAACTATGTTGTCTGTCATATGTTAATGGTTGTACATCTGACTAATCAAAATACAAACAAAACCACTTGATTGGCTGTTTGCACAGTGGAATCTTTCCCAAACTTATCACATGGAATCTACCCCTCCCTCAGTTCTTCCTGAATGTCCCTTGTCGTCAACGTCCCTGAGCAATCCGGAACAGCGTGCGTGTCTAAAGGTGTGCACACGGCCCACCCCTGTGCCCCGAGTCCTGCTGAGCTGGCCAGCCCTGCATCATCTTTATCCTCGCGTGCAGCGAGCCTTACACCGACCAATTGGCTGATCAGGAGGCGTTTTTATGGACGGCCCCCGAAGTCGTCAGGAATTATTTAACGTCGCAGATAGGACGACGATCACAGCCAATGGAAGGTCCCCGCCGATACTTATTTATCGACGTCCGGTACTTGTCTTTCCCATAGGGCTGGCCTGCCCCTCAGAAACCCTCTATAGCACAGCGAGCAGACAAAGGACAAAAAAGCAAAGCATGCGTGCTCTACTCCCGGTGGGTTGGCATGGTGACCGTGACCCAGTGCTTCGTCCAGGGCCCTTCAGATAGCACCGCCCTCTCCTTCCAAATGCTCCGCATGAACACTGACGACTCTCAAGGTTGAGCGCACTCGACTCCTCACATGAGAGGACTCTCAAGACAGAACACACATCCTCACGGTAAGAAGTGTCGAAGAGGGTAGATACGGTTAGGTGCAACGTACCTCAAAATAGTTGCCCCCAACCACAGATATTCTCACCAGATGACCTAATGTTGATTGTGATGACCAATTGTTGCTTCGGCACAACCAGCATTACACCGCCATTCCACCTCAGCATCAATCGCACACCAGATAGTTCTCATCACACTGCGAGCACCCAATATTCACCACTTAGCCTTCCTGGTGATCCCCTCTCCACCTGGGTCACCTACTTGCCTTTGCCCTCCTCACTACACGCTCCCTACGGTAGCTCGCCCAGCATACCGCATGCATGTACTGCATAGGCAGAAGACAAGCGCCAGATGAGCGCAACGTACCACAGCTTCGATACCAAATTGCAAGGAAAATGAGCGATAGCAAGCTTCAGAAATCAAACAGTATTATACACATGAGACCAGATAGTCGTGACCTCGAACCAATATCAGAATTGCATCACGAGTTCCACCAAATAAGAGCACAACAAAAGCTCATAATTGGCAATGCTGGAATAGTCTCATCATCATCAACGAAGAACCAATGTCGATATTCTATCTGGCGCTCGGCGCCCAGACTACAAATGGCAGATCCTATCTAGCCTATTTATAATGTCGCTGATGACGTCAACAACTACCCGAAGTACGAGCAGATCTCAGCCAATGTCGTTCGCCTCAAGCACCAGGTATGTCTCTCGTATCACTCACAACCTCGATCCCCAACTCACAGATGCCACATGCACCCAAGAATCACCATGCGCCCCATCCAGCATACAGCAGTGCAGCTCGGCTATGGCTGCCTGCTCCTTCCAGCTCGCCCGTGAGCGAGTGAGCGCTGGCCAGCGTTAGCGCAGCAGCGCTTGCGCAGCATGCAGCCAATGCCCGAATACTCAATGCGTGGGCAGGCCCTTTCCTAAATGGAAGTGGCCTGCCTGCCTTGCGTGCAGCTTGGCTGCGTTGGGTCCCTGCCCAGAAGCTTCCGGTAGGACCAAAGAGGTTGAGCCCCAATCCAAACGAATCAGGCCCTGGGCCTGTGGTGTTTGCTCGCGTTCAACTACTTGCGGCCTGTGTTCGGTCCATCTTGCGAATCTGGCCCAAGGCCTGCCTGGGTTACATTCAAAAAGAGGCAGCCTCGGCCTGGGCGCTCTCAACCAACTGGCGCTGCGCAACTGCCTGAATTTACCTAGTCGCGTGGTGACCCCAAAACAGGGGTGTAGGCCCTGGGTCGAGCCTGCCTTCACTTAGGGCGGCCGAGCATACAGAAAATAGGGCCCAATAGGGCAGATCGAGGCCTTGAGCCTCGCAATCTCGAAAATTCACAATTTATTTATTTTTCTTTCCCCCTCCCCTCCATGGTTGTTATTCTCTTTTCTTGATTAGGTCACCGCTACTCGACTCTAACCCCCCAAACTTCGGTTAGTTTTTTCTTAGTTTTTTTCTAAGGTTTAGGGTTCTCCTCCCCCCCCCCTCCCACCTCCTCCCGTCGGGCACCCTGGACCCGAATGGATCCTCTCCCCTCAACCGGCTTCACGCCACCCTCTCACACGTGACCCGCTGGTCAAGGAGTGCGCCTACTCACTACTACCCACTCCACTCCCGTAGTCCCCTCCCTATCACTAGTGGGCCTCTTTCTCCACACACCAGCCCATCTCTTTCCCCACCTCCTTCTCTGCCTCCCGCCATGTCTACTCCCATCCATCCACCGCACATGGGCGAGAGTACATCTGAGGAGATCGCTGAGCGCCATCCATCTCTCAGGCTCCAATTCAGCCAACAGCTCTCGGTCAAGCCCCTATGGACTTGGAGGCCGTCCTTGCGGCCCTCCTCGCACCAATTCAAGCGTGCCTCGATGTGCTTGGACCCATATAGCCGCAACTCAATGCGCTCACCCTTGACGTCAACTGCCTCAAGGGATCTCCTCATCGTTCCCCCCACCGATCTCACACTCCATCCCCCACCGGCTCCAAATCCGGTTCTCCACGACTCCAGAGACAGAGACGTGGTGGTTCCTCCTCCCTGCGGGTCAGGCCCAACACTCCCCCTCCGCAGCAATGGGTGCCGCTGCCGTTCAGACCATACCGTCTGTTGCGGCCCATTCATCGTCCCTCGCCTCCCCTGCTGCTTCGGCCACTGCTCTAGATGCTGCCGACCGATACCGGTACCTGGCCAAGCAGTTTCATCTACCCATCCCAATGTTGCTTCCCAGCTTCCCGCACCAGTCGCGGCACTACGGTCCGGATCCCTCCCTCCTCTTATCCCCTCACTCCCACCTCAGGGCTCCCTATAGTTCGTTACTCCTCCCCCTACTAGGGTACCCTCTCCGACTCCTCCACCTCCAACACCGCGCACCCAGCGAGTGACTACCTTGCAGGCCACCGTGGAGCAGTTCCAGGCGGAGATACTTACCCTGAGACAGCCTCACCCTTAACAGGCTGCTCACCCTTCATCTTCCTTCACTACTCCCTTAACAGGCTGCTCACCCTTCATCTTCCTTCACTACTCCTACTTTGGTCTTGCACGCTCGTTTCCCTCGGCCTGCTCCTCCGACTTTACCCTCCTACCTCGCCACTTCGTCACAGCTGCCTGTGTCCATTGCCTCCACCTCTGCTAGACCAGCAGCAGCCACGTCCCACAACGTGTCTTCACTTCCACCCCTGCACCAGCCCCGATATTTGCTGCCGGAGTGCGGACATCTCAACCTCTCTCCCCTTGTCGTCAACACAACGCCCCCCCCTCTTGTGCGGCTGTCGGATATATACTCGACTATGATGGCACACTTCGCGTGTCGAATTGTTGCAGACACCCACCCACACACCGACATTGACGAACACTAGTCAGGAGTCGTGGTGCTCTCTACTCGCAACTAAATTGTGAGGCGGCGCTTTCACCGCATGGGAGAACTATCATATCCATCGTACTCGCACAAGTGAGGCTCCCACTTTCATGGACTTCACCACCTTCCCTCAGGACCGCTATGGCGCTCAGCACGACACGACCGACGCCTTAGATTGGGTCACCCAGACCCGATGGCCTGAGTCCTCCGCACCGACAGACCCGGAGCGTCACGTCCGGGTGTTTTAGGACGCCCACCTTATTTGCGATGAGAAGCTCCTACCAGAGGGTCTTCTGACAGAGCAGGCCTACGAGGCTGCTCGACAGTACCAGAGGATGCAGAGTCGCTTCTTCAACGCCCCGTCCTCTTCGTGACCCGCCGCCACCACCCAGTCATTTGGCACCACTCAAGGTCGTTCCTATTTCACCGGCCGCTTTCGCCTCTCAGCTTAGCCTGGAGCGCCATTCTCTCGGCGCTTCAGTTCCCTCGAGTACAGCGACGACTCTACGGCAGAGGTCGACCCTACCCTTGGGGACGCCCCTGAGGACCTCGAGCTTCAGGATGTCATCTAATACCACTTGGTCGACGAGATTGTCCCGATGGCGATGTCCGACATGGGTCGTGCTCGCAGTCGGCTTGCACAGGTTGGCGCCTGCACGTTCGTTGTTCCCCAGGTGGACCTCCCGCAGGGTTTCGTCCCTCCTCACGGACCCCTATCCCCTGATGAGTGAGCCGCTCTCGAGGCCCATCCCGATTGTCTTCATTGTCGCCAGGATAGACACACCTCCTCACGGTGTCCATACCAAGCCGCCCTCCATCGACACTATGCTAACATTTCTCGTCAGCGTCGATCTCAATCTCTCCCCGGCCCCGCCCGGCCAGTCCCATCCAACTAGCCACGGTCATTGTACCGCTGAGGCCTCGCACGTAGCCGGCTTCCCGACCACCAAGTTGCGGTTTGCTTCTTTGGCTACCACACCAGGGGATCCTCAGGAAACGACAAACGCAGTTCCCTTTGCCCCGCCGACTGTCGAGGTACCGTCCGCATCTAGTACTTCCCCCCCGAGGCTTCCGATGCGTCGCGCCATTCGCACAACTCATTGTAGCACTCAATTGGCGACTTGTGATGACGTTGTGTCATCTCTCCTGAATTTGAGCATCCTTCAGGCTCGTCAGGAGGGACTCACGAGACACGTAAACACCCTGCGTCGTCTTCTTGCTCTACTCTCTGACCCTAATCGCACCCTCCTCATCATTCCCATTCGCTTGGGGACATCTATGCGGGTGTACCGCGCTTTATGGGACTCCGACTCGCAGGGAGATTTCGTTCACCCTCGCGTGGTTGGGGAAGCTCGTCTTGCTACCTCCGAGTCTCACTCTCCTATCTCCGTTACCCTCAAAGATAATAAGACGCAGCGCTTCTTCGATCAGACGGTCCCCGAGCTCCACTTTTCCCTCACCCTTCAGCCATCGGATAATATCCAGGCGCCTCAACACTACCATTCTTCTGCATACTTCGACGTGTTGGAGACTGGGTAATATCCTTGGCACTCCTTGGTCTAGCAAGTTTCGTGGCACAAAGGCTGAATAGGCAACCGAAACACTTGTTCTCAAAACGAAGTGTGGTCAGACCTATAGCGTCTCATTCCTTGGCACCACGGACGACACCCCTCGCCACCTACCTCCCCAGGACCCTCGTCCTTCCGGGTCCCACCTGGACATTGCCTTCACCACTCCCCGTGGGTTCGCTCACATCGTTCATAAGGAGGACATCACCCTCTACTCGGTGCACATCATGGATCTTCTTTAGTACGATCCCCTCCGTACAGACGTTGAGCTCATCTCCTTGGAGCCCGATCCCCCTAACCCTTCCTCCATTTTCGTGGCTCCCGTCTCTACATACACCCCTCAACCTGCGGATACCCCTTCGACATCCCAGGTTCCTCCGCCGTCCACTTACAAGTCCACACATACGCCTTGTGTTGACGTAGACGCTGAGGAACTCGTGCGGTTCACGACCGACATAGAGCCCACCATTTGTGACCTGAATCGAGAGTACTGCTGTCGAGCGCATCGGTCCCGCAGGGGGACCCTCCCGGTCGTGTCACGCAAGATTTCATGCTGGACTTTATATCGCGGTGCAATGGAGCTTCGCCGCCGCTCCGGCCGAGTGCACCAGCCATACCTCTCGAGAACCCCTACGATAGGATAGGGCCATGCGAGGTACAACTTACCTCCGCCTAAGGGGTTGTCACCACGCTTGAACGGGCGTATCCTCGTCGAGCTACCAAACCACACGCGAAAGCTAATCAGTTGCAATCGCAGAGGTGGCCCAACCGGGGACGTTTCTCGTATGCGAATCGACGCGCTGGGGGCTGAAGTCCCAAGCGTGACTCGTCACCGGTCGACTAGGACGCATCCTTCTAACCATGCATTACACCACGCCAAAAACATAGAATCAAGTTACTCACATAAAAAAAACACTCCTAGTTCTTCAGTATCTAACCCATAACCTTTCGACATAAAAATCGGTTGAGCGTCGTGTGAGAAACTTAGAATAAACATTGCGCGAACGCATGCTTACTCATATCGACTAGCCATGCCTGAATACGCAAGCAGCTACAACGATGGAGTACTATGTAGTACCATAATCGCGTGGCCCTCAATGGTCTCGAGTGTCGGCTGACACACGCCTTGAGGGGCTAATCTCTCGACGCTAAATAACCGCCGAGGCGGTTGAGAACCACACCCTCTTCTGCACCCTGTGGCGGTATACATGTTCCAGCCTATAGTGGCAGTCTACCCTTATGGCCATGAAGACGAGCCCCATCATCTAAGGCCTAGAAAGACGTCAAGGGGTTTGACTTTGACGACTACCACGGACATCAACGTCCAACTATAAAAATTCCAAAAAACAAAGGCAAAAGAGGGATCTCTCTTTTCTCTCAAGCCAAATCCGCTTGATCCTTACGCACGGTCTCAATAGACCGCGCGAATACTCAAATATGTACATATATACATATGTAGGGATACAAAACAGGAGACGATCACTTCTCACAATCACAAGGCGAATTCCTTCAAAAATATATATATGTGATTGCGGGCAGTTCAAATCAAGTGTTTGAACCATAGTCATACCTGCAATCACATCAAAGATTCAACCAGTAGTCCACGCACGACACGGGGTCAACTTCAACCTCTCTGCGCTCATACCCCTCGCTTTAGCTAAACCAACCTTTGTCCAACCTTCCATAATAAAATAGTGTCTTTGTTAAATGGTCATTCAATAAAGTCCAGGTAAAAACCCAAGGAAACAATTCAAACCACAGGGGCTAAAGCCTTTAGGTTGAGTGGCGAGAACAAGTAAGAATTGAGTCATAAACCGACGAATCGACAACCGACCTGTAATCAGTGATAACAAAAGGTTAATCCTCATAGGATCAAGCTGAAACTAGTCCAATCCTGATTCAAGATGTTTAAAGAGGACCTCTAGCACATGACAAGCAATTACCCAAAGCTAGACTATAAGTGTATGGAGAACGAACCCCCATATCACGTTTTCACTCAAAATCTTCCCATAGCTAAGTCTAAATCTACCTCTAAGCAAGTGCCCACGGAAAGGAAGACTTTTGGCAGCATCTCCCCTATACAGGGTGGATCGCCATAACCTTCCCTATTAAAATATAATTTAACAACTTTAAACTAAGAAAATTTCGACAACGCTTCCCGTAGGAAAAGTACCTTTAAAAATTTATACTCGTCCAAATATGAAAATTGAAATGACCTTTAACTCTAGAGAGTCTAATTTTGTCTAACTCCTTTGGGCAGCATCTCTTTTAGAGAGATAAACTTCTCAAATTTATATTAAGTCAGATTTGAACTCAAGATTTTAACTTGAATTCCTGCCAAGATAAAATTTAACTAACTCCTTAAATTTTGCAAAAATTTTGGTACCACTTCCTCTAGAGAAGTGTTATTCCAAAATTTATACAAAGCTAAATACAAAATCTGAAATGATTCTGACTTCCCAAAGTCAGATTTTGTCTAATCTCCCTGAATTAGAAAAAATTCGGGCAACACTTCCCCTAGAAAGGAAGGCTTTCCAAATTTTTACTAAGCCAAATATAAAACTTAGACAAAGTTGAACCTTGAAAAGTCAAAATTTGACTAACTCCTTGGTTTCGTAGAAATTTTGGCATCGCTTCCCATAGAGAAAGTAACTTTCCAAAATTTATACAGAACCAAGTAAAATAAATGATCCCACAAAATGCAAGAATTGAACTAAGTAAAATAAACTTAACTCTGAAAATGCAGGAATTGAACTAACCCCTACAACTCCAGCACATGGAGAGCATCTAAAGCAACGACCTATCAAAGTTGGCACTCAGACTAAGCAGAGCTCAAGCTCAACCACATGCAAGTCCATACCACAATGGGTAAGTACTCTCACCAAACCCCAAGTCATTTTTATATAAGGTAGTTCATAAAACCCTCAGATGATTTATCCCTTATACCCAACTTACATAGGGCATGGCGCTAGACCATTCAAAACAATGCCTAGCATGCCTTAGATTATACACGAACAGGTTGCACAACTATTTTTCTCTTCTTTTGGCGTATGACTAGACCATTCAACTTAGAAACAATGCCCAGTCGTCCTAAATTGTTAAATATCCCAAGTTTAATAACTCTTTGATTTGTCTTTAAAAGAATAAGTGGAACCCGCCACGGCGCACAACAACACTCGCTGATGGCGTCTCATTTTTCTTTCATGTCTCTCTCTCTCTCTCTCTCTCTCTCTCTCTCTCTCTCTCTCTCTCTTTGTTTCTTCTCATGTTGTGCTTGGCGGGCATCGGTGCTTGTCGTCTGCTCTGTCTCTCTCTCTGTCTCTCTCTCTCTCTGTGTATCTCTCTCTCTCTCTCTCTCTCTCTCTCTCTCTCCCTCCCACTCTGTGTTTCTTCCCGCGTTGTGCTTGGCGGGTGT
>BFEA01000353.1:436946-453979 GCA_003427395.1 Chara braunii | reverse complement strand
CAAAAGCCTGACATCCGGGGCCCACAGGCCCTGCATCGTTTCAGCCTAAAAAAAGGCCTGAGCCTTTTTAGCCTGAAACTGAGGGCTATTCTCGGGCMCTCGTCAGACCAACCTGCCCTGATACAAGCACATTCGGGCATTGGYAGGAGTGACCTGCCTTGAAGCTTCCTCAAGGGCTAGCACGTGCAGGCATTGGCAAGAGCAGCCTCCTGGACGGGCCWGCACTATATAAGACTGGCCCGCCCTACAGGTTGGGACAGACGAGAGAAGACTGCCCAGGCACTCAACGTGCACTTCTACAGGAGGCAGTAGTCTTCAGGATTCGGCTGCAGTAGTAGAGTAGCGTTAGCAGYAGTCTTCAGCGCTGGGCGCTAGTAGTAGTAGACCRGAGTAGTGGAGAGAGGAGGCTGGCGGAGGCCAGGGATGCTTACCTGTGGCGCCATAGCTCCAGCTTCGTCTTCGAGGTACCTGCAGCAGAGCGCCACTCACCGAGTGACTTACCTGAGGCGCCATAGCTCCAGCTCGCCAGCGAGGTACCTRCAGCACAGCGCCACCATCACCGGGTAGTACCTGGCATCCAGAAGAGAGAGAGAGAGTTCTTCCTCTTCCTCCTCTTAGTCCACCATCTCTCTCCTACCCTCTCACTATCTGACTTCACTGCTTCGGCAGCCTACRAGAGTGAGMGTGGTTTACTTRMAGGGCTACAGGTAGGGGTTGTCACGGGCATTGGCCCAGGATCTGGTTCGACATTTTTGGGCAGACATTTGGTTGGACTTCGGCAAGGGACTATTTTGAACTTCGCTATTGCGATCTTAGTCTTCTCCCTTGCCTCCATCTTCGTCCTTCCTTCCCCCCTCCATCTCTCATCCGTGGTATCTCCCCATGTGCGTGTATACAGGAGGGACCTTCGTCTATGTATGCGGTCCCTTCCCTCCCTCTCACATGTGTGATGTATGATGGGATGTCGTAACAGTCCAGGTCAGGTCAGGACTTATCTCCAAGTCTTCCGCTGTGCTATTAAATGCCATTGTTCATGTATCGGGATGTACACTGTCTGTTGATATTACGTTAGCAGTCCACTGTCCATTCAGTCCTTTTCATCAGAATGCGGATCCTTGGCTGAACTCTCAGTGCCCGACTGGGCATGTAACACAAACCATGGCCTTCCTTCAGGGGTGCTTCTGCTGACTGGGAAGCTTGCTGGCAGCCCCCAGTTACACAGCAGAAGGATCCCAAGGGAGGTGGGGTGCAGGAGGGGTGTCCATAGCAGTCTCTCAGGCCACACGAGTCATCACATCCCCCAGTCACCCCTCAGAGTCTTTGTTTCTTTTATTATCTATCCCCTTTCTCGTCCTTGTTTCCTTAGGTATCCCTCCCTTTGCAATGTCTGTTCCTCCCTTGCAGTAGCCTTCTCCACTCCTGCACTTTCCAGATTTTCGTAACTTTCTCTTATTTTTTTTATTTTTACTGGCCCAGTGTACTCCACTATTAACTGTGATATACTCGTTTGAATTCTCAGCTTACCGATTCACTAGAAATGGAAAGCACAGTTGAACCATCCTCAGCTTACCCACTTGCTAAAACTGGAAAGAAGAGAAATGGTGGCCTAAAGCAGAGGACTCGGGGGAGAGAGCGTATTCAAATTTAGAGCTCACTCAGACTTCTCGGACTGAGTATGGCGACAATCACTGTCAGAAGCATACAGGAAAGTCCTATGGTATTCACCCAAATAGTATGCATGCCGTTGCATGGTCATTATCGCTGCATCTAAGACTGAACGTTGGCCTAAAGACAGCTATAATGACCGTGCAATGTGCGTTCTATTTGGAGAAAATGGTAGTACGAGTATACTCTCAATGTTAAGGTCGATAGGCATCAGAGTCTACATTATAACAGTTAATGATAACACTGGCACAAATTGGCAGTAAAAGGGTGACCAGATCAATGGCCCTCAGAAAAAGATTGAAGTTCATGAAACTCACCAACCCCTGACAGGGTGAACAGTACAAAAAGATAGATCCTTTCTTGTTTGCTAACACTACCTTGAATATTTTAGCATTTTTTACCATTTTACTATTATAAAATAGTACATTAGGACACCAATGGGCCTAGCTCAGTTGGTACACACATGAACTGTTGAAATGCAGACCGGAGTTTGAATCAAGGACCACCAGAGGACCAGAATAAAATCATTCTGAATTACCTGGGGCCGGTCAGTTCAACGATGACATCTCAAGGCAGTCACCCTTAAAAAAAAAAAAAAAAAAAAAAGTAAATTAGTACACCACTAACCTTGATTCCCTCAATCAGCCTTCCTGGCAGGCTTCCTATGTAAGTTCGTCGATGTCCTCGGATGTCTGCTTCATCCTTTACGCCGCCAAGTGAGATCCGTACAAACTTTCGATCAAGCGCCTTCGCAATGGATGACCCCAGTGATGTCTTCCCCACCCCTGGTGCTCCTATGAAACACAACACAGGACCCCTCACATCTGGCTTCAACTAACAGAAACAGAAAGGAGTAATGTAGAAGTCGAGCACAGGACAAAAGACACACGACAATTCTTTGAGAATTAGCAGCAGCCTGGTTTATCTCATGAGACCAGCTGTTAGATGCTCGGCAAATATCATTTCAACCTCTCTCTCTCTCTCTCTCTCTCTCTCTCTCTCTCTCTCTCTCTCTCTCTCTCTCTCTCTCTCTCTCTCTCTCTCTCTCTCTCTCTCTCTCTCTCTCTCTCTCTCTCTCTCTCTCTCTCTCTCTGTGTGTGTGTGTGTGTGTGTGTGTGTGTGTGTGTGTGTGACGTCATATTCGCCATACACGACTCCACAAAGAAAAGCATGACTGTGCCAGACTCTTCCATTGAACTTTCACCGACTGATCAGGAGGTTGAGCCCCGACAGTCTGCCGAGGATGCATTTGACTGATGCATAAGGACTATCTCTGTCTGTTGGTGTGAGGGATGCACAGGCCTCCCACACGGGCCTTGGGAGAGTGGTTTTGATTTCAGGTGCCCTCGGTTTTCTGCCCATAGTCCATTCTTACAAGCCGCATGAGTTTTGTCTTGTTTTTTTTTTTTTTTTTTTACAAATAGCATGCTTCATTATATATAGAGCAAAAGGGGGCCGGGAATCCCTCTACATCTCAACCCGGAAGACTGGGGCCATTACCCAGATTAGGCTCATACTGGAAACTGGGTCTAGTGTCCCTTTCTGCTGCCAAGCTACATGCTATTCCTGAACAAGGACGAAACAGGATTAACAAAAGACAAATAGCAATAGAGGAAAGAAACTGCCAACCTGTCTCTAGGTTGCATTAGGAGCCGAAAGAACTGACCATCCTACCCCCAGGTTGCACGTACGAATTGAAAGGGCTGAAATGACATGGGAGAACTGAAACCCCTGCGGAGTGCCACAAAACGCTACACTCTATAGCATGCTGTCTTTTAATCCCAAAACGCTCGTTTGCACTTAGAAAATAAAGGGGCTGAAGTGAAAAGGCAGGGCCTAAACCCCTGCGGCGTATTCCAATATGCCACCCCCTACACCTACCTCTATTTACCTCTACCTAACTTCTCCCTCCCCTCACACTTTCCAACTTACCTCTCCTTAAACCCTAAACCCTACTGCTATCATTTCTCCTTCTGTTCTACCCGTCTGTCTGACTAGGACTTTGTCTCCTACCATTCTGGGGAGCACAGTCCGGTTCCTTTCCCCCAGCAAGTCAATAATGGATGCATAAGAAACTCACTCACGCTCCTCCCCATTATGGCTGGGAGGCCCAAGTAGACGGCATTGATTACTTCCGTAAGGAAGGATGTACCATCCCTCACCCCTGCCTAAGTTAGTCTGAGTTTTCACTCCTTTGACCATCTCGCTCCCAGTTGTACTCCTCTCAGTAATGTAGCTGTCAGATAATTGTGTTTTAACTAGAGTCGTCCTGGACAACTATGGGGCAGTCCTTAACTATATCTCTCCCACCGTTTCCTACCTATTATATCAGGCCTAGATTGACTGATTGTAATGGTGTCAGTACAGGAGTCGTTGAGTCTTCTGTCTCCTCATGTTGAACTCTGTGCTGGGTCCCTGCTATTCTCCAGACTAATCGTGGTGTATTACCTTGAATATTTCCTAGCTTTCCTTCTCCCAGCCTTTCTTTTTTAAATTTGTCAACAATTTCCCGTTGTTTCGTAGGATCTAACTTTATGAGCTTAGATGCTTTGTTCCAGTCTGCTTGATATTCATCTTGTCGAAGGTGGAGGAGGATCTGCCACGCTTCAGGCTCAAATATAGACTGAGTTGTTATTGTCTCCTTGCACCTTCTTTTCCAGATTATCCATAGTGTGAGAGGTCGCAGTCTCCGATAGAAAGTCTTTTGCCACGCCACAGGGAGGTTTGGCTCATGCAGCCCAGTTAGCCTTGTAATGTTGTTGCCTGGTAGGGGTGTTTCTGTTAAAGAAAACCACAAGGCTTCTGTTCTGATCCATATCTGTGTTGCCTTTGAACAATCGAGCAAGCAATGTAGCAGGTCTTCTGAGACACCCTCTTGACAAATAGCACAGAGATCGTCTAGTGATTGTCTGCCCATCTGTGAACGACGCCTGCTTAGCCACTTTTCGACGGGAAGCGCATGATAATAGATGAGCCATTGCATACTCCTGATGCGGGTGTTTCTAATTGATAACGGGACTTGCCATGAGATCTGAGTCCCGGCCCCTAGCCCCCCCGGAACATGCTCCTGCCATCTTGTTAATAGTGTATCACTGGTGTCGACTGCTCGCCTCCGAAGTCTGTATCCAAATCTGGTTGTGTAGTCAAGAATGCTTGTTCTGGGTTCCACCCTCGTTTGAGTAGAGTATGTTTTCCATGCCCACTCTGCTGGGTCAAATTCGAGATATTGCAGCTCTTCTGTTGGGTCGAAGATTCTATAGTCCTCATCCTCGATTACTCTCACTTTCTTCATTACTGCCATCTTTGCTGTTACTTTGGCGGTAGTCGCCTTGGAGACCCCGCTTACAGTCTGTCCCGGATGCTGTATATCGTAAATTGACCACGACGCCCATTCTCCCGCCGGGCCTGTGCATTTGATGAAAGAAAAGGCCATTGTCGGGGTGGTTTCTCATCTTCCCATGGTCCACTCTCCTGCTATCCATGTGGAGGGGGACTGTAGCAGTTGAGGCCATTCCAGGGGAATAGATTGAAGGAGGCCAGTGAGGTTATCTTGCAGATTGTTACAACCCTTAAGTGTATCTCGGAGTTCCGCACATGTTTTCCATCGATTATGCTGTTGGCTCCATAAATGACTGATTTTCCAAACCCCTCGTTCCAACCACTTGATCCATCGTCCATCCTGGGAAGTTAATGTCCAGGCCCCAGGGTTTATCATCCTGGTTTTTTATCCATTGGTTGCAGAATAGAGGTTGCCGTAATACCTCTTCCCTGTTTATTGGTCTCCGTGTTTTAGCCGGGAAGATCTCCCCCCAAGATTTGATGAGGTGCATCCAATAATCTGTGTGAGAGTCTTGTTGTAGTTGTTGTTGATGCTGTTGCAGTACTCTTCGACGAAGAGACCATGATTTGGACATTGGCCAAAGTAACCTCGCATATTGTCTCTTATACACATCTAGATGTGTATAAGAGACAGTAAGTAACCTCGCATATTAGTCGGAGAAGATGCTCTTGGGAGTTGTCTGATCCTGTAAAGTGTCAACGAAGTCCACGGCAGTCTGTGGTTTGTGAGCAGCTTCACTATCCACTTAGTCTGCAAAGCTTTGGTCTGTGTGTGAGGGTCCAGAATTCCCAGCCCTCCTTGTTCCTTTGGTTGTGAGAGTCTTGTTGTAGTTGTTGTTGATGCTGTTGCAGTACTCTTCGACGAAGAGACCATGATTTGGACATTGGCCAAAGTAACCTCGCATATTAGTCGGAGAAGATGCTCTTGGGAGTTGTCTGATCCTGTAAAGTGTCAATGAAGTCCACGGCAGTCTGTGGTTTGTGAGCAGCTGCACTATCCACTTAGTCTGCAAAGCTTTGGTCTGTGTGTGAGGGTCCAGAATTCCCAGCCCTCCTTGTTCCTTTGGTTGTGTGAGGTACCCCCAAGCGACCTTGGGAATGAAGCTCTACGTAGAAGGATTACCGGTCCACAGATAAGCTGTAGAACGTGTTCTGAGCTCGTTTGTCATACGCGCCTCGGGCGTCCAAATGGTTGCTGTGTACCAGAGCATGGAGAAGATGGACGCATTGAGTATCAACGCATTGAGTTTTGTATTGTTGTTCTCTTCATTTTTATTTTATTTATTCATGCAGTCTGAGTTTTGTCCAGGTTCTCAGATTTTTCGTCTCTTTTGATGTCTGCTGACTCGGCTCCAGTTTTGGCTGTTCTGGGCTGGTGTCGTTTCGGATTTCTCATGTCCAAACATGCACAAGTACCTGTTAGGACGAGAGGTAGGACTGGTTTGAGCATTTTTGGCGTTCTAGGCCCTGAGCGACTTTGTCTATATTTTCTTGTCATGTAGTGCTGGTTCACTCCTTGCCCGTTTCAGGCAGGTCAGAAGGTCTGGATGTCCATTAGGGACGCAGGCCACACACTTTGAGGCTGGGCCGCTCGGGACCGGGACTGAAGCCTGCATCCAGGATCATCAATTGCCGGTAGATCGGATGGCCCTCGATGCAGACTGGTAAGATATCCAGGAGGCCCAGGGCTGGGCCTCACTGGACAGGAGTTTTAGTTACTCTATTCGACGCCAGGCTGCTAAGGAGCAGCACTGGAGAGAGTTAGTGTGTTGGTAGCCGAGGTTAGTGCTAGTGGGAGTATAAGGAGAACAGGTGAGAGCGGACGTAGTGTTGTGAGGAGGAGGTCTCAACTTGGCACCATAGCTTGGGGTCTTCTTAGCCATAGCCGGGCTTCACTCTGCGATCTGGCGAGGATCATGACAGCACCATCGGCCAATATCTGAGCTGCAAGAGAGAGATACTTCTTCTCCTCCTACTTGATATCCACCTCCTTCCTTTCTCCAACTTCACAGAGAGAGAGAAAGGGAGGGAGGAGGGAGGGAGGAGGGAAGGAGGAGGGAGGAAGGGACAGATCAGCTGGTCCAGGCCACTACAAGAACGTTTTTGGCCACCTGCATTAAGTGACACATCCTCGCCGACAAAAACCTCCAGGACAGCTGCATGCCATGTGGCACGCTTCCTGAAAACGTTTGGAAGTCCGCAGGCATCCATGGGCAGTCCTGGTCTACCAGCACTGTCATAGCTTCCTGTCATCAATCCATAATTACAAACTGAGCAATGCTGATCACAACTTGAGTGCAATGAGTTGAGATAGCACGGAGAAAGCCATTTCTGCAGTTATGGGGATCCCCATCTCTCTGAGGCCAGTGTTGTGGCTTCACCACCTGTGTTACCAGGGTTGCCCGGCCTGAACTGCCCGGCCGGGCTTCTCGGGTGGCACTGCCCCCGGGCGATTCAAATCCAGAGTGGCTTCCCCACCCACCCTCACCCCCCCCTCTCACAACTCGAGTGCAATGAGTCGAGATAGCACGGAGAAAGCCATTTCTGCAGTTATGGGCATCCCCATCTCTCTGACGGCAGTGTTGTGGCTTCACCACCTGTGTTACCAGGGTTGCCCGGCCTGAACTGCCCGGCCGGGCTTCTCGGGTGGCACTGACCGGGGTACCCGGGCGACTCAAATCCAGAGTGGCTGCCCCTCCGCGCGCGTGTGTGTGTGCATGTGTGCGTGTGTGTGCGCGCGCGTGTGTTTTGGATTTTCACCACAACAGCCACTAATCCAACCAGACGAGTAGAACCAAAACCGAAGCAGCTTTAGTCCTATTGCAGACAACAAAGCACATCTGAATTGAGACATTCCAACAACGAAACAGCTTTACCGCCGCTATAGCAAGTAACATGGAGCAAAATAAATCCGTCCAAATCCCTTTTTCAACTATATTTACTTTGGCTTTCTTTGCGGTACTCCTTTCATTTGTTCTTGCAGCTCCCCTTTTACTATACCTCTCACATTCAAGGGTGGCCACATTGATTGTGGTTGAGTATCCAGCGTCCGGTTCATGTACATTGAAAGCCATGAACATGTGGACATGTGGCAGCATGTGCTTCATTCCCTGTAACACATGGCAGCATGCACTTCATTCGCTGTACAAGTGGCAGCATCCGCATCATTCCCTGTACATGTGGACACAGTGCTCCCTCCTTCCCTTAATTCCTCCCAGCTTACACATCTCCACACCCCACGCCTTCCCCTCCAGTTCGAAACATCCCAACATCTCTACTCTCCAATCCTTCGTCTCCACTGCCTCCAGTTCGCATCCAGTTCGTGACCATCTCTCTCTCTCTCTCTCTCTCTCTCTCTCTCTCTCTCTCTCTCTCTCTCTCTCTCTTGGCTCAGTTTCATGTGGATATAGATAGGGATGGAGATAAACATATGGCGTGGATATGGAGAGCCTCCTGGGCATGCCACCCAATCAAGCAGTCACACTGATCACACTGGACTGCTTCAGAATACAGGGCACTTGAGTGGCTAATGGACCAACGCCTGCCAAGGTCCTGGATCATCATTCCTCACCAAAGAAGCGCACCATCACGCACACACACAGAGCAGCAAACCACCACACAGTGGAACCTCGCTTGCACCTGAGAGTCTCTCAGTTCCGACAACTGCAAGGAGGATGACCGCGATCCCGATGAGGAATGGCAGTGCAAACCCCGTCTCTTCCTCACTGAGGCTTACTCCCAATCAAGCCTGCTGTACAGGGGCAGCATTGTGCACCTTGAGACCGACTGATTGGTGCGCAGGGTCCGACAAGATTATCCACAACCTTATCCACAACATGCAGACGGCTATTACAGGTGTATCGACAAGCAGATGACCAAGAAGAAGACGGCTATTGCAGTGGTGGCAAGTACTGGGAGGAGGTGGTGGAGCGGCCAATCATCAGAGAAGGAGGAAGGGGAGGAGGAGGAGGAGGAGTAGGAGGCCGCAGAAGAATTAAAAAAAAGAAAACCGTCGACCATCGGATTCATCGTTATTATCATCGTCATCATTGTCCTCCTCCTCCTCATCATCATTGGAAAGGAAGAGAAGGATGGCTCGATGAAAGGGCAACAACGGTTCATCATCCTCGATCATCGTAATAGATTCTCCTCCTCCTCCTCTGACTCCTCCGCCACCTTGTCTACTTCAGACAATTCATTGTTGAATTCCGGCTTCTCGTCAACCCCCCAGCCCCCCCCACTTCTTGTTCTCTCATGGGAAACGACGATGCCAACGCATACCTCCTTCTTCTTCTGTGACTACTATTCCTCTTCCCCCGGCCCCCTCCTCCTCCCATGGAAAACGGCGATGCCATCACAAACCATCCTCACTCAAGCAAGGGGGCCAGAAGGTGGAGGCGGCGGATGAGGAGTTGCAGGAGGAAGAGGAGTGGGAGGATGGCGAGGAGCAGAATAAGAAGAAAAGGAGAAGAAACAAAAAGAAGGTGGAGGGGGAGGAGGAGTGGGAGAAAAAGAAGTACAAGAGAAGAGGAGGAAGAGGAAAAAGAAGAAGAAGACGGAGGAGGAAGAAGATTGTGGATGCACCTGGCAATGAGCGTGGCCTGCATGGCAACGAGGGCAGCATCACAAACGGCGGCAGCTACCGGCCCACCGACATACCCCGTTTGTCTTTTTTTTTGCCGCCGTTTTTTTTTCTTCTTTGCGACCCCACTCCATTTCTTCTGCATGTACATCCGGAAAGCTGGGGCTACATAGGGCCTACCAGGTGGAAACGCACCCCCAGTGAACTTGCGCTGCCCCACACGGTGGCCAGCCCGGGAGGGCTGGCTGGCTGGGCTACCCGGACAGGATCCAGGCGGGTCTGATCCAACCTGGGTGGCCAGGCCGGCAACACAGTTTACCACAGAAAGAAAAGCAGGACCTCAGGGCGGGTGCTTCTAACGGAGAACTGCAGTAGGGGTCTAAGAATTAAGGTACTTTACCACTTTTGGATAAAATACCTACGGAGATTTCGTTGAATTTGCAATTGCCAGAAATGTCCGCGCGGTGTATGCCAGACATCCAGGTACATTTTGGTCATTGGAAGCTGATAACAAGAAAACAAAAAAAAGGAAGCTCAGTTAGACCCACATTGGGAACCATCACCACTTTCTGACAAACATTCAGCGACAGCCGCAGACTGCTTCCAGACCCCCCTTCTACTCCTTCCAACCCCCATCTCTCCTCCCTCATCCCCTTCCTCCTGCATACATACCTTTCAAACTGCTTCCAAACCCCCCTTCTACTACTTCCAACCCCCATCTCTCCTCCCTCCTCCCCTTCCCCCTGCATACATACCTTTCGTACCGCAAGATACTCTATAATCCTCCTTTTGACCTTGCCAAGACCGAAATGCTCTTTGTCCAACGCATCACGCGCAGCATCCAAATTGATCTCTTTTTCCTCGCTGCTTGTAGACCAAGGCAAATCTGCTAGCAGTTCAAGATATTGTCGAGAACTACCATAGCCAGGCTGCTGCGGAGACATTTTCTGCAACCGCCTACATTCATGACACAAGGAGAATAACGTACAAAAAACTGTTACAAGCTTAGATTTTTCAATTGACCATTAAGAACAAAAAAGAACGCAAGAGATCTCATAGCTTATTAAACAAATGATCATTAAAAGAATAAATAAATCATATTAGCCTTCTAGGCTCAACAAGAATTGAACCAAGATCCAGAGGAAGGCATCCTCAAAGTGCACACCTTACGCACAATCAGAGTAATGGGGCTATGGCCAAAGACTAGTTTGAAAGTTCCAAATAGGCACTCACATCCAGGAGCTGGAATTTGAGCAGGCGGAAACATTGGGTGCACCACTGTCACAAGAGGAGCTGTAAAAACTGCTATAAAGCCTTAAAAGCCATGAACCGAACAAGACGCCAGGAAAGGATGGTCTGACAAGGGAATTTTGGCTGGCCTACTGACCAATACTCGGACAAGAATATGAGACCTTTCTCAACAAGGCGAGGCGAACGGAGGGGATGGGGATAGATCCGACTGCTGGAGTGGTAAGACTGCTATACAAAAAGGGTGACCCGAAGGACACATGCAACTACAAGACCTATAACCCTGTTCACAATGAGACACATAATAGTGGTGAAGACTCTAGCTAAATTAGGGTTATTAACACAAAATTGGTTGTCGGTTAGATACATAAATGACAAGAAAATCAACACAGCGTTCTTAGACTTTGAAAAGGCCTACGATCAAGTGAATTGGGTATTCTTGCAACAATGCATGGAAAAATGGGAGTAGGCTCAGTAGGAGCTAATTTCAGAAAATGGGTAAGGGTGCTATATAATGATGCACACGGACAAGTTCAAGTTAATGGTTACCTGTCAGAAAAGTACAAGATGTTTAGATCAGTTACACAGGGTGATCCGTTAGCCGCCCCCATCTTCTTCTTGTTCATAATGGAAGCAATAGCCTCCTTCTTAAGAAAGGGCCCATTGGTTGAGAGACCAGCGACAGCAGCTGACCAGCAAGAGAGACAGATCTACATCTCGACCACTATTCCTTTTGCAGATGATCTAACAGTATTAATAAGGGCCTCAGATTCCTCATTTGAAGCATTAACAAGAGCTATGCTGGCGTTTCAGATAGCCTCAGAGATGAGAATAAACTGGACAAAGAGTGGGGTGCTGGCTGACAGATCCAGCAGAGGCAATCCAAACACCAGCAGCTACCCTAGAAGGGATGCAATGGCTACTCCCATCACAACCACTCAGATTCCTTGGAGTGAAGGTCACGGAGTCAGGACAATCACACTCTATGGCCCCTGAAATGCTGGCAAAAATGCTTGCCAAAATGGGGGCCTGGTCTGCAGTGTACTTCTTAATGCATTGATATTCTCCATGCTATTGTATGCAGCAACGGTCTGGAGTCCCATGGCCAACCTAAAGAACACTACCCCACAGCCAAGCTAACGAAGACTCTAAGGGGAAGGGCGGCATCATATCTGTGGACGGCTAATCCATCAAAGCAGAATTTTATAACGAAGATGGCATGAAGATATGTGATTAGGAAAGGAGGACTGGAACTCTGGGTATAATAGAACCAGAAAGGCCAGAACTCCGAATTTTAAAGCACTGCACACTAAGTGGCTAGTGAAATTGATCAGCAATTCGAAGCTACCGTGGATATCACTAGCACTGGAAAGAATCAGCAATTTGAGGCAAGATATAAATCGACAGATAACATGAGCGGTTTGTTCTGGCTTACGTGCAAATCATGGGCAAAGACTGGGAGCGAGAGAAAGGAGGGCCCCAACGAGGAGGGACATCAGGAGGGAAAGGAAAGCTACCGGAGGTACTTGATCAAGTTTTTCGGCGAAGTCTATAAAGTTAGTATAAACCTAGGAGGAGAGAATGAGAACTGTGACAATCACTCTTCTGCAATCGAGGCTTGAGGACGAGAAGGGTAGACCAAGAACACTAACAGCTCAAGATACCAAATGGGGCACTTGGGTAGAGCACAGAGTATGGCAAGTCAAACATCTATGGTCTGAATGGTGTGCTAGTGTCTATGCCAGAAGAATGGGTAACCCTGCTGAAAAAAAGACAGCAATGGGCAGGACGGGAGTGGGTGACCTGGAAGAATGATAAAAAGCTCAAGGTAGGCAGATGGCTGAGCACCGACATGCACACAATAGAAGAGCCGGGGAGTACAATGAGTGGCCTGAAGGAGGAATCAAGGACTCTACTCTCAGTAAGAGGGGAACTGATGCAAGGTGAGAGCTATAGAAGATGGCGAGTTTACCATCTGTAACCCGACAGTCCCGATCGAAAAATTGGACATTGAACCGGTGGAGTGGCGTGGAATCTGAGTGGTATGAGGACCAAAGCGGCATTACGGACCAATATTCTCCACTACTCAAAGAAACTGGGATATAAGCTCAGAATGTGTTCACACTCCCCAGGAGAAATGTTGGAGCATAGATGGAAAACCAGATTGGGAGCGGAGCCGGAGCAGCTACAGGGCTTCCCGTGGACACAGTTAGAGGCCATTAGTATAGTTAGGAGCATGCAATGGTTGTTAATTTATCTAGCCTTACTGGTTAGGAGCATGCAATGGTTGTTAATTTATCTAGCCTTACTGGTAAATGAATGGCTAAGTACACGGAGGAATAAGGAACACAGATCCTCACAGGCGGAGTCGTAGCAGAGAGATGTGTAGCCTGTACAGAGGGCAAGAAAGAGACGGTGAGTCACTGCTTTTTCGAATGCCAAAGGGCAAAGCAGATGTGGGAAGTAATCAGGAAGCTATGGGAACAAGCATCATCCACCCCTTTCCCGTACAACCCAGTAGGGGTGCTCTTGGGAACACAGACTCCAAACACATGGACGGGATTCGAAACAGAACTACCGTCAGAAGCTGCATCTGTTTTTTTGTTTTTTTTTTTTTTTTTTTTTTTTTTTTTTTTTTTTTTTTTTTTTTTTTTTTTTTTTTTTTTTAACCAAACAAAACCTGACGGTTCTGGCTTCATATGTCTGTACTACTAATTGGGAGTCTGTCTCGTCCTTGCTCCTCTCAGCTTCTGGACCGTCAAATACACTTGGATGACTACCGTCTTCACCTGAATACAAGGTATGGTCATTATTGCTGTATCTAGATTCGAAGTTTCCCTAAATACAGATATAATGACCGTACGTTGTATTCAGGTGAAAACGGTAGAGCAGTACAGCACTTCTGCTTCCTGACTCTCCTTCCTTAACAGACCTTGCTGCTGTCCTAAACCCCAAAATGCCCAGGAACTGTAGGCACTCTTGGTATAGTCTGCCAAAACCCTAAACCCTAGGTGGTCTTCACCTTGTCCTAGATTGCTCTCTAGATGAGGGTGTGCCTCTCTTCCCTTCTACCTGTGACCGATACTATGACGCTTTGCTTTTCTACTCATCCAGGTCCATGGGTTCCGCCCCTCTGCTCTCTGTCCCTTACCTGTCTGTACCTAGCTCGCACCAGTCTGTGAAGTAAAGTGCTCTTTCTGTTATCAGCGCTATAAGCCCGCCCTTCAATAAAGTTTCTCCCCAAATTCTTTCTGTATTCTGGTCTTCTTTTCGTCATCTACTTCCTCATCCAGTTTTCTTAGGGTGCGCCTCCACTCCATTCTGATTTCCGCCTCCATTAGCTCTTTTGCTTCCTCCCATGATTTGTTCGTGGATATCTTCTTTTTTTTTCCTGTTGTTCCCCTGCATCTTGCCCTCCAAATTACCCACAGGGTGGTTTTTCTCAGAAGTTCCATTAGGTCGTCATTCTCATCTGGGCCTATGTCCCCCACATCAATTGCTGTCAAGAGAAAGAATTGGTCTGTTAGAAAATCTGAAAAAGTGATGTTGGACCAAACTCCGTTGCATTTGTCCCGTAAAGCGGTAACATGTTGGCATTCTAGTAGGCAGTGGGTTAGCGTTTCTGTTTGGTTTCTGGTACACATTTGGCACACGGCCAATGTTGCTGTTCTTTCTTCTTCCCTTCGTCTTCTGTCTAGCCATTCATTTACCGGAACCGCAAGATAGATTATTAATTTATTAACCATTGCAAGCTTCTTAAGTTTGTGGTCGGATTGATGCATAGCACGACCATGGGATTGACCAAAGCCAGGGTGGGTTTGTTTGGAGGTCATTCTCCCATCTTGCGGCTATTGTCGATTGGGGTTTTCTGCTTTGCATCTGGTTTTGTATCCTGTTTTCACCGTATACTCATGCAGCACTATCCACCTCTTTGCCCCGCCCCTCCCTCGTTCCTCATACCAGCCCCATTCCCTAGGATCAACTTCCAGTTCCGTTATGTCTTTGTCCGGCCTGAACAGCCAGATAGAACCTTTTGCTTTTCATTTTCCTCATTTTTCCGTCCTTTCGACTCCTTTCAAGTCCTTTGTTAATTCTTTTTTTTTTTTTTTTTGGTTAAGTGCCCAGGTTGTTGTAGAGGTTAGAGTCAGACTTTGGAAGACCCCAGGGACTCGGTCATTTGGAGTCTGGATGGCCCACTCCTATCGCAAGTCGTGCCCCTCCAAAGCCTACCAGTTATGTGCAGGGACTGGTGCGAGCCCCACCTTCGGATGGCCATGCGGCCTGGGGGCCCCTCACTGCCCTCAGCAACCGTCGGGCCCCTCAAATGGGGCCCGTGTGCAGGCGCAGCATGTAACACCGTGACTTCTAACTCGTGTAACTCGGAGTTAGCTATATTTCCATCTGTCGCTGACTGCTTGATGAAGTGGAGGGCTACTGAGGAAGAGCTTTGCACTCTTAGCGGTGCCCAATCCCCCTTTTTCCATGTTCTGTTCTTTTCCAGTAGTAGCCTCCAGGCTATCGGTATGTTGTCTGTGTTGAGTTGGAGACTACAGCCTTGCAGGGGTGGGGTGGATATCACGACCGGTATGGTTCCACTTTTGAACACCGTGTCCCGTCTGTAGTGGTTAACATACTTGGCTCTTGAGGCCGAGGTCGCCGGTTCGAATCCATGCTTGCACAGAGGAGGACTTCGGGCTCAGATGTGTGGATCCACTTAGCCACTATCGGCATGCTACTATGCTGTCAATCAGTGCTTCAAGGTTCTTCTTCAGGTTATGGTGTCCGTGTAGGCTTGGTCTTAGTTCACCTTCCGTTTTCCATCTTCGTTTCTGGCCATCCCGTATGTGTTCTACCATCCATATACCTTTTTCCACCCACACTCTCCATCTTTTATCCTTTCCCAAGAGTGTCCAAGCTTGTCCATGATGATCTTCAGTAGGTCATTGCCAAGTAAGGGTTGGTGCAGAACTTCTTCCTTTGAGTTCGGTCCCCTCCTTTGTGGAGATGCTGCCCTCCATGCCATGATCAGTTTTGCCCAACGCTGGCTGGGAGGATCTCCGCTTGGGGGGTGCCCCCCTGGTCTGAGACTTTTGCCCTCCCTTCTCGGGGCCCAATGTGTTTTCATGAGTCACGTGTGCCCTGCGGTGCTATCATGTGTTTTGAAAGGCAGGAAAAATCTGATTTGGTACAGTGCCATCACTTGCCATGGGAATTCCTGTTTCAATATTAGCCTCAAGATCCATTTTGCCTGCAGCGCTTTGTATTCAGCAGCTGGGTCTGCGTTAGTATGGACTTTGGGTAATCCGGAAATACAGGCGCAAGATCATTATAGAGCAGGAACAGGTTCACATTAGATAGGAGGAGGCGGAACTCGAGAACCTGTTACAGGCAGACATCGTTGTACAATGGACAAGAATCAGGAAGAAGATGGAGAATAACCCCGAAAAGCAAGGCAGTTTAGAGACAGTTTCATAAAGGGAACCTGGGGGCAGGGAGGATAGCTACTTTGGAACGGAACAGAAACAATTGAAAGTGGTGGAAAGGTTGGGTATAGGTTCACCATACGGAAAGGAAAGCGCAAAGTGGTAAAGGGAAAGGGGAGGTAAGAAAGGTAGGAAGATAGAAGAGAACGAGAAGGAAAGGATAGGAAGGAAGAGTAGTTTAACAGTGGCTAGGATAGCACAGCTATTTAAAACAAATAGGATGGATAGGACAGGAGTGAACGACCTGGCAGGTAATCCTTTGGGAATGGAAGCAATCAATGCTGTCACAGGCAGTTAATCCTACCATAGGGATTTGACCCAGCCGAATGGGGATGGGAACTGAAGAAGGGAAAAGGAAAAACACCACCTTACCAACAACAGAATACACAGTTAAATTAGGCAATGAAATGTTACTCGAGACAACAGATCCCGAACCAACAATCAGATGAAGATGGTCAAGGCTGTAAGGACTCAGGAGACAAGACAAACCAACTTCCCAAAATACCAGGGTTGCATACCTGCCGACTGCCGACCCCGGCCGCGGAACATTTTGCAGCACTCCAGTAGGGCCTACCGGTCGGTGGTCTGCCGACCAGTCAGAAAAAAAACACCCACTGATTTTTTTTCAAATCTGAGTTGGGGGCTGTACTGCACTTGCTGAGTACAGCCCAAATCCACTGAGAAACTTTTGGGGATGGGGGCGTATGGGGGGGGTG
>BFEA01000353.1:362449-380874 GCA_003427395.1 Chara braunii | reverse complement strand
TTCACTGTTTTGCAGTTCTAGTGAAGGGTTTCCCACTTGTGCACATTCTTGTACACTCTTTTCAGCGCACCCGCACATTTTTGTCAAGGTGCAAGATACGTCTAAGTAAGACCCTCACGACAAATAGGACAACTGTCATAAGAATGCGGGCGATGGTAGCAGCCCTCCCGCTGATCCATAGGACGAAAACCATTCAGGTAAGCAACTTCGTCACAGCAGGAGCCAGGGCGGCTAAGCATTAACCATACCTCTGAAGCATGCACGACAAAGGGCATGCCGGTTCCAGGCCATGACGATTGTGGGGCGTTCACCATCACAGTTAAGTGCACATTCACTATAGCGCTCGCAGGCACAGATGGGACATACTGCATTTGGATGTAGAGGATGTTCACAATCCGGATACAGGTGGCATCCCTGCCGACAGCGGGCCCGAACAATTATATGGTTGTAGTGATGTCGACAAAGTCGATGTTGTCCACAACCAAGTGTAACTGTGTCAGTGATGTCACAAAGAAGGAGGTCACAAGGTGTTAGTGCAGTATGTGGGGGAATAAAGACTAAAGCAGGCACAATGACAGACGTGGAGGTAGGCACGGAGACAGACACAGAAACGGGCATGGAGACAGGTGTGGAGGCAGGCACAGAGGTAGCTGCAGAGGCGGGGACGGAAGTACATATGGTACTGTTAGAGTCAGTAATCTGGAAGGAGACAGACACCGAAACAGGCACATAAACCGGCACAGAAACCGGCACAGAAACAGGCACAGAGACAGGTACGAAGGCAGGCACAGAGACAGGCATGTGGCCTCGCTGCTACTAACATCTGCCTACAAGCCTATCACCGGGAACCATATACTCACGCTGATTTTTTGCCCATTGCTTCCAATCTTGATGCTCAGGAACTTGAGTTATATGGCGATAACCCGTCTTTGCACCCCCCACAGGATAGTAATTACACTCGACATGGGGGATTCATTGTCTCGATTTTGGAGACTGCTTTGATAAGGCGCCGGTTTGATGTGCAGCGTGCCCCTTCAAGTGGCAACCCGAACCACTGTTCGCGCGTTTGTGCCTATATTCTACATACTCCTGGCCACTACACCGCTCTTGTCCGTGCCTCAGGTTTTTGGGAATTATGGAATGGTGGTGCTATGGTGCAAACAATTACTGCCATCTCTGATCTCGTGCGTCATTACCCTAACCTGCAACTGTTCCAGTTCATTGACCCTATGGGTACCTCCTGTACTTCCCTGCCCGTGTGATCGCAGGCAGTCAAACCCGAAACCCGAACCACATAACATACCTGCAATCACATCAAAGAGTCAACAAAAAATCCACGCACTACACGAAGTCAACTTCAACCAATCTCTATACACATACCCCTCGCTTTAGCCATGCAAGCCCCAACCCCTTGTCCAACCAACCATAATTAAATACTCAGTACCTTTGTTAAATGGTCATTCAATAAAGTCCGGGTGAAAACCTTAATAAAACAATAAAATCACCAGGGCTAAAGCCTTTTAGGTTGAGTATTGAGGATGAAATGGAGTTGAGTCGTAGACCGACGAATCGGCAACCGACCTGTTATCAATAATAACAGAAGATGATCCTTGTAGGATCAAGCTAAATCTAGCCCAAATCCTGAATCGACCGGTCAAGAAGACCTGTAACACAAGACAGGTCAATCGCCAAGTTAAAATTATAAGTGTGTGGAGAATAGGGCTCCATAACACATTCTCACTCAAGACCCTTCTACAAGCCAAGCCTAGACCTGCCTCTAAGCCAGTACCCAACGCAAGGCAGACCTATGGCAGCATTTCCCCTATTCAGGGTGGATTGCCAAAATTGCCACCTGTCAAAATATAATCTAACTCCTTTAAACTAAGAAAATTTCGGCAGCGCTTCCCGTTGGGAAAGTGCCTTTCCAGAATATATAATAGCTCAAATATAAGAATAAAACAAACTCTAAATCTGGAAAGCCAAAATTTGTCTAACTCCCTGAACTAGTAAAAATTTGGGCAGCACTTCCTTTAGAAAGGTAGACTTCCCATATTTATACTAAGTCAGATATGAACTCATACATAAAACCTGAATTCAACTAAGACAAAGTTTAACCAACCCCTTAGATTTGTAGAAATTTCGGCAGCGCTTCCCGTAGAAAAAGTGTTATTCCCAGATTTGTACAAAGCTAAGTTCAGAATTTAAAATGACTTTGACTTTTCAAGATCTAATTTTGTGTAACTCCCTGGATTAGCAAAAATTTGGGCAGCACTCCCTTTAGAAAAGGAGGTGTTCCAGATTTTTACTAAGCCAAAAGGTCAAAAAAATTGGACCCTGAAAAATACAAAATTTGTCTAACTCCTTGGTTTTGTAGAAATTTCGGCGATGCTTCCCGTAGAGAAAGTGACTTACCAAGATTTATACAAGCCCAAATATAATAAAAGATCCCAGAAAATGCAGAAATTGACTGAAGTAAAAGAACTTAGCTCAGAAAATGTAGGAATTTGAAATTAACTTCTATGGCTCTAGCAGGTGGCGAGCAACTAAAGTAACTACCTATCAACTGAAACTCAGACTAAGTAGTAGTCGCACTCAGTCTCATGCAGGCCAAACCACAAAAGTAAGTACTCTCACCATCCCAAAGTCAATCCATAAAACAATAGTTCATAGTCTCTCAATGATTTATCCCTTTATACCCAGCTTACATAAGGCATAAAGCTAGACCACCTAATCTTATGGGAACCTGTCTAGCTCAGCCATAAAATATACACAAACACAGGGCACTACAACTTTTCTCTTCTTTGGGCATGTGACTAGGCCATCCTAGTTGCCTTGAACCATTTAAGTATCAAGTTATATATAACTGTCTGCACTTCTATCTTTTAAGGCAACATATGACTGAACCGGTCATCTTAGATCAAGATTCAGCCTGTCCCTTCTTACCACAATTTTATTCTTAATTCATACTCTCTTCAGTTAGTGATAAGTTATAGTCAGACCATCCAATCTTATGGAAAAATGTCTGACTAGCTTGTTCATAAATAGTAGTATAAGATATAAACAAGTTTCCCCTTTGTGCGTGGCTCCAGACCAGACCACCCAATCTTATGGGAACCTGTCCAGTCCTTTGCCTGAATTCCCTCCTTCAAAATAAAGCAATAGAGGGTCAAGACCATCCAATCTTATGGAACTTGTCAAACCCCCGTTCAGAAACCAACAAAACATAAAAAACCTAAAGAAACAAGGCAACCAAGCCATCCAATCTTATGGAAAAATGCCTGGTCCCTGAAAGTCAAACACATACAGCCCTCACAAGTCAAAGCAACCAGACCACCCAATCTTATGGGAACCTGTCTGGTCCTTAGTCAATCAAGAGTAAACATAGCACTGGGCCCTCCAATCTTATGGAGACTCTCCCAGCCTTTGGTTGACCCAGTCAAACATGCAATACTGCCTTCCTACCACCTTTCCCCCAGATGCAATCCCACAATCTGCTTTCAGCCAAACAATAAAACTGAACTGACATTGTACATACATTCCTTTATTTAGTCTGGTTTGTGTCATGAAAGTCAAACTGACAAGTCAACGACTTTGCTCTCCCCACCACACAGATGTTCGCCGACGATCTCACGGTCCTCATCAGCGCCAACAACTCCTCTTTCCAGGCGTTGGCCTGCATCATGGAGGCCTTCAAACTCGCCTCAAAATGAAGGTCAACTGGTTGAAAACGGAAGGATGGTGGCTCGTGGAAGGCACCCCCCCCAACCCCCAAACCCATCCACCCCAATGTCCTAGACCACGAGCGATCAAGCACTTCGATATCTTGGCATTATGGTAAGCAGGGATGGCATCTGGCAAGGGATGGGGGAGTCTCTACACGCCAGAGTAATAACCCGTTTAGCCACCTGCAACAAAGCCCAGGCCTCCCTACTAGGGAGAGCCCTGATCATCAACACAACAGTATTCTCCACCTTGTGGTACATGACCTCCATATGGTGGCCCCCCAACGATGACCTGAAGAAGTTGAAGGCTAGAGCCAGGTGTTATCTGTGGACTGGCGACCCCAACAGAACCACCTATATAAACAAGGTGGCCTGGCAAACGGTCATCAGGAAACCACAGGAAGGAGGGCTAGGTATAATCGACCCTAAACAAAAAACAATCGCCCTCCAAATGAAATGGATAATCAAAATCCTAACCAAACAAGCCCTCCCCTGGACCACGATGGCGAGAGACGGCATAAGGAATCTGGCACCAGTAGCGACCCCACCAAACATGAGTGGCCTGTTCTAGATCATGGCAAAGGAGTGGACAATCAAATCGGGGAGACCAGCAAGGAAAACAAACCCAGTGACTCCTACTCAACCCCCCACCACACCGACCCCCTACTGGTCTCCGATCCTAAAGACCTGGCGCCAACTGATGCCAGACAAGAAAGAGTTCCCGAGCTACAAAGAGGAAGTCCTACGACAAACCCTGTTCTGCAATCCCTCGATCAAAGACACAGAGGGCAGACCATGGACTCTCCGGGCTAAAGACCGCAGATGGCTGTCATGGGTGGAGAGAGGAGTATGGCAGGTCAAACATCTGTGGCCCGAAGACCGACAAGAATGGCTCACCGCACAGGACCTTCGCACTCCCTTAAGAGGGTGCCACCTACTGACCACCAACCTGTCAGAAATCCTCCAAAGCATTCCTCCCCCATGGAAGACCCTCCTAAAAGAGACACATATGTGGAAACCAGGAGACTGGGGACTACTCACCACACAGACCCCGCCAACGAAAGCCTACCGCTTTGTGTCAAAACCGGACTCAACTAACTACCAGGCCAAGTTCGTATCCTACCCCATCATCAAACACAGCCTATATGAACTAGATATCCTAAACAAAACACCAGAGAACGAACAAATAGAAACCTACCTTCTCAGGAAGGTTAGAGTCTCTCACAATATACCCTGGTCTATATTCCAGCCGGATCTTAGCATCAACGAGCTGGAATTTGACCCAAAGGAATGGATCTGGGATCTGGACACCATAGGTAAATAGAGAACGATAACAGAGTACGACGTAAAGTTCGGGTATAACCTCGGACTACAAACCAGGGACCCGAACCCAAGGCTGACAGAGAGATGGAGAACCATACTGAACCTAGATACCACAACCCCCATCACCATCACATGGCCCAAATACCTCCTCATCAGACCAATAGAATCCGAAGCATGCAATGGCTAATAGCACATGCAGCCCTGCCAGTCAACCAATGGTTACACGAGAGAAGGAAACACTCTGATCCGGATAGCTCGGCATGTTGCTCAATGTGCAGCAACGACTCACCCGACGACATCCCCCACTGCCTCCTATTCTGCCCTGATGCAACCTGGATATGGAAGAAGATCTGCGAGCTATGGTCGATCCTGTTCGCTGCGCCCCCCCCTAACATCCCCCCTATCTCTATCCTACTTCTAACTAACATCCCCAGCAACATCACAGGCAGCAGGGAAGCATGGTTCACCCTACTCAGGAAGCTGGCATTGTGGGTGATATGGAAACGCAGATGCACTCAGACAATCGAGGGAACAGAGGTGGCAAGAGAAGAAACGTGGTCACTACTGCTGAGCATGGCAGAGACGGAAATCAGGAGCAGATGGCAGAGAATAGCAAACCCTGCGAGACACAGACCAGAAGGACAAGCAAATCAAGCAACGGACATTCATAAGAAACTGGCTGCTAAAGGGCAAGGTGGCAACGATAGCAGACAACAGAATGAGGTGGAAGAAATGGCACCAGGCTTAATCATGAAGACCACGAGGGCACCTGCTGGGCGACCTGGCAGAAGGTTCTGAATGGGGATCAACAAAAAGAGGACCCGACACACAGGGAAGGACAAGGACAAGCAACAGAACACAGAGTGGACCCCCCACTGTTCTCGTATTACAGGAACTCATTCGACAGGCTCTAAATAGAAGCTTGAGACGAACAAAGGGTCAGGGCGAGCTATCAATCCTCCTTAGAAGGAGCAATCAATGCTGATCAGGGGTCCTTCGGCCAGACGGAAGGAAGCGTTGAGTGGGTAATATGATGTAATCCGTTTTTTTTTTACTTGTCGGGGGAATAGGAACCGAACTGAAGCTCCCCAGAATGGAAATGGAGCCAGGACCATAAGGACCTGTTAAAAAAGAAAAAAAGAAAAAAAAAAGTAATGCAAGGAACACGGTGAGGAGAAACCCAATTCACAACCAACACCAACTCTCTTGAACAGCATCGATGTAGTAACAGGACAGGAAGCAGACTCCACAAGGCAATGATCACACCACCTCGAGAACGGATAACATTGAGCTCTCTTAACGAAGAAAGCCCCTTCTCACCTCCCAACAATCAGGACAATGACCAGAGTAACAGTCCTTGGCGCTCACTCGTTTTTCTGGCCAGCATGTATGACCGCCTATTCGACCCCACAGAACACCAGCCACCATAACACAGTCCTTCACTCCCGCCGGTGGCTGCCCGAAGACCTAACTGGAGCTCCTCCTTCACATCCACCAGGTAAGTACTCACAGACGACCTCTCCCACAGCCTTCCTCCTTCCTCCAAGGACCTCCCAATATATCGCCACCTACTTCACCGAAGTGCCGATCTCCCTTCCCGGGTACAGTGCCGTTTCCTTCACTCAGCTGATGTGCTGACTTAAGGCTGATGTACTTTGGTGGCACTCTATGCCGGAATGCCCGCTTGCCCCCCCCCGCCTTGACTTATATACTGTGGGCGGGTCTTTGTTTGGCCAGTAGGCTCTGCCTTCTGGAATTTGGTCAGGGCCTACTGAGTACCAAGCTGCTCTACCAGGATCCATATCTGGGTCTGACTCGGCTTGTGCCTGCTTTACCCAGACCGAGAGCTTACTGCTTGTCTGCTGCCCGCCGGGAGGCCCGCAGGGGCTCAGAGTAGCCTGGAACTAGACAGTGCTGTTAGGCAAGCTTTGGCGAGGAAGCTGAGATGCACTCAAGGTACCGGGGTCAACAAAGGTTTTTGCTTACCAGGAAGTACTGATAGGTAGTTCATAACAGGGGCACAGATGGGGTTGATAACTTCATAATCAATGCCTCCTCAAGGGTATGTCTACTATGTCAGCCATAATGGAGAGATGCAAAGGGACTCCGGACCCCATGTCCACCAAGTTAATAAAGGGTGACAAACAAACAAAAAAACAACCCTCTGTTGAGAAAAGAGAAAGAAATGGCACATATAGACCTGCACCAGCTAAGAGGAAATCCCTGTGTATCAGACAATGAGAAAGAGAATGGTAAGGACACGCATACCTGCTGCCTAAGAAGGAAATCCCGCTGTGTCTTGGACAGTTTGTCCTCCACCTTCTTGTGGATTGACTCAGTAATGCGGATACTCTGTTACCATATCCAGGCGAACACATCATGGCAGACACATCCACACAAACCAGCTTGTCAGCAGTGAAAGCGGTACACACAACATTCCCATGAATCATGCTGTGTGTGCAGTCATGGCGTGAAACACAACCAGAATCATCAAGCAATCACTCAATGTCCAAATCTTGTTGATAACACCATCATGACAAAGATTGTCTCCCGTTTTCTTCTTGAAGCACCAGTACATGGCCCCAGCCAAGTTGCGAGTCCGATTGAGCCACTCCTAAAATTCCGAAAGGGCCCGTGGCCGATGGCTGGCATGTACTGGTGGTTTAAGAAGAAAAGAAGAAAGGCTAAGAAAGCATACAAGTACATTGGCAAGCACACTACATCAACTGAGGTGATTAGGTGACAACGCGATTAGCAGATTATTAGGTGTGACAAGGTGTGATTGAGTGTAATAAAGTATGAGTGGGTGTGATTGCGTGTGATTGGGTGTGAGTAGGTGTGAGTAGGTTTGATTAGGTGTGATTGGATTAGGTGCTAGGCAATTAGGTGATTATGGGTGATTATAGGTGATTGCAGGTGACTCTAGGTGATTAGATGATTAGGTGATGTCACTATACATGATTTCTACGTGGTTCTAGGTCAGTAGGTGATTACGCATGGGTGATTAGGTGACTATACGTGATTACAGGTGATTATTGGTGATTATTGGTGATTATTGGTGGTTATAGGTGATTACAGGTAATTGTAGGTGATTATAGGTGATTATAGATAATAATTATTAACAAGGTGATTGGAATGCAACAAATCTTCTGAACAACTAATCAACCAAGTGTTATGAAACTTGGGTACGGGTGCCGGCTCGATTCCGTGGATACATGTATGAGGTCCGAGGCTGATGATGTACTGACTGTGCTCAAACCCGGTAACCAGCCTAGAAATTATACCAGGAATGTGGTTGTAGTTGGGGGTCGGACCCCCCTTGTGCGAAGTTGTGGATATCTGTGCTGCGTGCCCTTGTGGTTTGAATTGATGAGCTCAATGGACCTGGAGTGTGACTCGTGCCTGGGTGTTGTGTGTGTGTGGAGTAAGGTAAGGACACTACAGCAATGCAGGGGTGGGGGGGATATCAGAACCGCTATGGCTCCACTTTTGTACATCGTGTCAGGCCTGTAGTGGTTAAGAAACGTGGCTCATGTGGCTAAGGGCGACGGTTTGATTCCCTGCGTGCACGGACTGAAACGGTTTCACCCAGTTGACCTGACATTGGAGTCACAGAGATTCGATCCCTAGACCTGTGCCACAACCCTGTACATTGATCTTGTGTGCTGAGTGAGATTTGATCCCTAGACCTACCCTATACCTGTACATAGACCCTGTGTGCCGAGTAGGACTTGATCCCTAGGTCTGTAGATTAGCAGCTAGGTCTGTCACCGATAGGCTTAGGAAGTCTGTTCTAGAAGTCTCTACGAAGTCTGTTGACGACTGGAATCTGTCTGTAGGTCTGTATAGTCTAGAAGGTCGTAGGACAGTCCAGCCAGCAAGTACCAAGGGTAGGGGCTGCACGTGGGGAAGGTTCTGGAGCACACTGNCTGTAGGTCTGTATAGTCTAGAAGGTCGTAGGACAGTCCAGCCAGCAAGTACCAAGGGTAGGGGCTGCACGTGGGGAAGGTTCTGGAGCACACTGTGGGTTTCACAAGTTTTGGCCCAGAAGGCCAAACGTCTGGAAACTTCCCTGGGCCACACGTTTTGGCCCAGGCCCACACATTTTGAGGCAGGCCCGGGTACCTCCAAAGAAGTATAAATAAAGAGGCAGCATCCAGCCATTCATTCATTCGCCTGTGTGCCATGCGGAAGAGCTGCCTTGGTATCTTGTGCGTGGAGGACTGCAGGTGCCCGGAGAAGAAGTGGGCTGTGAAGAAGACAGCGGCCATGACGGCAGCCATATCCACCCAGCTGTTGGTGCAGACAGGGTATACAGAGCGTGTGTGTCTGTGCAGCATGGACATTCAGGGAGATCCTCGTACGTGCGTGCATGTGAGGGTGAGGAAGAGTGAGGCTGGTGGTAGAGACTGTGTTCGGCGGCCATAGCCGCAAGTTGTACAGTTGTTCTGAACAGAGTTTAAAAGCAAGTCCGTTGTTGATTCTGAGTTCACGAGTTTGGTTTGCCATCGGTCCTCATGTGTGCATGTTGTGAGCAAGTCCAGAGTCGAGTCTGATTGCATTGGTATCGGCGCTGGTTCGCGTTGTCCACGTTGGAGCTACAGCAGCGAGTTGGAGGAAGGAGAAAGCCGCCATAGCTGGAGCTCGGCAGAGAGAGAGAGAGAGAGAGAGAGAGAGAGAGAGAGAGAGAGAGAGAGAGAGAGAGAGAGAGAGAGAGAGAGAAGGGGGGATAGCAGCCATAGCTGCCAAGCTCGGGAAAAAGACAATCAGTAAGAAGAAACAGATAGACGTGATGAGAAGGAAGAAGAAAGTGACGAAGAGGGAGACGAAGTCAACCATACCCAAGGTGAAGAAGAAGAAGGTCCACCATAGCCGGAAGGTTGGAAGGTTGACCAGGGGAGTTGACCAACGTTGACCGGGTGTTGACCAAGGGTTGACCAAGAGCGTTGACCAGGCGTTGACCGAAGTTGACCACGACGTTGACCAGGAGCGTTGACCGACGAGTTGACCAAGACCGTTGATCGGAGCGTTGACCCAGCTGGAGCAAGAAGATTACCGGTACTATCTCTTTATGCCCTGGCCTATCCCTTACCCCGTGGATGTGCACCTTCACCTTGGTACTTGCTGACGTCAAGTCTATCAAAGTCAGTCAGTCATATCTCCCTGTCAGATCTGTCCAGGTCAGTAGGACTCTGTGATTGTCGTCATAGAACTGTGAGTCTAGCCCGAGTAGTGAGTCAAGACCCCTCGATAGAAGTTAACCTGTTTGGTCTACGTGTTGAGGTGCGGAATCGTTGCTGATTGTGCACTATCACCATGGTGACCCTCAGGTCAGGAACTAGCACCACCCCCTACAGCAAGGAGCACCTCAGGTCAGGAACTAGCACCACCCCCTACAGCAAGGAGCAGGAGGAGAAAGCTGTGGCCATTCTGCGAGAGAAGAAGGAAAGGATGGAGAAGAGGGAATTAATCAAGCAGGCCAAGATGCTGGCCTTGCTGGAGGAGCAAGAGGCGAAGAAGAGGCAGCTGGTGGAGGAAATGAGGAAGTGGACGCAGGAGCAGGAGGAGAAAATGGCGGCTATACAAGCGGAGGTGGAGAAAGAAGAAGAAGAAGAAGAAGAAGAAGAAGAAGAAGAAGAAGAAGCAGACGAAGAAGAAGAAGTGGTAGAAGAAGAGGAGCCATTGGAAAGAAGAAGAGGTGAAGCTAGTATGAGTAAGGAGGAGCAGATTGAGAAGTTGACACAAGAGTGGACCGCACACTTGGAGCTGGGGGAAGATAGGGAGGCAAAATTGGCCATACCCCAAGCAGAGAGAGAGGCGGCGAGAAGGGAGTTGGAAGCAGAAAGGAACCCGGTGAGGAGAAAGGCGAAAGAGGAGGAACAGCAAAGGGCATGGAAGTGGCGTCTGTCCCAAGAGAAAGTTAGGCGTTTGGAGCAGAGCGAGCAGAAAGGGACCTGAAAGCGGCGGAGACCAGGATGGGGAAGATCAGGGAAGAGACTGAGATAGCCACTAAACTCAATACCCTGACCCAGAGTGTGGAGTCTCTACTAATTGCACATCGTGAGCAGATGCAGTACATCCGCAACTTAGAAGTAAAGATAGATGCAATACGTGCTGGGTTTAAAGATTTTGCTCGTGATATGATGAAGTACCTGGTGGACCAGGTCCACCTGGCAATTAGTAAGACAAAAGAATTATGCACTGGCGCCATTGAAGGCGCCAAGTTAGCGACTCCTAAGGAAGAGGAGCCGGCCCCACCACGCCGTGAGAAGTCAAGGTCCGTTTCCCTGAACCCTTCAGTGGAAAGAAGGGGGAAGATTTCGATAACTGGGAGGCCAACGTGCACTCCTATCTCTACTTACAGAGAGTCACACCTGAGGACCACGTTGGTGGCCTTCCAGGCTCTTCGAGATGAGGCGACCAGCTTTGCTAGGTCGCTCGCTCGCGCTGCAAATTGCGAGAATGATATGGTCACCTATTCTAGACTAACGCCCCTCTCCGAATTCCTGAAATCGCTTTGAGAGAGATTTTCTGATGTGACGCGGGGGCTCAAAGCCTCCAACAAACTCCAAATGATACACACTCGCCAGTGGAGGAGTGTGCATGTGCTTAAGTTTGCTATGGACGAATTGATTGCGGTCCCTGTGCATGGGGTAACGGATGCCCAACTTCTTAACCTCTTCTACCGTGCCCTGCCTGAAAATATTCAGGGACATGTCTTTGAGAAGAAGAATCAGCAGGGCATGACTTATGATACTCTTAGTCGAGAGGCAGTAGCATTTGCCGCCCAAGCATCGCCAGTTACCATGTTCTGACACACAGACTTGTCAAAGGGAAAAACGTGGAAGGGACGCACCATCTCCGGCCAAATCAAGGCCAAAGATAGTCTAATACTAACAATTGAGGAAGGTGGTGCAGACGAGGTTCCCTACTCTGCCATTGAGTGGGGACTAGAGCAGCAGGACAGTAGCGTTGGTCAGGGGAGAATCTATGCTGCTGTCGCGGTCGGGGGGAGGCCGCAAGGAGGAGGACAAAGGTCCGGCCAGAGCGGCCGGGCCCCGGGTGGCTGAGGACAGGGCGGCCAGGGGGCTGGCGATAATGGCAATCGTCAAGCGGGAGGAAGGGGAGGTCCCCCATCTAACCGTTCGCATTTGAGTCGATCACCTCCCAGACAAGGATGGTGGCACCCAAGCCGGCCCGTGGGCCGACCCTGTTGCTGTGTGTGAAATTTGGGGTTATTTGGTGTTTTAGAATTTGCGCTGTTCAAATATCTGAAAATTCTGAAATTGGTTGAGTTTTTTTTTCGCCAAATTTCATGGAAATGCACTTTTGGCTTGCTGTTTTATGTGTTTTTAATTGCTGTTTTCAGGGTTTTTTTCTGTGATGACGTAGTAAGAAGTGCACTCTATGGATTGGTGTGAAGTATTGTAAAAATGGCCCTCTCGTTTTCTTATAAATGGAGCTGAAAAATGGGTGCTCGGTTAACATGCTCTCCTCTTCCATGGAGATATGTGGAGTGGGAGACTCTACTTCGCAGGCACGCTCAAATCCACATACTCCTAGGGTAGGGGCAGTTACTTAGGACAAAATTTTATAATGTGGCCTGGGTCCCCACAGAATACGCATTGAGAGTTATTGATGCGTTCTCTCCAAAAAGTATGGCAAGAACGCATCAATAACTCTCAGTGCGTATTCTGCGGGGACCCAAGCCACATTATAAAATTTTGTCCTAAGTATAGGGACCGTGCTGCGACTGGGGCAGCAAAAGACAGTCGCCGGTAGGGGTCGCAACTGCCCCTACCCTAGGAGGCCGGCGTCTAGTAGGCTGTCCAGAGACTGCTTATGTTAGGGTCTCTCTAGACACTTCCCTCACAGGCTTAGCTGAGGAGTTGAGAGAGAGGAGGCAAGCCTGGGCCAAGATGAAGAAGGATAGTAAAGGACAGCTGATCCTCGCAGACATAGAGATATTTAGAACTAAAGTAGGAGCCCTGATAGACAGTGGGGCGACTAGGAGTTATATCAGTCGTAAAGCGTTGAAGAAGTTAAAGCTAAATCTAAAAGTCCAACGCTTAGAAGAACCTGTAGCATCCTCGCAGACAACAGTAGGATGCGCGTTGAAGAGTATGTCGAGGGGGTCCATGCCTACTTTCGCCTCGAGAAAGACGGGAAGGTAGAGAAAGTATTGCACTCCTTGACCCTCCTCGTAGAAGAGAGTCTCCAGTTTGACATTGTGTTAGGCACAGATTGGGGAGAGGCAGCAAGAGCCACACTTCACCTTAGAGAGCACGAGTGTAGGCTCCCTAGCGCGTCAGGCGAAGTCAAGCAAGTCCGCTTGTTCCATGAGTCTGGGTAGATAATCCCCTCGCTCATTGCTGCCTCAGCACTCCTACATTCGCCACACTTGTGCGAAAGGAGCAGCTCGAAGAGCAGGTGTTTGTAGCCTATGTTAGGCCGATTTCAGACCTGCCCAAGGGAGAGGAAAAGATCCATCCTACTATAGCCAGTCTGCTGGAAGAGTACAAGGACTTATTTGAAGCACCTTTAGGAGCAGTGCCCAGACCGATCCAGCACCGTACAGCGATAGAACTTGGCAGTAAAACGCCTAAGGGGGCAGTCTACAGGATGTCTCCCAGGGAGCTAGAGGAGCTTCGCAAACAGTTAGATGAGATCCTAGAAAAAGGATGGATCAGACCTAATTCGTCACCGGTTGGCGCACCTTTTCTGTTTGTCCCAAAGAAGGAGGGAGAGCTTCACATGTGTATAGACTACAGGGGACTGAACGCCATCACAATTAAGAACGCAGAGCCATTGCCACGTATAGGTGACTTGTTAGATCGCGTGCAGGGATGCATGTACTTGTCAAAGATAGATCTGAAATCGGGGTACCATCAGATAGAGGAGCATCCTGACGATCAGTATAAGACGACGTTGAGGACAAGGTATGGGCATTACGAGTTCATAGTGATGCCGTTTGGACTTACTAATGCACCGACTACATTTCAGCACTGCATGAACGACTTGTTTAGACCGTGGTTAGATAGATTCGTCGTAGTGTACCTAGACGACATCCTGGTGTTCAGCAAGACCCTCGAGGAACATGAGGGCCATTTGCGGCAGATTCTAAGCAAGTTGAGAGAGTCTAACTTCAAGACTAACCCGAAGAAGTGCGAATGGGCCAAGACACAGGTCCTTTACCTAGGCCATGTACTAGACGGCGATGGCATTCGGCCTGAGAACTGCAAGATTGCATCCATTAGAGATTGGCCAACTCCTAAGACGCTGACAGAGTTGCACTCATTCCTAGGACTGGCTAACTACTACATAAAGTTTGTGAGGAACTTCTCCACGATCACTGCTCCCCTTCGTAGACTTCTGAAGAAAGAGACTATCTGGAACTGAGACCAGGATTGTACGTCAGCCTTCAAGAAATTGAAGAAGGCTTTGATAGAATACCCTGTCCTCAAAGTCGCTGATCCATCATTACCATTCGTTGTCACTACAGACACGAGTCGGTATGGCATAGGTGCCGTTTTACAGCAAGATGACGACAACGGTTATAGGCCCGTAGAGTTTATGTCAGCCAGGCTGCCCTCAGAGAAAGTCGAAGTATCAACATATGAAAGAGAACTCTACGCTCTCAGGCAGGCTCTAGAGCACTGGAAACACTACCTGCTTAGGAGGCACTTCAAGGTTTACTCAAACCACGAGACTCTTAGATGGCTAAAGACACAGGCCAAGATGACGCCCAAGTTGACTAGATGGGCTACTGAGATAGACCAATATGACTTTGAGTTGAAACCCGTCAAAGACAAGCATAACGTGGTATCTGATGCGCTAAGTAGGAGATCTGATTACTTCGGCGCAATAGTGCATAACCTAGCCATAGGGGCCGATCTGCAGCAGAAAGTGAGAGATGCCTATGCACAGGACCCGATCTACAGTGAGCTGCTGAAAAGAGTAAGGGAAGCCCCAGATAGTGAGCCACACTACCGGACCACGAACGGGCTACTGTTCGAGAAGACCAACGTCGCTTACAAACTATGTGTCCCCAATAATGAAGAAATCCGTAGCCTGATTCTAGGGGAATGCCACGATACGGAAGGACACTTCGGATGGCAGAAAACCTTAGCTAACCTGATGATGTCATACACGTGGCCAGAATGAAAGCGGACTGCATAGAGTTTGTGCTCAACTGCAAGGTGTGTCAGCGTAATAAGACGACAACCAGAGCCCCTCTAGGTCTTCTTAGACCCTTGCCTATTCCATTAGGACCCGAAGATTCGGTTTCTATTGACTTCATGGATACTGGGGTCAAAAGTAGGCACGGCAAGACTCTAAGTCATGGTCCTAGTAGATAGATTTAGCAAGTATGCAGTATTTGTTCCCCTGCCTTCAGAGGCACGTACAAACTTAGTCATTAGTAAGTTTTTCGATTTCTGGGTAAGCGAGCATGGCATGCCGCTGTCCATAGTCAATGATAGAGACACGCGGTTTACTAGTCAGAATTGGCAGGATCTTATGAAAGTCTATGGATCTGAGTTGTTGATGTCGTCAGGACGACACCCAGAGACTAATGGCCAAACAGAGCAGATTAATAAGATCTTGCAACAGCTACTTAGAATGTATATTAGACCAGATCAGATAAACTGGGATGAGATGCTTCCCAAAGTAGCAAGTGCCTACAATAACAGTGTTCATCTAGCTACCTGCAGGACTCCTAACGAGCTACATAAGTCCTTTAGACCAAGGCAACCGTTTGAGGGACTAAACCGGGACCAGATACACAAACTACCACACGGCACACGAGAGTTTGCGTTACAGCATGGGCAGGAAGTCGCTAAGGTCATAAACAATCTGAGAAAGGCCCAGCATCGGATGATAGAGCAAGCTAACAAGCACCGCCGACCTTCACAGTTTCAGGTAGGTGATCTAGTCTGTGGGTCAAGTCAAAGGAGTTCACACCTGAGGAAAACATCTCGCAGAATCTCTTACCTGCGTATAGAGGACCGTGGCCTGTCCTAGAAGTCAAAGGAGGAGAGAACGGCCCGTCATATACTATAGAGATTCCAGCACACCTCCACACGTACCCAGTTTTCCATGCATCTAAGTTGTTACCCTGCACCACATCTGACAGATTCCCTTCTAGGAGATCGATGATTCCGCCAGACGTGGATGGTGCATATGATATAGATCACATAGTCGAAGAGGACGTGTTTAGGACAAAAGGTCGAGGTCGTCCCCAGAAGCAGTATAAAGTTCGGTTCGCATACCAGGAACCCGAGGACGACCGATGGTTCACAAGAACAGAGCTTTTGGAAAAACATTGGAGTCACAAAGATCCGATCCCTAGACCTGTGCCACAACCCTGTACATTGATTCCGTGTGCTGAGTGAGATTCGATCCCTAGACCTACCCTATACTTGTACATAGACCCTGTGTGCTGAGTAGGACTTGATCCCGAGGTCTGTAGATTAGCAGCTAGGTCTGTTACCGATAGGCTTAGGAAGTCTGTTCTAGAAGTCTCTACGGAGTCTGTTGAGGACTGGAATCTGTCTGTAGGTCTGTATAGTCTAGAAGGTCGTAGGACAGTCCAGCCAGCAAGTACCAAGGGTAGGGGCTGCACGTGGGGAAGGTTCTGGAGCACACTGNCTGTAGGTCTGTATAGTCTAGAAGGTCGTAGGACAGTCCAGCCAGCAAGTACCAAGGGTAGGGGCTGCACGTGGGGAAGGTTCTGGAGCACACTGGGTTTCACACGTTTTGGCCCAGAAGGCCAAACGTCTGGAAACTTCCCTGGGCCACACGTTTTGGCCCAGGCCCACACGTTTTGAGGCAGGCCCGGGTACCTCCCAAGAAGTATAAATAAAGAGGCAGCATCCAGCCATTCATTCATTCGCCTGTGTGCCATGCGGAAGAGCTGCCTTGGTATCTTGTGCGTGGAGGACAGCAGGTGCCCGGAGAAGAAGTGGGCTGTGAAGAAGACAGCGGCCATAGCGAACCAGCGAGAGAGGGACACCGGCGGCCATAGCTAGGAGGAGGAAGACGACGGTAGCCATAGCCGCCCAGCTGTTGGTGCAGACAGGGTATACAGAGTGTGTGTGTCTGTGCAGCATGGACATTCAGGGAGATCCCCGTACGTGCGTGCATGTGAGGGTGAGGAAGAGTGAGGCTGGTGATAGAGACTGTGTTTGGCGGCCATAGCCGCAATGTACAGTTGTTCTGAACAGAGTTTAAAAGCAAGTCCGTTGTTGATTCTGAGTTCACAAGTTTGGTTTGCCATCGGTCCTCGTGTGTGCATGTTGTGAGCAAGTCCAGAGTCTAGTATGATTGCAGGACGAGGTTCGCAGCTGATTATGTACAGACAAGTGTTATTCTTTTTTTTTTTTTTTAAGATAGCATTGATCTTAATCAAAAGCGTGCGACCTTTGCATGCATGTGTGGGGGGATAGGTGATTGGGGCAGCCGTTTGGCCAATTGCGATCTCACTGGCAGCATCATACCACGTAACTTCAACAAGACCTGTCAGGAGGGGGGGTGGAAAGCTGCATAAACATGGAGATCGATCGTGTCTTTATGAAAAAGAGGAGAAGGGAGAGACAGGAGGCACAGAAAGGAGGGGAAGAAAGAGAAATGTGGTCGGGAGGAGGGGTGAAAAATAAGAACAACAGCATGGAGAAAGATCCACCTTTACGGAAGAGAAGAAGTGAGAGGGAGGAAGACGAGGAAGCAGCCGGCAGCACAGGTAGAGAAATGCGCTTTTATAAAGAGAGAAGAAGGGAGAGGGAGGAAAAAGAGAAAGTCAGAGGAGAAGAACAAGAGAGACATTTATAATTGTTGGAAATGTCCAGCTTGCCACCAGCAAATGGGGAAGGAAGCATCGGACTAGAGGTCTGAACTCCATTGGTTCCTACCCCACCGGCAAGCAGCAAGACGAACATTTTCACTCTGCCAATCATACCAAACATAAAGATCCTGTATCTGGACCACCAAGAGATCCACATGCACCCTCTGGTGTACAGATTGTAACTGTCCATCAGATGCAGGGCAGAGCTGGAGCACGAGGGAAAGATGGGTGGAAATCTAACGATGGTTGAACCTGAAATGAGTCAAGTACTTGTCAAGTTCAACCTTTCATACATCAATGAACATTTACATGGCCCGATCACGCTTGAGAAGCCAAATCGAGATACAATCAACTCTTGAAGATGTCGTCTCCAATATTACTATCAATATACAAGAATGTTTGTCATTGTCTCCAGCAGCTCTGCCGCACACACACACACACACATACAGTGGGTCTCAATCAGATAGCGGCTATGGCTTCTCTGCCGCACACACACGCACACACACAGTGGGTCTCAACCAGATAGCGGCTATGGCTTC
>BFEA01000353.1:323103-340439 GCA_003427395.1 Chara braunii | reverse complement strand
CAATATATCAACGATCAGACCGACAGTATGGAAACCGAATCCCGCGACACAGCAGCCCAAGCATCTCTCTAGCCTGACTCTTATCTTAGAGATGAAAAAGGAGGGTGCACAAAATCGGAAGAGACCAATAAAGGCAGAGGAGTGCAAAGGGAAGGGAAGGGCAAAGTGATCTCCTTGGCAAACGACTTGGTGGGCAAAGGCAAAAACCAGAGAACAGAAATGAGAAGAAAGATTGCAATCTTGGAAAGGCAGACACACTTCTTGGAAGATCAAAACCAAGAGCTGGGAGAAGTCACCCCATCACTGAACAGAATAGCAGACGAAAACCCAGCAGAGATAGCTCGGGCAGCCAACATCGATGCAAGAGCGTTGTCACCATTCAACCCAATCCTACCATTTCGTTTTGACTCGCAAAGGAAAGAATGGCAAATTGCAGTCCGTCCAACGCTCGAAATAGTCACAGCACAAGAAACGGATCAAACTCCACAGTTCTTGAGAGCCAACATCTCAGACCAGCGCCCCCTGACCATTTACAGGGCTGCCCAAGACGAGCGCTTGCAGATCCACTGGGACGACGAAAGAGGGGCATACCGGACAAGGGACATGAGACTAGTCATGGCCATCTACAACTCCACAACACAACTGAGGGAGAATTTGGAATGGAAAGCCTGGGAACTGTTATGTGAAATTCCATTCCACTATTGGGAGAGGCAGCATAGAGGTTAGCATTCAGCTTGGGCACCTTTGTGAGGGAGGAATGGCTGGGGAGAAACACTGATGAGGCCCTGGCAAGGGTGAACAAGGACAGGGCAGAGAAGGAGGCGAGGAGGCTTGCCCACAAAGCCCAGAAAACCTCCTAGATGGACTACGTACCTCAAACCAAGGGGAAGGTGGGCATCTTAGATGGACACCTCACCGAGTATAGGGGCCCCTACCAATAATAAAAGATTCAAACCCACCACTGAAGAAGACATTCTAAAAGAAATCAGACAACAACCAGAAATCTCCCTCTACTCATTGAATGTAAACGGTCTGGCATCTATATTGGACAACCCGGTTAAGTGGAGAAACTTAACAGAATCCATGGGCTGGTTTAGCCATAACCCCCCAGACATAACCTTTCTGCAAGAAAGTCACCTTACAGATAACGAGGAACACAATAGAATCAGAATAGCCCTAATCAAGAAACTTAGATTCCTTAAAGCAGCATATTGGTCCCACGCCTCACTAAATGGATCAGCCGCACAGTCATCCTCCTCCACCAAAACTCAACTGCCAGCAACCTAATGAGAGTTCATATTGTTGGGCAGGACACCTCCACAGGCAGATGGGTGAGATTAGACATCAACTACAAAGAGGAAGAAACAATTGTCTTTGGTATCTACGGCCCAACAACGCAGCAAGAAAAGACGCCCTTCCTTCATTCAATCGAACAACTAATACCCCCGCACAGACACGTGATCCTCATGGGAGACTGGAATTCAGTCCAGAACCTCACCCTAGACAGAATCACGAATTCCACCAACCCATCACAACACTCTAACAACCTCAAATTTACAGACTTTATGACCAGGAAAAACTTAGTAGATCCTTTTCGCCTCCTCTACCCGGATTGTAAAAAATTTCATGCATAAGAAGAACCACCCAAGGTAGGACCTCGTTCTCAAGAATAGATTTCTTCCTCGTATCGGATTCCTTAATAGGCACCCTACAAGACTGCAAGATAGGAAGCCCACCATACCATAGTGGCTTGGACCATAAACTCATAGTACTGACCCTCGGATTCTCAAGACAGGGTACCCAGGCAAAAGTTTCTACCGCTTCAACAACGCCCTTCTAACCAGCCAAGAGTTTGAAAAGAACTAGCCGAGATCCTATCGCAAACCACACAACAACACGTCAATGAGGACATCTACACCGAAATCCTAAAAATCATAAAGGAGATAAGCTCGAAAGTAGCCCAGACATCAAGGAAACTTGCAGCAAAAAGAAAAGAAAGGGAAGAAATGATAAAGAACACCATAGATATATCCGAACTCAACCTGCAGCAAAACAACAACTCAAGCTTTTTCACCGAAGTTCACTGCAAATCCAAAGAAGAGCTAGCAGAATGGACCAACTTAAACTCAAAGCCCTGCAACTAAGAGCGAGAGTAAGGGACTGGGAACTCAATGGAAAAATGTCAAAATACTTCTTTCAGCAAGTCGAACTCAAGGAATTCAAAAATAGAAAGCATGTCAGACGAGCATGGTAGACCAGCTACGGAAACCACACAACTCATCGACATAGCAGCTAACTTTTACAAAGACCTCTACACGAGCAAAACTTCGACTGTACGCAACAATGACATACAAAGAGCTAGGGACAAATTCTTGACCCACCTCGAGCGCACGCTGTCCGCAGATACAACAAACACTCTGGACTCACCCATTTCCCTGAAGGAATTGCATGAAGCACTAAGAGACCTAAAATCCATTAAAGCCCCAGGCAGAGACGGACTATCGAAGGAATTCTGGGAAGCAAGCTTGCCCACACTAGGCCCTCTCCTCCTCATATTTCTAAATAGGGCCTGGGAACAGAAGTCCTTAGGACCCAACCTAAGCATAGGGGTAGTCACGCTGCTAGATAAGAAAGGAAATAAGGAGAACACAAGGAACTACAGGCCCATCTCCCTCCTAAATGTGGCGTACAAGATCCTAGCCAAACTCCTACCGTCTTCCCCCGAACACAACGCACCCTTATTTTGGCTGTATCTAGCTGGAAATATAGCTTGTATACATTCATTTTTAGGGTGCGTTATGTTCGGGGGAAGACGGTAGCCACTAGAATCAATCGAATAACAGAAAACTGCTTCCACCTGGACCAAGCGGGCTTTATCCCAGGACGACTCATTCTAGACAACGTGATTACCCTCTGCGAGTCCACCAGAATAATCAATCAAAAGAAGATTGTTGCAGCCATCCTACTCTTCGACTCTGAGAAGGCATACGGCCAGGTTAACTGAGACTTCCTCCAAATGTGTATGGAAAAAATGGGAGTGGGCCACGGTTTCAAAAAATGGGTAAGAATCCTTTACAACGATGCTCAGGGCATAGTGCAAATCAACGGCTTCCTCTCAAACTCCTACAAGATGTCGAGATCGGTGAGACAGGGAGACCCTTTAGCGGCCCCTATCTTCCTCTTTGTCATGGAAGCCGTCGTAGCCTTCATGAGAAAAGACTCATCAATAGAACGTCTGAACAACATTAGGGACGAAAGAGGTCAAATCCTTAACTTACCAACCACCCTCCTATTCGCCGACGGCCTCACAGTCCTAATCAGAGCCTCCAACTCCTCCTTCCAAGCATTAACGAGAGCAATGCAAGCATTTCAACTGGCCTCGAAAATGAAAGTCAACTGGTCGAAAACGATCGGTTGGTGGATAGCAAACTCCTCCCCCCCCATAGAACTATCCCCGGACAGCCTACAATGGCCAGATCCCTCAGCTCCCATCCGCTTCTTGGGAGTCAACATCAGCTCAAAGGGCAGTCACCCAATATCAGCCCAGTCCCTGATGGCCCCAATGACCAACAGAATGCACAAGTGGCAAGGGGCATATACCTCCCTACTAGGCAGAACTTTGGCCTTAAACAACTCAATCTTGGCAATGATGTGGTATGCCACGTCAATCTGGATCCCCTCACTGGAATTCCAGCAGCACATCCGTCGCAGGGCAGCAAACTTCCTATGGACAGGAAATCCGAAAAACCAGCACTTCATACACAAAGTAGCATGGCAAGTAGTCACACTACCCAAGGAAAAAGGCTGACTAGGCGTCATAGACCCAGCTCGCCAAACACAAGCTCTCCAAATAAAATGGATCATCAGGCTAACACTACAGGACAACCTACAATGGGTGTCATTGGCCCTCAACCACATCAGAGATTTGGCGCCCTTTCAATCCCCCCCCGGCATGTCAGACCTCTACTGGATCTTCAACCCATACTGGTCCCCCCCCCAACGATTCCAGAAAAAAGAACCACCAACAGGAAGCAGGGAACGAAGGGGGCGAAGAGAACTCAAACAACAACAAATCCTTTTGGGAACAGCTCATACTCCAATGGAAAAAGATTTTCCCAAAAAACAGAATAGGCCCCAAAAGAAGAGACAAAGTCCTTAGACAACCAATTTTCGGCAACCCCTGGATTTTAGATGAGAACGGCCGCAGTATTCAACTCGACAAAGCCAACACCAAATGGGGCAACTGGTTAGAAAAGGGGGTGTGGCAGATCCAACATCTGTGGAACGAGGACCCAAAGACCTGGAAATCCGAGAGAGAACAAAGGACAATCTTGAAAGGAAGCCACAATCTACAAAACAACATTTCCACGATCATAGAAAGTATACCTATGGATTGGAGACTACTATTGAGATCAACCCAGTTATGGCAAGGGGGGGACTGGGCAGCACAGAAGGAACAAACAACAACCCACGGGGTCCTCAAAATAATCAAGTACGAGCAATTCAACAAAGAGTGGATTCTATGCTCCATCTTTGCTCTAGAAGAACCACGTAACCCGGTTAGTTTCCTCAACAAAGAAAGCAGAGCAGTAGGAGCTTTTAACGTTAGTACCCTCAAAAGAATAAGAGTAATCAAAGGGGACAGAAACAGGGTCTACAAGCCAGAAACAGAACTACGCCACCTGGAAATCGACCCAACTGAGTAGTCCTGGAGTACATCAAACCCCCACTGCCTCGTAGAACACCGCCAATAGCTAACCGACTACACCCCTAAACTAGGCTGTGGGCTCCTATCGAAACCAACCTCAGTACCAACCTTATTGCAGAAAAGATGGGAAAAAGAAGAAACCTCGGTTTCAATACCCACCATCAATCCAGCCTGGTCCTCGATCTTCTGCACAAAACCAACCAAGCTAGCGAGCCTACTATGGCTCATAACTTTCAGGGAAGTCCCTGTCAATCTATGGCTATCACAAAGAAGAAGAAAAGAAGAGAGAACAGAACAAGCAGCATGGTGCCGGGTATGCAATTCACAAACCGACGAATCCCTCAACCACTATTTTATTGATTGCGTAAAAGCCAAACGACTGTGGCAAGAAATAGAAACAACTTGGAGCAAACTTTCCAACAGCAAGATAGTAATCAACCCTGCTACCCTTTTCCTAGACAAAGAACACCCCCCCCCCTTAAAGGATTTGAACTCTTCCTCTTTTCGCTAATCAGGAAGGCCACACTATGGGCAATCTGGAAAAGGAGATGTGTAGCAAACTTCAACGACACCAGCATTGAACCCGAGAACCCCCTGATCACCATCAAACAAATCTTCGAAACAGAAATACAGGCCTTATGGAACAAAACAAAAAAACAGTTTCAGGAAATACCAGATAAAAGAACGAAAATCATCAGGAAATTCACGACCACAAGGCTAGGCAACGGTAAACTAGGCTCAATTGAGAGAGATAGATTAGTCCTTAAGGATTGGCTAGTCATACCAGCTCAAGGTGATCACGAGCTGATAACCTCCCTAAGGACAACACCAACCCCTTCGCCACACAACTCCAACACACTCCCCAATCAAGTAGCAGATCAGAGGATCTGAGTCCGAAGGGCAAATCTCAAGCCAAGCCCACAACAAGATCAAGATAACACGATAGGGTCCACACCAAGGCACCCCCCAACATAGAACCTCCCCCTAACAAACCCACAACCCCCTCATCCCCGGGGACACCCAGACAACTGAATAACCACTAAAAATATGGACACCTATTAGAAAGCAACTGCCCACCATAATTCCACATTCGGACCCACACTAAAACCCTCCCAAACACAGAGATATCCATATCTGCCGCCCTCCAATCCCCCTGAAAACTCTCCCCATCTCCAACCCCAAATTTCCCGAAACGTCCACCAAAACCCTCACCCCCAACTAAAGCCTACCCTCCCACCTTGATCCAATACCATAACGACAAATCCCAACAAAATACCTTCGCCCCCACCCCCTTGCATCCSCATACAKTCTCCACTCCCAGCTATCAGGAAAGACAGCCTATTAGACAGTCTCGAACAGAGCTAGTCTCAACCCACAGCTACCCAAGAATAACAGGCCAGGAAGCAAGGTTTCATCAAAGCCTAAGACAATAGGGCTAAAAGAATGAACGTCACGTTAAGGGAACCATGAAGTAGGACAGGATAAGAACTATTAGTTCACAGGGATTACCCCTCAGAGAAGGTTCAAGGTTTACGGCTCAGGAATAGCACAGGTTTTCCTTGTTCGTTCTAGGAAATGGGTGAAACAAGGTAGACTGACAACCGAGGGTTTAAGGATCAGGGTTTAGGGTCTAGGGTTTAGGGTTTACACAGAAATAAAACAAATATGAATTTAGAGGGTGAGACCTCAAAGAAGATTATAGGGGGCCCAAAACGCTCGTGAATAACACACCTACCTGACAGTTATCACAACTGAGAGGAGTAGAACTGGGATCAGTCGGATTGGTAGGCAAAATTAGCAGAGGGTAACTTAAGCACGGTTGAGAGGTGGTACATCCTTCCTCAAGGAAGTAATCAATGCCGTCTACTCGGGCCTCCTAGCCATAATGGGGGGGAGCGTGTGTGAGTCTCTTATGTATTCCTAATTGACTTGCCGGGTGAAAGGAACCGGACTGTCGCTCCCCAGAATGGTAGGAGCCAGAGCCAAGAAGCTCTGTTATTTGGAGAAAAAAAAATAAAAATAAAAATCTGGACGTCCGATGAGTGTGAACCTGAGTTCGGCTGGACGTCCAGCCATGTGCAGGTCTGGGTAAGGGTCCGCAGTAACCATGTTTCTGAGCAATTCCATGATGTTCCAGTCTCCCACGTCTACTGACCCTTCTCTGTCTACGGCTGTGAGGAGGAAAAAGGGTGCAGATGGGAGTGCAGATGGGGGACCATTCTGACCACACTTCCGGTCCTTGTTCCCCATATTTTCGTTACTTGTGGGCAGGTGCTTTTGTGTGCACACCTTGCAGAGTGGTGAAACTTCTGTTCGCTGGTCCTCCTTCCTGCAGACATCTAACTATTCATTTGCTGCAACTGCCCAATGGATGCTCAGTCGCTGGAGGCTTCTGATTCTCTGTGGTTTGATATTGTTGTGGTAGTACCAAGGGTTTGGGGATTGTGCTCTTCCAACCTGGGCTCAATCCCTAAGTGTTTGGTCCATCCATTCGCTATCCCCGGTTAGAGATCCTCCGGCTTTTCGCAATTCTGGTAGCCTATTTTGACATGGAAGTCTTTGAGGTTTACCAGCTTCCTTAGGTTGCCTTTACCCCTTCTAATTTTTAACCCACCATTCCCATTCCAAAGGGTCTTATTCTAATTCCTTGATATTTCTGTCTGGTCTAAATCATGGGGTGTAGAATTGCGGTTTGCCCCTTTGACTACTTGTGTGTGTTTGCTTCTGCTTCAGAGTTCTTGTTTTCCTCGGCATTTTGTTGCAAAACTCTAGGGTTACTTTCTTCCTTGACCGTTGATATTTTTCCCATCTACGTCGATCACTTCGAAGGACTCCGATACTGCTATTTTTCGCTGCCGGTTTCTGTGCTTGACAATTCTGAGTGTTGCTGATGGATGCCTCTGACTCTGACAGTTACCCAGTCCCCTTTTTTTTCCATTCCACTTCGCGCTTCAGCGGGTGTCTCCACATGATCGGGATGCTGCCTATCATGTCCTCAGCAGTTTTCTCAAGGCAGTGGCGCCAATGACCTTTAGGCGCAATCTAAGGTCACTGGCAGTCTTCCATCTTTTTTTTCTTGATCATCCAACAGATGTTCAATTCTCCACATTCCCTTTCCACCCATCTTCTCCATCTCTTGTTCTCACTCGTCAGTGACCACGGTAAATCTCCCTGAAGTTATTACTAACTTATTAGTATAATATTAAACCTAAAACTACAACGACCTATCCACAATAGTTTTCCAATCTTCGGCAAACCAACAGATATCTGCCCAATAGACGGAAAGAGATTCAAATACCCGAATTTCAACTGGCATGTGCAGCTTACGTAATTGTACCGATACCTCTGATGACACACATACTATATAACACTGTATACAGTCTCAGTTTTCCAACCTTGAGCAATGGATACCTCCAAGGAAAAACTATCTACCGTCATAGAGAACTGCCACATGAACCGTGGTGAGAAAAGGACAAGAGAGGGGGGGCTGTGACAGACTTTCATAGGAGTTTCATCAACTCATCAGGTGGCTGAACCTAGTATATACGACAGTTTGACATGAGCACCTTTTCATGAAACAAAAACACTATCAAATACACATGAAAAGTAGAAACACGATGTGGTTAGCGCCCATGTTCAAAGAAGAGGGCTTGTACGTGAGACCAAGTCAGGAAACACCTAGCCTAGAACCAGAATGCTGCAGTACGGATCAAGTATTCCCACTACTGGTGACTTTTAATTGTGAGGAGGTTTTGGAAATTTATATAAGAGACTCACGTCAAAATCTTGGCAGCAGAGAAGGGAAACAAGGTGGCAGTGTAGGTCCTCAAACAGAGCCTTAACTTGGTGATGCGGGTTTCGCTACCCACTTATCATAACATCTTTCGGTTTGGCAAGAGAGAATTGTTTTAAATGTTCTGTGTTGTTCGATTATTCATTGGTTGAAGTTTTATCTATCAATTCAAATGGATGGATTACAGTCATTATGGGAAGGATATTAAGGGGTATGTTTGCATGATAATATGATGACAAATCCTTTGGGCTATGGGGATGTCACTTAAACCACCAGGCCCCCGACTTTCCGGTAGGCCGATATTAGTAATTCACCTTCGGCCTACCGGTAGTACAGGGTGGGCCTCCCTTCGTTCTTGTTTTTTGTTTTTATTTTTGGCTCTGCAAAAAGAAAACGAAAACGAAACTGCAGGTACCACCGCATTTCATGCCTCACTCCACTGCCCTGACACGCATGGAAAACTGAAATGATTGCGGTGTATATTCCATGTTGTGCTGCAAGGTTCACCGCGTGGCTTTTTTTGTTTTTTTCCCCACAAAAAGATGCAATCAGACTCGCCTTAATTCTCACTTCACATGCATGCAAACAGGTTGCGCAGCAAACTGGCGTCAAGCGCCCACCCAGAACTCAGAGATATAGTAACCAAGAACGCAGCTCAGATACAAGTTCACTTCAAATGGCTATGGCGGCGCCTGCACCACTCTCTGTTCGTCAATTACTCAAAACTGCTGTTCCCACACAGGATCACCCTGGATATCCCACACGCAACGCACTGTATACTCACACACACCCACACACTTCTACAGCTATGGCGGCTATGGCCGCTGCTACTCTATCGCTATGGCTAAGCTTCCTTCTCGCCCACTTCGTCTTCGGGCTCACTGCAGACCACCTCGCACAAGTCGCTGTGGCAGCGCTTCCGCATGGCTTATGCAGGAATGAATGAATGGCTGGGCGCTGCCTCTTGATTTATACTTCTGTAACTCGTTGGTCTGCCCCTCTCCACCAGGCCTATGGTGCACACAGTCCCTCATGGTACTTGCTTGACTGGACTGGGACTGACTGGACCGGTGTCCAGCTGGACCGTCAAGAAAAAGCCCTCGGGTGGTAGGCAGCCGCCCGACACCGGTACCGCTGACTGCATGGGTTTGCACCGCAAACTCACTGCAGTCGCACTGCCAACGTACTGAGGTTGGCTCCACCACTTGCCCACTTGCCTCTGACTGAAACGTGAGGCAACTTCGAAAGTCCACTTCCGGACCTTCCGGAAGTCTGTGGACTTGGGCTTTCGAGTACTGTAGCAGCTACGACCTTGACCTTTCAGGACTGTAGCAGCTACGACCTCTACAGGGCTGTGACTCCTACTTGACAGATCTACAGATTGAACCCCTACCACTACACAGACCTACGATGGACAACAACAACTGTCAAAACACAGGTCACAGGTTCGAACACTCGGGGTCGACACAGATACTGTACACAGGTAAGGTGAGAACTAGGGATCGAGCCCTGGGATCTACATTCGCTACTGCTAACAGGTGAAAACCGTTTCACTCCCGCCGGCCTAAATTCGAGGTCCTCCGAGAATAACTCAGTCCAAGGCAGGACCTTTACCTTTCTTATCTCTTTCGTAGGCTCTAACTACGTCGGGAGCTGTTTCTAGAAGTTCGGTTCTAGTAAACCAGCGGTCGTTTTCTGGTTCCTGATAAGCAAATCGAACCTTGTACTGCTTCTGCGGACGACCTCTACCTCCTGTTCTGAACACGTCTTCACCTACAATGCCGTCAATGTCGTATCTTCCGTCCATGTCAGGAGGAATCATGGATCTTCTAGATGGAAACTGTTGACTTGTGACACGCGGCAACAACTTTGAGGCATGAAACACAGGGTAGGTGTGGAGGCATGCTGGGATCTCTACTGTGTAGGACGGCCCATCCTCTCCGCCCTTAACTTCTAGAACTGGCCACGGTCCTCTATATGCGGGCAGTAACTTCCGCGAGATGTTTTCCTCAGGAGCAAACTCTTTAGACTTGACCCAGACCAGGTCGCCTACTTGAAATTGTGACGGGCGACGGTGCTTATTAGCTTGTTCTATCATTCGGTGCTGGGCCTTCCTGAGGTTCTCTACCACGGTAGCTAACTTTTTCTCGTGCTGTAACGCAAATTCCCTAGTACTGGGCGGTAGCCTGTGAATCTGATCCCGGTTCAGTCCCTCAAACGGTCTGCGTGGTCTAAAGGACTTGTGCAACTCATTGGGAGTGCGACAGGTAGACAAGTGCACGCTGTTATTGTACGCACTGGCTACTTTGGGCAACATCTCATCCCAATTGATTTGATCTGGTCTAATGTACATTCGCAGAACTTGCTGCACGATCTTGTTCATTTGTTCAGTCTGACCGTTAGTCTTTGGATGACGGCCAGATGACATCAACAACTTGGAGTCATAGACTCTCATCAACTCCTGCCAGTTCTGACTCGTGAACCGGGTGTCTCTATCACTAACTATAGACAGTGGAATCCCGTGTTCACTGACCCAATGATCAAAGAACTTATGAACAACTAACTCTGTGCGTGCCTTTGAGGGCAAAGGAACAAAAACAGCATACTTACCGAATCTTCAACTATTACCATGACTTGGCGTGCCTACTCTTGACATGGGTGTCCATAAAGTCAATGGAGACTGAATCTCCTAGCTGATCAGGAATAGGCAAGGGTCTGAGAAGACCTAGAGGGGCACGCGTAGAGGTCTTATTTCTCTGGCAGACCTTACAACTTCGAACATACTCTATGCAGCCGGCCTTCATCCCGGGCCATATATACGAGCACATGAGGTTAGCTAGAGTCTTTTGCCAACCAAAATGTCCCTCGGTACCGTGGCATTCCCCTAGGATACGGATCTCCTCACTGTTAGGAATGCACAATCGGTCAACTATGTTAGTCTTCTCGAATAGCAGCCCATCAGTAATGCGGTAGTCTGGTTCTGACTTCGGGGCCTCCTTTACTCTCTTGAGGAGGTCACCATAGATAGGGTCCTGCGCATACGCCTCTCTAACTTTCTGTTGCAGGTCTCCCTATATCCAGATAGTGAACTATCGCTCCAAAGTAGTCAGCTCTCCTACTCAGTGCGTCCGCAATTACATTATACTTCCCTTTGACTGGCTTCAGCTCAAAGTCATATTGGTCTAACTTTGCGGCCCACCTAGTAAGCTTAGGTGTCATCTTGGCCTGCGTCTTCAGCCACCTTAATGTCTCGTGGTCCGAGTAGACTTTGAAGTGCCTCCCAAGCAAGTAGTGCTTCCAGTGCTCTAATGCTTGCCTGAGAGTGTAGAGTTCCCTCTCGTAGGTAGATGTTGCTACCTTCTTTGAAGGCATCCTAACAGACATAAACTCTACGGGTCTATATCCATTGCCATCGTCTTGCTGCAATACAACACCTATACCATACTGGCTCGCGTCAGTGGTGACAACGATAGGTAAGGACGGATCGGCTACCTTAAGAACTGGGTACTCTATCAATGCCTGCTTCAACTTCTTCATGGCAGTCGTGCAGTCGTTGTCCCACTTCCAGATTGTTTCTTTCTTCAGCAACCTGCGAAGGGGAGCAGCGATGGTGCATAAGTTTCTTACAAACTTCCTGTAGTAGTTAGCTAGGCCTAAGAACGACCGCAACTCTGTCAACGTGCGGTGTGTAGGCCAATCTCTGATTGCTGCGATCTTACTATCTTCCGATTTGATGTCGTCTTCGTCTAAGACATGGCCTAAGTACAGAACTTGGGTCTTTGCCCATTCGCACTTCTTTGCGTTGATCTTGAAGTTAGCCTCTCTGAGCTTCTCCAAGACCTGCCTTAGATGATCCTCATGCCCATGGAGGGTCCTACTGAACACTAGAATGTCATCTAAATAGACTACTACAAACCTGTCCAACCACGGCCTAAACAAGTCGTTCATACAACGTTGAAAAGTTGTTGGCGCGTTGGTTAGTCCAAAGGGCATAACTATAAACTCGTAGTGCCCATATCTAGTCCGGAACGCGGTTTTATATTGATCATCAGGATGGACCTCTATCTGATGATATCCGAACTTCAGTCTATCTTCGAAAAATACTTGCAACCCTGCACCCGATCTAAAAGATCATCTATACGGGGCAGAGGTTCCACGTTCTTCACTATGATAGCATTGAGACCCCTATAGTCTATGCATATCCTAAGCTCTCCCTCCTTCTTTGGGACAAACAGAACAGGTGCTCCAAATGGAGACGAACTAGGCCTAATCCAACCCTTCTCTAGCAGTTCGTCTAACTACTTGCGCAACTCCTCCAATTCCCGCGGGGACATCCTATACACTGCTCCTTTAGGAGTCCTACTGCCAGGCTCTATCTCAATGCGATGCTTGATGGGCCGCGGAACTACTCCAGTTGGCGGCTTAGCTAAATCTGTGTACTCTTCCAACAGCTTGGCAATAGCGGGATCTATGGGTTTTTCCTCTTTAGGCTCAGTAACTGGCCTGACATAGGCTACAAAGACCTGTTCTTCTAGTTGCTCCTGCTTCACTAACCTTGCAAACGCAGGAGCGCTAAGGCAACAATGTGCCAGGGAGTTGTCTACTCCTGACACATGAAACAGACAGGCAGTCTTGACCTCGCCTGACGGGCTAGGGAGCCTACACTCATGCTCTCTCAAATGGAGTGTGGCCCCCGCTGCCTCTCCCCAGTCCATTCCTAGGATTATATCGAAGGGAAGGTTGTCGTCTACAAGGAGAGTCAGGGAATGGAGAACTTTCTCCACTTTCCCATCTTTCTCTAGGCGGAAGTACGTCTGGACTCCCTAGCCCCAACTTCAACTTCTGCAGCGCCTTTCTACTGATATAGCTGCGCATGGCCCCACTATCTACTAGGGCCCCTACTCTACCTCTGAAAACCTCTACATCTACTAAAACTAGTTGTCCTCTACTCTCCTTCTTCATCTTGGCCCAGGCGGGCATTCTCTCCTTCAGCTCATCGGCCATGCCTGTGAGGGAGGTGCCTAAGGAGACTCTGACACAAGCAGTCTCTGACAGCTATCTAGACACCGGCCTGCAACCTCTGCCATAGGCACATGTGGTGTGGGAGTTTCCTGCCGGCTCGCGCTCATTTCCCCACATGGCCTTATGGTAGGGGCAGTTGCTACCCCTACCGGCGGCTGCCTTTTGACCCCTAGGCAGCCCATCGGGCCTCTCTATACTTTGGACAGTATTTGATGATGTGGCCAGGGTCACCACAATATATGCACTGCCCCTGGTCCACACGTTGTTGCCAGACGCGCTGGTCCAGGCCTGAGTCCTCCCAAGGCCTACCCTGTGGCAAACCAGGGTGCCATCCTCCTCTCCTATAGGGTGATCTATTACCCCTATTAGGCGACCTATTCCCTGAACGATTTTGCGGGGGACCTTGACCCCTTCCTCCCGCTTGGCGATTTCCTCCTCTACCACCAACCCCCTGATCGCCCTGGGAACGACCCCTTGAGGCCCGGCCCCCTTAGCCCTGGCCTCTACCTCCTCCTTGCGGCCTCCCTCCGATCGCGACAGCAACGTAAGTCCTCCCCTGGCTAACGCCATTGTCCTCCTCCTCTAGTCCCCACTCAATCTGCTCGTAGGGGACTTCGTCGACACCACCCTCATCTAACGTAAGGATCAAACGATCTTTGGTCTTGACCTGACCCGAGATGGTGCGACCCTTCCACTTCTTGCCCTTATCTAGGTCCTTATGCCAAAAAGAGGAGATCGCGGACCGTGCTTCGAATGCTACCACTTCCCTGCTCAGTGCATCGTAGGTCATGATAGGCTGCCGACTCTTTTCAAAGAAATGCCCGCGTAACTGCTCGGGCATAGCGCGGTAGAAGAGGTTGACCAACTGGGTCTCAGTGACCCCATGGTCAGGGACGGTGACCAGCTCATCCACAACGCCCTTGAGTGCCCTGGCACTCTTCCATTGGCGAGAATGGATGGTTTGCAGTTTGTCTGAGGCCTTGACACTACGTGTAACGTCTGCAACTCGCTCACGCAATAACTTAAGGAAGTCGGTGAGGGGAGTGAACGCAGAATAAGCGACTAGATCATCATTGCAGTTAGCGGCGCGGCACAAGGAACGGACGAAGCTTGCTGCGTCGTCTCGAAGTGCATGGATGGCTATCAGGACATGCTCGTCCGAGGAGACCTTCTGCAGATGGACGTAGGTTTTGACATTGGCTTCCCAATTGTCAAAATTCTCCTCTTTCTTTCTGCTATAGGAGTCATCGAACTTGACCATGACAGGCTCCCTTCGAGGACGTGCTTCCTCCTTGGGAGCAGTCAATCTGGTGCCTTCTATGGCGCCCGTACAATAACGTTTCGTGCCCTCTAGGCGGGCCCTCACCTCTGAGCCCACCTGCGTCGCCAATTCCCTGGCGAAGTCCCGGAGCCCCAGCCGTATAGAGCGTAAGGCAATGTCCTGACCTCTACCAAACAAATATTGTTCTTCCTGGACTTGGGCCAGGCGCTCTATATTTCTCGCCATAATCTCCATTTTCCCCAGTAGGTCTACTTGCGTCGCCATTTGTTCTCTTTGTTTCTTTACCTCCAATTTTTTCGCCACCTGGCTCGCCGCCTCCATTCTTCTTTTCCTCTCCCTCGTCGATCGGAACTTCCACTCCATCCTCTTCTCATCCTCTATCGCCTGCCGCTTGAGTGGGTCTTCTTCTGCATCCCACTCTTTCATGGCGGCCTCTTGTTCTTCCCTGGGCACATACATCAGTGCCTCCTCTTCTTCCCCCAAGGATAAACCAGCAACCCACTCCGTAATTTTCTTCTCCATCTGGTCTTCCTTTGTACCACTGGATTCACCTCCTTGCCCCCTTCTTCTTCTTTCCAGCGGTTGTTCTTCTACCTCTTCCTCCTCTTCTACCGCCTTCAACTTCTCTTCCTACTCTTTCCTCTGCCTCTCTCTCTCTCTGGCCATCTCTTCCTCAATCTTCTTCAATTTGGCCGCCTGTTCCTCGATCAGGGCCTTCTTCGTGGCCTCCTTCTCTCTTCTCTCTTTCAGGATGGCCGCGGTCTTCGCATCCTGCTCTGCTGTGTAAGGGGAGGTGCTCCGGCCACTACGCGTGTCAACCATGGTGAAAGGTGCACAACCAAGTGACAGTTCCGCTCCTCACCACTTAGACTCTCCCCCTAACTCGCTCAACTTAAGACTGGCGCAGTCTATGGACCACAGGATCCGTATAGAACCCTGTCAACTACGGTCTCTAGCGTAGACTCTAATACTACAGCCGTCACTGCAGAACATGTTGCTGACCAGGAGGCATTTAAGGAGATCCCCCGTAACTCCTCAGGAATTCTTTAACGTCGCAGATAGGACGACGTGGTCAGCAGGTTCTCTCAAGACTTAGACGACCTGTTGTGCAGCCCACAACTCGGATTTTGGGCCTACCGTGCCACACCGAGCAGCCCGCCGGTCAGTACCGGTCCTTGGGAGGGTTCGTGTCCTCCTGGACAGTCGAGTCGTCAGACACAGTCTTTAGCCCTACTCAGCCCGTGTGGGTTTGGTCAATGAGGCCCTATCCTTCATACACGGAGTCCCATCACCTGGACAGAAGAGACTCGATGCAGAAAGAAGAGACAGACAAACTCAAACTCGGCAAGTACCATAGGGTGAGTGCACATCCATAGGGCGAGGGGATAGGCTAAGGCCTTGGCGAGATTATACCAACTCCAGATTGGTCAAAATTGTGGTCAACAGCTCCGGTCAACGCCTTGGTCAACCACTTGGTCAACGCTTGGTCAACGCGGTCACACCCCGGTCAACGCTCCGGTCAACCCTCTGGTCAATGCCCGGTCAACCCTCACGTCGGCTATGGCTGCCAGCACCTTCTTCCTCGCCAACCTTCAGTTCTCTTTCCCCCTCCACCTTTCTTCTTTCTCGCCCTTTCCTCTTTTTTTTTTTTTTTTTATTCACCCTCGGCTATGTCTGTCTTCAACTTCGTTGTCCTTCCTTCCTCCTTCCTCAGCTATGTCTTCCTCTTTCTCTCCGGTCTCTCCTCCCTTCTCCACTTCTCCTTCCTTCGACAACCCCGTGTCCGAGCTCTGTGGCTATGGCCGCCACTCCCTTCTTTGTCGAACCGCACAGCCAATCTTGTATCACTCAACTCTCTCTCTCTCTCTCTCTCTCTCTCTCTCTCTCTCTCTCTCTCTCTCTCTCTCTCTCTCTCTCTCTCTCTCTCTTCGTGGTTATCTTGTGCGCAGGTACACGTTACTTCTCCGCAGCGCAGCTATGGCGGACTTCCTTCTTGGCAGCGCTCCTCCACTATGGCGCCCTATGGCGCGTGGGATAGCAGGTACCAGCTCCGATACCAGTGCAATCAGACTCGCCTTAATTCACACTTCACATGCATGCAAACAGGTTGCGCAGCAAACTGGCATCAACCGCCCACTCAGAACTCAGAGATATAGTAACCAAGAACGCAGCTCAGATACAAGTTCACTTCAAATGGCTATGGCGGCACATCGCCTGCATCACTCTCTGTTCGTCACTTACTCAACACTGTTGTTCGCAGGATCACCCTGGATATCCCACACGCAACACACTGTATACTCACACACACCCGCACGCTTCTACAGCTATGGCGGCTATGGCCACTGCTACTCTATCGCTATGGCTAAGCTTCCTTCTCGCCCACTTCGTCTTCGGGCTCACTGCAGACCACCTCGCACAAGTCGCTGTGGCAGCGCGTCCGCATGGCTTATGCAGGAATGAATGAATGGCTGGGCGCTGCCTCTTGATTTATACTTCTGTAACTCGTTGGTCTGCCCCTCTCCACCAGGCCT
>BFEA01000353.1:266939-284635 GCA_003427395.1 Chara braunii | reverse complement strand
CTGATGCCCTGGAAGGCATATTGATGAGTTGAGCAGAGATTTGTGTTGCGCTGATGAGCGCTGGACTCAGGGGAACTTTGAAACACTTTGTAATCATATTTCTGATAATATAAGCTGTGAGACTCGGTCCTCTTCTTCTCTACCTTTGTCTATGGTTGAAACTATTGATCACTGTGAGTGAAGATGATGCATGACATGTACACATCTGCGTGAGATGGTCCCCAGGACCCATGCAATTTTGGTATCGGAGCAGATGCTCGTTATACTCATAGCGCTGGCATGATCAAGACCGGCGAGATATGGTGATGGAGGAATAGTAAAGGAGGGAGGAGGAGAAGAAGTGTTGTATGGTGGAGGAGGCAGGTCGAAGAAGAACTGACGAAGTTACTTACCTGGAGCGTGCGGAGCGTCGTGGAGCGTCATCGGCGGTATCTTCAAGAAGAGAGAAGCACCTCCTTTCCCTGAACCTGCATGCATGTATGTGTCCCCTACCTTCTCTCTCTCTGACCCTCTGAAGGTGACTGCTGCTGATCTGGTCAGGAGTCGAAGTCTGGATCTGGATTGTCATAGATGTCAGGTCTGAGCCATCAGAGTCTGATGACCCAAGTGTGGTGTGCCAGGAACTGGTCACACTAGAGTAGGTGGTCCAGTATTCTGTGAATAGGAGTAGGTCTCTCTCCTATCCCTCTTGATAGGTAGGCTGGGTATCGTTATCAAGAACCAATAATTGATGTGGAACGTGGCTATGTGCCACGTCAGATAGCATGAACCAGGCAGTATAAGGATGATATTGAGTATCTACAGGGCCTGTTGAGCCAGGAACATTGGAACGAAGTATTCCTGCCTGGTTGGATAAGTGAACCATCTGAATCTGCGCTGTACTCCATTTCTGCATCAGACACCCAGCAAGTTAGTAAAGAAAGAAAAAATATATATATCGCCAAATAGAACACATTGCCACAAGTTCGGTCCAGGAGGCCAGACAGCTCATCCAAAAAAAAAAAATAGACATAGTCAAGTTCATTTTAGGTTGATCTATTGTTGATTGTACGCAGCACCTTCTACCGTTAAAAAAAGAAAAAAGAAAAAGGAAAGTATAACTACTCCATTACCACAAGTCAAGACCAAGTCCGTAAGTGGGATAGTACCTTGGTGACCCGGCGGAGGGTTTCCTGTGCCGGTAGTCATCATGGATGACTATCCCATCCAGGGCCTGTTGGCCCTTTCTGTCTTGCTGGGGCCGCTGCTCCGGCTTATGTTCCCACTGGGGTTCGGGCGTGTGTGCACGTCCCGCATGCTGATGCGGTCCGGAACAGTAAAGCCAGGCCCCACACCTGCGGAGCAGGCAGAGATCGACCGCAAGATGGCAGAAAAGAAAAGGAGAGAAGCAAAGAAAAAGCAGAAAGAAGAAGAAGCAAGAAAGAAAATGAAAGAGAAAATGGACAGGGAACTAGAAGAAGAGTTGAAGAGTATAGAAGAAGAAGAAGAAGAAGAACAAGAAGAAGGAGAAGTGTTGGAAAGACGTCGTCGCCAAGACATACCTGAAAGTAGCACAACGACCCGCCTTCCGGTTGAACCATTGGACTGGGGTAGCCGGTATTACTACTCCAGCGAGCCACTAAAGGAAACTGATGAAGAACGGGATACGTTCATCGCCAAGTTGGCCACTATTAAAGACACCGTTGAACGAAACCTGATGATGGAGGAGAAACGGGCTGAGCTAAATCGCAGGCTGTTGGCCGCTAGACGGCAAGAGGTGGAAGAAAAGAAAAGATTGCAGGCAGAAGGGGATAAATTGCAGAAAGCTCTAGAAGCGCAAAAGGAAAACCCCTCTGCAACTGAAGCACAGCTTGCACTCCTCAGGGAGGCCGTCCTCAACACGAGGCAAGACGTGGACTTAATGCGGCAGACCCTGCAACGTGTAGAAACACATCGGGTTGAATTTGAGAATGTTTGGAATAACTTCGTAGAAAAGTCAGCAAAGGACGTTGACCAATATGTGCAAACTTACATCCAGGCTTTGGACGAACACATTAATAAAGTCTTCACCCCGGAGGTCGTAGAGAAGATTGTAAAGGGAGCTGGAGGCGATGGGGGAGATGGAGATGGCGACGGCGATGATGACAAGAAAGGAAAAAAGAAGATTGAGGATCAAAAGGGTCAGCCTTCCCAGGAACTCAGCCAGACTAACAAGATTAAGCTTAAACTGCCCTGGACCTACAATGGAAAGAAAGAAGAGAGTGTGTTGCACTGGGCGGCGGCAATTGAAACCTATGTGTATGGACAGTGCATCCCATATTGGGACAGGGTATTGGTGGCAACCTCGCGCATGGGAGGCGACGCCATGAGCTTTGCCATCTCGCTGCAAAAGGAAGCGGGATGCAACTCCATGGTAGAGTATTCGCAACAAACGCGAATTGAAGATTTTCTTAAGTTAATTAGAGACAGATTTGAGGACAAGAACTTGGCAAGACGCACGGAAATGTTAATCCTTAGCCTTCCTGACAGGAAATGGAAGAGTACCTCTGCACTAAAAGCAACCATGGACGAACTATTGCAATGCCCTGATCACGGATTGACGTCGGCCCAAATCTTAAACAGTTTTGCACGCGAACTCCCGGATCCTCTAAGAACACAACTTTATCCCCGTACCAAGGAAGAGGGGATGACATATGAGAAGTTCGGCAAGATCGCCATAGATCATGCCAGCTTCCTCGCTGAAGCGAATTATTGCCATTACTGGAAAGATCTGCAAGCGGGTAAGAGATGGCAAAACCGCACCATCTCAGGATCTATACTTGGGAAAGATAGTCTTCTTCTAACCTTTGAAGAAGGAGGCGCCGAGACCATCTCCTGGGATCAGGTTGACTATGGTCTCGATGAACCCAACAGACCGGTAGCTCAGGAGGGGAGTTACGTGGCTGTTGCAACCCGCGAGGGAGGGCGTCAAGGAAGAGGACGTGGCCGAGGACGAGGTCGCGGTCGTGGTGGACGAGGATTCGGCACCCAGAGGGGTGGTGGTGAAGGAAGCCACTACGTGGGAGGAAGGGGAAATGGTCCCTCATACGGTGGCCGTGGTTCTTACTCCACCTGGGGTAGAGGAAGAGGCTCATGGTACAACAAATGGGACAAGCCATACCCACCACATCCAGGCCTACCCGAAGGAGAGCCTTGGAAAGAGTTGGGTATCACAGAAAAAGTTTGGGCCGAAAGGAAGAAGGCAGACCAATGCCTCAAATGTGGGGACCCCGACCACATTGTCCCCTATTGCCCTGACTATAGGGGGGCAAAAGATAACAGCCAGTAGAGGTGTCAGTTGCCTCTACGGGGGCTTCGAATGTTGAAAAATCAGAATCCTTCCATTCGAAGGCCCCAATGGCAGAAACTGAAGAGGAAGGAAGTCCCCATCTAGTACACTGTCCAGAGGTGGCAAACGTATGCATCTCTCTAGATGGATCCCTCGCTGGCGTGGGTGATGAGTTGGCCGCTCGTCGCCAAGCCTGGACTGAAATGAAACGGAAGAAAGGACAGCTAATAATTGCAGATCTAGAGATAAATCGAGTTAGAGTAGGAGGTATGATAGACAGCGGGTCTACACGCAGTTATATTAGTAAAAAAGGGTTGCAGAAACTGCGTCTTGGGCTTAAAATTAAGAAGTTAGATGAGCCCATTGTGAGTAAGTTGGCGAATAGTAGCGAAACCGTCATGGATCGATACGTTGAGGGGGTACAAGTATACTTTCGGCTAGAGGCAGAGGGGAAGGTGGAACGCGTTCTCCACTCTCTGACCTTCTTGGTGGAGGATAACTTGCCCTTTGATGTGTTACTAGGAATGGATAGGGGTGAGGCTGCGCATGCGGATCTAAAGTTAAGGGAACATGAATGTTGGCTTCCAAGTCTGCAGGGATGTAAGAAAAAGATTCGCCTTTATCATGAATCTGGAAAGGAAAGCAGCCTAGCTCACTGTTGTATGAGTGCCCCAGCGTTCGCTCGCCATGTAAAGAAGTATAACTTGTACGATCAAGTCTTTGTGGCATATGTGCGCCCAGTCAAGGAAGGGGAAACTAAGGAGGAAGTTAAGTCTCAAGAGATTGAGAGAATCCTGAAAGAGTTCGCAGATGTGGCTGAAGCCCCGAGCGGTGTAGTCGAAGGAACAATTCGCCACCGCATTGATATCATTCCAGGGAGCGCGCCCCCGAAGGGGCCTATCTATCGTATGTCGCCCCAGGAGTTGGATGAACTGCGAACCCAACTCGACGAGTTGTTGAAAAATGGATGGATCAGGCCTAGCTCCTCGCCCTATGGTGCGCCTGTGCTCTTTGTGCCTAAGAAAGACGGCGGCGTTCGCATGTGTATAGATTATAAGAGGTTAAATGATATAACAGTGAAAAATGCCGAACCATTACCGCGAATAGATGATTTGCTGGATCTCGTGCAGGGAAGCAAAGTATTCTCAAAGATTGATCTAAAATCCAGCTACCATCAAATTGAAGTTGAGCCGGAAGACCAACATAAGACCGCCTTCAGGACAAGGTACGACATTACGAATTCGTAGTTCTGCCCTTTGGTCTCACAAATGCCCCTGCCACTTTCCAAAGAACAATGAACGAACTATTCCGTGAGTGGCTCGATAAATTTGTTATAATTTATCTAGACGATATTTTGATTTTCAGCAAAGATGAAAAGGAACATGCTGAGCACCTTCGACTTGTGCTAAATAAGCTACGGGAAGCAAAACTCAAGATAAACCCAAAGAAGTGTGAATGGGCTAAGCGTCAGGTTCTATACCTAGGCCATGTGATTGAAGGAGATGGGGTAAGACCGGAAGATGCCAAAATCGCAGCTATTAGAGATTGGTCGAACCCCCGCACCTTGACTGAGTTGCGGTCGTTCCTTGGGTTAGCCAACTATTATCGAAAGTCCGTAAGACACTTTACGATAATAGCTGCTCCCCTTCGCAGGTTACTTAAGAAAGAAGTAATTTGGAAGTGGGATTCAGACTGCACTATGTCCTTCAAGCGTCTGAAAAAGTGTTTGATTAATTATCCGGTTCTCAAAGTAGCGGACCCTTCCTTACCTTTCGTAGTCACGACCGACGCTAGTCAATATGGTATAGGTGTTGTCCTTCAGCAAGACGATGGGCATGGATATAGGCCTATCGAGTTTATGTGTTGCCGATTGCCTAACGAGAAGGTGGCCGCTTCAACGTATGAACGAGTGAACAATGGCAGCAATTGATGAATGTTTATGGCTCTAAGTTGACTATGTCGTCAGGCAGACATCCTGAGACTAATGGCCAGACTGAGCAGATGAACAAGATTTTGCAGCAAACTTTACGCATGTACATCCGTCCCGATCAGATTGACTGGGATGAACATCTGCCTAAAGTTGCCAGTGCCTATAATAACTCTGTACATCTGTCAACATGTAAGACTCCTATGGAGTTACATCTGGGATGGCGTCCACGCAGACCCATTGATCGGTTGAACCCGGATCAAGTACATAAGCTTCCTATAGGGACTAGTGAATTTGCAGTCCAATATCAAAAAGACATTGAGAAGGTAAAAAAAAATATACTTAAAGCACAACATCAGATGATTTTTTGAACAGGCAAATAAGCATAGACGCCCGTCTCAATTTGTTGTAGGAGATTTAGTTTGGGTGAAGTCTAAAGAGTTTGCTCCTGAAGAGAACATCTCTCAGAAGCTTCTASCCACCTACAGAGGACCTTGGCAAGTTCTAGACGTAATTGGAGATGTGGATGGTCCTTCGTATGTCATTGAGATTCCTCCTCATCTACGTACATATCCAGTGTTCCATGCGTTCAAGCTCTTACCTTGTGTAACGAATGAGCTCTTCCCAAGTCGCCGATCAGCGATACCTCCAAGTATGGATGGGAAGTATGACGTGGATAAAATTGTTGCAGAAAGTACTTACCACACTGGACGTAAGGGAAGACCACAACGACAGTATAAGGTGAGATTTGCATACCTGGATCCTAGTGAAGATCGTTGGTTCACAAGAGAAGAACTGTTAGAATCTGCACCTCATATTGTATCTGCATACGAAAGTGCAAAGAGAGGAATTCATATCCTTGATAGGTAAATGATTCTCAGAGGACTTCGAATTTAGGCCGGCGAGAGTAAAAGGGCCTTTACCCGATATAGGCCTCAGGCCTTGTAAAAATAAAGCAGCACGGGCCTTGAAAAAGTAAAGCATTGTGAAAAGGTATCTCGCCAGAGCTCAGAAACGTGAAAGCAGGTCAAAGGTCAAGTTCTCTATCAACAGGCACATCTAAATCTAAGGCAAAGGGCATTGTCAAAAGACTTACCTCTTCACCAGGAGATGTGTATGTCATGTCTGTTCGGGTAAGAGTGTGTCTGTACGTGCAGGCAGTGTACCTGTTCGTGCAAGGTAAAGTGTTTGTTCAAGCAGTAAATGTGTCTGTTCGTTGAGAGTTGTGCCTGTCTGAAAGTAAAGTGAATAGGCACAGTCCCAGTTCTGGTTTAAGTCAAGGGGTYAGTCCAGATCCAGACTTTCTAGTCCAAATACAGGCCGAGAGGCCACAGCAGCAGTTGAACTTCAGTGGGACTCTWCTGGGACACATGCAATGCAGGGTCTGGGACAAGGAAAGAGGCTGAATTGAGCCAATGCAGACCCAGCGAGGAGTATAAAGGAGGCAGCCAGCCTCATTCCTCGCCAGATCTCCACTGGCTTGAATGCGTGGAAGTGCTGGTGCGCTTGTGCGTTAGTCGGTAGGAGTAGCGCTGGAGGAAGGAAGATGCGCTGTKAGGGACGAAGAAGACTGCGCGCTGGAAGGGATGCAGCCATAGCTGCCCAGCGAGTTAGTAAGTAGGGTAGAAGGGTTAGTACTTAGCTATGAGTAGTATTCAGAGTAGATCCTTGTGAGAACAGTGTGTGCATGCATCGTAGGAGGAGGAGACTGAGACGAAGAGTGTGCATTYGAGGTTTGGCTATGGGAGACACTTACCTGAGTTGGTTGTGAACTGCAGAGTTGGCGCTGATCAGTTGTGACCATCTTGATGACTGGGAGACAATCTGCAGGGGAAGCRCTGATGCCCTGGAAGGCATATTGATGAGTTGAGCAGAGATTTGTGTTGCGCTGATGAGCGCTGGACTCAGGGGAACTTTGAAACACTTTGTAATCATATTTCTGATAATATAAGCTGTGAGACTCGGTCCTCTTCTTCTCTACCTTTGTCTATGGTTGARACTATTGATCACTGYGWGTGAAGATGATGCATGACATGTACACATCTGCGTGAGATGGTCCCCAGGACCCATGCAATTTACACAACAAGACATCCGGTATCAGGCAATCACCAGAGTTCTCCAAATCGCAGTTTCAGGTGCAAGAGGCAACGTCCCACTTCCACACATCCATCAAGAGATATCGGACCTCACTCCATTACTCAACATTCTAAGCGTATCTGGCCAGCCGTGAGACCAGATACAGGCGGACTGATCGAGCATTTTAAATGTATTGCAACTGCTACGAGATCCAGAGTCCAGACACATTTACAATGTTGCACAGTGGAGCAAGGTCCACAGTCCACATTTAATGAAAATCCATCCACAGCCAGTATCTCTTCATCTGTCCCTGTAATTGGAACAGCGACCTAGATGTCAAAAAAGATAGTCTTCTGCTAAAATTGGAACAATACATAGAAGATTAGAATGGCCCCTTTGCAAGGATGACATGCATAAATCAAGAAATGGTGCTCAAATTTTCCTCATGTACGCAGGGACGCTGGACCCGTTTTCCAGCAGGTGATGCTCCCCACCAATACATGGAGCGGCCAGCAATAGGTCTCAAAAAGAAAAAGAACGAAAAGGTCCAAAGACTCCAAACCGTTTCAAGTTCCAACAAAAAGATATGTTTAACTTCTGATAGAAGAAAACTGTTTCTAGGATCCAAAACCCCATTACCTGTCTTTGTCATGTCTAGCTGGGAGACACGGGCAACAAGGTACGGTCCGCGGGCCGTCATTTCATTCACGGCGAACCTGCATCGCCCCTCAAGTACCACTGTGTAAGTTACTTTGCCACCGGGCTTCTCAAGGCCCCTAGAGAGATGAAGGGCCTGTGCAGCAACACCTTTGTCATGCCAATCCAACCGCTGTGGACGCATCGAATCCGCAACCAAACCGCCCCCATCCTTCCCCGCCAAGCCTTCTAGCTCATCCAGTCCATTTGCTGGGCTGCCGCTGCCATGCCCAACCAAGGACGAAGGTAATTGCAGGACAGAGGCACCTGTCGAGCCATCAGGCTGAGCATCCCTGACAGGAACTACGCCGATAACCCCCGACTCCTCTTTTTGCCACAGCTCCTGTTCAATCAACCTCACACTGGCATGTCCACACAGTGGTGCATAGAGTAAGCAAAGCAAACTTATCAGAATAATAACAACCATAATAATCATAGATTCATAATCATGATCATCAATATGACTAATAAATTAATAATAGAATAAAAAAAGAAAAAGGGGGTAAGGAGATGACATACAACTTTTTTTTTTTTTTTTTTTTACAAGAAAAGAGGATCCGTTCATTACCAATAGAAAAATATGGAGGCCGGGAAACCCTCCAGAAACAACCCGGTGAAAAATCTGGGACCATTACCCAGTTTAGGTGCAGGCGTCCGGGTATGTGTCCAGAGACAGAAGTGGCCAACACTAGACCGCTGCTCTGACATTCCGCGACCCCGGTAAAAAAAAGAAAAAAGAAATAACATTTCAACCATGCCTGAAACACCGAAACAAACCAAAAGGAAAGGAAAGGAAAAAGGAACCAGGTCCACCAAGTAGCCACTAGCCTACAAATTACCCTATCATTTACTCAATCTCCGACGCCAATTCCAAAAAAAGGAAAACATAATTCCCTAATTAACCTCTCATTGAGTAGCCCTGAGTGCTACACTACATTTGGGGAAAGGGATTAACGGACTCCTCTGTTATGGAACCTAATACTTCCAACCATCCCAAGCACAATAGAAGAACATAGAAAAGTTCAGGAGGAACCCAGTATCTACCACCCTACACAATCCCAAGATAGAGAGGTACCGAGTAAGGGAGTTAGACTGCTCTATTGACTAAATCTACTCCCCGCCTACAGCGGCAGTTGGGTTCACCTAATGATCCTCTCTCCGAATCTAGCATCCACTCCCTCCCCAATCAGGCCAAACTGCCTGTCTACTGAGACATCAAGCAACCGAGTGGGCAGGTTGGGACCTACCACATACAGTGGCCTATCCCTACTCCCTCACTGTTTCTACAGACCACGCTACCTTTTAGTGCCAATGAGGGCCCGAGTCAAAACTGTTCTGAGTCTATGGTTACAGAACCGGTAGAGGAGTGGAGATTTACTTCACCACCTCCGTCCAAAACCAATAAGCTCAGTACTGCATGTTTGAACCATTTATCCATCTTTAAAGAGCCATGGAGACAAGATGATCTTTTGCCTGCTGTCCACCGATGCAATGGAGTTACGGAGGCACCAAGTACTCTCAAACCACGATAGCCCGTTGGCTCTGTTCTGAGCCTTCGTCACTTTTCTTCTCCAGTCCGCCAATATAGCTGTACGTAACAGTCTGTCGAAAGTGGAGCGGACTTGTTTGTTCGTCCATTCTTTGTCGTTGAAGACTCTGTCATTCCGTACTTGCCAGATTACTGACACACCCGCCACCCTGATCGTCTGGCCACATAGCCCCAGCCCTTCGAAATGCTGCAGTTTCCTGGGATTCCTCCCAACAAAATCCACAGTTTGTCCCATTGGAAGGCTTTGTCTGAGATCCTGTTCCAGATATTAATTATCCAATCCCAGATGCGAACAGAGGCAGGGCAGTCCCACCATAGGTGGACTGCTGATTCGAAGGCCCAGTTGCAGCGATTGCACTTCAGGTCGACTTTCACCCCGTGTTCCATTAGCCACACTGCCGATGGGGTAGAAACCAAAGAGAGCAGCCAGAGTGTAGCTGCTTGGCGTTGGCAGGGGAGCAGTTTGAGCTGTTCCCAACAGTTTTTCAGTGCTTTGCTGATTAGCTCCGGCTCTTCCTCGAGTAACTGACTCCATCTGTTTCTTGCCACAACTTCTGGGCATTTGTATGGCAAGGCCGATTCATAGCCTACCCTTTGATGGCAGTCCAATAGGCATACATTCTGTCCATTAGGGCCCTTGGCTCGCCATTCGCACATTCTAGGTTCCAGTCTAAGTTGTGAGATTGGTTTACCCTTATCGAATAGGACTCCTGAGGTGTTGCCTCTGTTATCACGTGTCTCAAAAACTCTGACCTGAGTAAGTACCATGCCTACCCCCGGTTGGGAGTTTTCTGGGCTGGCTGTCAGAAGACACTGTGCTGAGATACCCCAACATTGGAATATTCTTCTGCCATCAGGTTGTATCAGTAGAAGTTTCCACAGCTGTTCTCCGGATGACTTTCGTTCATGAACCACGTGCCTGGCGGATCCACACCCGCTGGGTCGATCAGTAGTTTCCATGCTTCTGGGATAGCATGAATAATCGCTTTTTTCCACTCTTCTACCTGTCTGAGTCTACCTAGTTTCAGTTTCAGGTCGTGATCAGATAGCCAGGTGCCTGCAAAATTGTCCCACATGTCTGCTATACCCAGTACCCCTCGTTCTATCCAAGGTCTCCCGTAACTGGTAGGGGAGGTGTCAGCATTAAACCACTCTCCATTCTCCTGCCTGATGAGCGGGTTTTCAAAGATGGGTTGTTCCAGCACTTCAGCTTTGGTTTGAGGTGGACTCCAGGAGTCTGGATGGAGTTTTTTCCATGCCATAATTACAGCGTGCTAGAATGGAGACTTGATCATTCGGCGTTGGTAGGAAGATAGAAAAACACAGGTCCAGACATCCTCCCTCCTGGGGAGGTTCCACTCGTCAGCCAAGATCTGTTCGGCTAAGTGGACCCAGTGTGGCACTGGAGATTCCAGGCAAGCTCTAATGACCCATTTAACCAGCATAGCATCATTCTGTTTCCTGGGGTCCAGTATCCCCAGACCGCCTTCGCTCCTGGGAAGACACAGCATCTCCCAAGCCACTTTGGAGATGAAGCTAGCGTTCTCTTCAGAGTAGGGTTTCCATAGAAACCGGGGTGCTCTTCGTTTAATCAAGGTGTACAGGTGATTACCGAAAGCTCTAACTGTGCCTACGAACCAGAGCAGAGCGAAGAGAGGTCCGTTCAAAACCATAGCCCTTCCAAATAAAGAAAGATGGGAAGCCTTACCCCATGTGACCAGTGGGTGAAGGGTTTTCTGCAGCAAAATGTCATCTTGAGCCTCCCCACAGTTCGGAAGGGCAATCTGTACGTCCAGGAACCGTTCAGACGTGTCGTCGTTTATTCTCTTCATGCCCCATTGCACTTCCAAGTCGTATTCCCTAGGAAGGAAGAAGACGGACTTGTGCCAGTTGATGGCGGCCTCAGAGTAGTTGGAGTATTCATCTATACAGCCGTTGAGGGTGGTTAAAGATAACGCTGAGTTTTCTGAAACCTCAAAGACAGACATCATCAGCCAAAGCCTTGACTTTGTACCACGTCGGGCCTGTTGGCATGCCAATAATTTGAGGGTTGGCTCTGATATTGTTGAGGAGGACCTCAAATTGGATGGCAAACAGTAGGGGGGCTAGTGGGCACCCCTGCCTAAGTGACCGGGTCAATTGGAATTCTTTGGAGAGTCTACCGTTGATCATTACTGCCGCCGTGGACAAAGAGTACAGGGCAATCACCCACGAGATGAAATTTTCTCCAAACTTTAAGGGCTTTAGAGTGGTGATAACATATGACCAGTTAACTCGGTTATATGCTTTTTCAAGGTCCAACAGATGGACAGCCATGTTGCTGTTTTCATTTTGGATTACCTCAAGAGTCTCAATTGTTGTGATAATGTTATCAAATATTGAACGACCGCGGATGAAGGCCGCCTGATCTGGGTTCACCAAGTCAGGCAGATATAGTGCTAAGCGACGAGCCAAGATTTTAGTCAGAAGCTTATATGATATGTTCAGGACAGAGATTGGGCGCCAATTCCTGATATCTGATCTATCACCCTTTTTAAACAAGACTGAGATTATCCCTCTGCACATGTTTGGGGAGAGGCAACCCCCTGTTAAGATCTGATTATAGATTTCAACAAGAGGTTCCTTTATCTCCTCCCAGATACAGAGGTATAGTTCAGTGGGAAGACCATCATTGCCAGGGGCTTTGCCCTTCGCCATAACCATCAGAGCTTCATAAGCTTCGTCAGATGAGATTGGTCGATCCAAGCTTAAGCGTGCAGATGCAGATACCCGCACAATTGTGTTAGCCCAGTGCTGGTTTCCCCTGTCCATATCACAATCAATATTTGCTCCCTGTGTGCGTGAAGTTAAGATATCGCGGTAATACAGCGAAGCATACTCACATACTTCGGTGAGCTCCTTTGCCTTTGGTGCATCCACATCGAAGGGGTATGCCAGTTCATTCATGGGATGTGAAGTGCGTGAGGGGAGCAGTTTCTGGAAGGATTCCTTCGTCATCCTATCATAAACTGCCATTCCCTTAAATCTCATTCTAACGGCCCACACTTCAGATTTCCTCTGTTGTAGAGCATCCCACTCGGTGAGCAGTTTTGGTCGTTCTTTGCCCCATACAAGTCCCGAGATAGGATGGGCATATCCGCTGTTCCGCATATGCGATCTTTTTCACAAGCAATGACTCTTGGTTGTTTCTGTTGAACACAAGCATTCTTGAGAAAACGCTCAAAAGGTTAGAGAATAAATTTGTGCCCGCATCCCACCAATCTCCTGGCGTCCTGTATTGTCCTTGGGTGAGTTTCCACTCATTCCAGAACCTTTTCATCCAGGATACGAGGCCCGGGTCTTCAAGATTCTGTGTGTTGAACCTGAAGAGGCCCTTACCTCGTCGAGCCCCCTGAGTGTGTATGCTCAGTAGAACAGGATTGTGGTCTGACATGGACTGGAAAACTTCATCGATCATGTTAATGGATTCCCATGTGTTAGCTGAGCATAAAAAGAAGTCCAATCTTCTTCTGATATATCCAATTCCAGATCGAAGGTTGGAGAACCAGGTATAACCCGGTAGATCTGGGTGAGACAATCTGTAGGGATCGATCATATTTAGTTCGTTCATCAGGTTCGACAGGGCAATTTTGTCCCTGGCGAGGTGGGCTTGAGACACAAGGGCTGAAATGTCCAAAGAGACATTCCCATCACCCGCTATTATTAGCACGTCTCTGTCTGGAATGACATGTGACAACTCGTCTATAAATCCTGGACGTTCATTTGGAGTAGAGGGAGCATACACCGATGCAATAACCCACAGGCGGTCTTCCATCAACACTTTGACCCATGACCATCATCCCCACAGATCTGCGTAGTAGTCCACTATAACCATATCCGAATTTCGGTGCATAAGGATAGCCACACCTCCTCTGGTTTCCTGGGCAGGGGACCAGATTTGGGGGCCGTCCCACCATTGGCCTAGTGAGTTGATTTTCTCTTCGCCTAATTTAGTCTCTTGTAAACAGATGATTTGGATATTGTTATTGTGAATCCACGTTTTGAGCCCGTCCCGCTTGTGTCTGCCCGAACTGTCTCCAATTCCCCGACTATTCCATGTGGCAAGCCTAAGCTTGCCCATCCTGGGATTGTTCCCCTCGTTGTTGGATCCGGGAGTTAGAATGCGATTCGCACCTACCTCGATTGCCATCGGGTAGCCAAGGTGAGGTCAGAGATTTCCTCGTGAACTGGGAAGACAATTTTTTCTCCTTTGGGAGTTTGCCTTCCAGTTCATGCAGGAATTCTGCCGATTTCATTGGTGCCGCCTGTAAGCGGCGGAGTTCCTGCCTATTCCCGTCAATTAGCCATGTCAGCAGAGCCAGTCTCATTCCGTTTGTTTCCAAGATCTCGAGTTGGCCAGGAGCCAATCGAGCATCAGCAATGGGGCAGAAGAATTTAAGTTTGGAGTCCGGCATGTCAGGGTGTTCAATAATAAAGCGCGGCATCATCACATCAGGGATCAAACGGAACATGAACTGGTCACAGATGGCCGAACGAATCAAGGCAGCTATAGCTGCGGGCATAGGCAGGTCCGGGGATGGGAGGGTAACAAGATTACTACTACCATCTGGTCCTACCCAAACAATAAAATGGACGGAGTTTCTTGCGACTACGCAAAAGATAGGAAGAATTTTTACCTCCATTTTCTCTGCACGTCCTGTCGAAATAGGAGTTCGTCGGCGGGTAGTTTTGTTCCCGGGCGTGCCGATCTTGATGCATCGACCTTGTGATCCTTCTGAAGTTGAAAGTGACGCGTTCGAGCCCTCGCCGCCTCTTCTCAAACCCCCTGTAGCATAGCTGAGCTCTTCGCTTAGTCTCCGTTGTTTGCCGAACAGGTTGCTTCGGGTCCGAGGCAACGCTGAAGCTTCTCCTGTTGACGTCGCCCCTTGGTCGCCCACCGGTTGTCGTCGTGGAGACACGTGTCTCTCCGCGCCTTGGAGCGGAGTTGTTGTTGATGCTGCAGGACCACCATCCCGACTCTGATTCTGTCCATTTTGGTTGCTAATTACGCTTCCTTGTGGTTGGGGGGTAGCCCCTCCCAACCCTGGTCCGTACTCCGTTCCACCCATCTGTGTGTATTGCTTCCCTCCCAACCCAGTGTGTAGGCCAAGGTACCGCCCAAACCCTAGGCCTTGAGGAAACCACGGGAAAAAAGTCGATCCTTCCCGGGGTAAAAGATGATGTGGGTCATTGGGTTGTAACGGGGGAGTATAGGGAAACGGGTGTCCGAGGAATGGAGAGAAGGTGGGGTTGTGAAAGGATGAGGCGTGACTTCCCATTGGATAGTTCTCCGGGGAAGTGGATTCCCTCCGAGGTTGAGTCGGGACCGTGGTGCTGGGCCCTAATGGGCCATGATACCTAGATTGGAAGGCCTAGCCCTGACCGCCTGGTGGTTGATTTGGTTGGGATGACGCCGCTGAGTTCTGGCCTCTCTCGTGATTGCCTCGTCGACAATCGATTTCGGTGTGAAAAAAGGCCCGACACCGTCTACACCGTGGTGTTGCGGAGGATGATAACTTGACTTCAAGCTCATCTCCTTCGAACGTCTCGACCCAAATCTTGTCCTTCATGTTATCACGGCAGCTAGGGTCTACATCAAACTTGATATTGACTAGTGATGGTTTGAGCCTATCAGGTTCCGACGGATGGGTAAAGATGACGGGGCCAATCGCTTTCCGGATGTGAGATTCGAGATAAAACATCGCACCTAGAGGAACTTGGACGGCTATGACCCAAAACGTGGCTTCATCCGTGACTCTCCTCTGCTCGTTCAATTGAGCTTTGGTGAGCCAGGGTTTGAATTCTAGCACGTACGTGTCAGTGCCTAAGGTGATTTCATCTCTACCCTTATCTACCGGCCAACGTGCCATCACTGAATTCTTGGCCACATACGAAACCACATTCGGACTCTTGATCTTGATTCTGCCGCTTAAATTCCGTGGCCTCGAAAGTGCCGTCTTGAATCTTCTCGTCCTCATATGCCCGAACCACGTCATCTTTGACTTTCTTCGGAAGGAACCGTGCTCCTTCCCTGAAAATAACTGTTACCGTGTACTCCTTCAGCCAAGTCACCTTCACTTGGTCAATAGCATGATTGACTTTAAAATGTACCTCCCCTCCATCAATACGCATCTCACCCGGGTCGATGTCCGTTGGTAGTAGGCCTTCCTCGTAACAGAGGCGGGCCAACTCGCGTAGTCGTTCATTGTCCACTTCCGCAGCTTCTGGTCCTGGTGGAGGCGAGCGATTTTGGTTGACCATCTCGGTGTCTGTCATCTTGAACTATGCTTCTCCCAGTGTTGTGTGTCGGCGTTGAGGCCTTCACTTTCTGACCCAGGTGGATTATAGGTCTCCAACTGGGGAGCGAGACTCCCGAAGCATTTAGTCATGAGAACATAAGAATAGAGGATGAGAGAGGAGGGGGAGTTCGGCTAGTTACTGAGTCACCTACGTCCCCAACGTGGGGCTATGGGACAACCAACGACAAGGCGATGGTTACGGTGAGGTCATCTACCCGACACTACAGCGATGGTAGTCGTCGTGGTCAACCAGGCTGGCCATTGCCGGCATAGACAACGCTTGGTCCGAGCGCACCCTCGCGCCGGCGGAAGCGTTCCCGATTCCCCTCCCGTCAAGCCGTCGTGGCTGGACGGCTTTTGCTTGCTCCCGACATACAACATTCATCCGCCTCAGATCCTCGTTCTTAAAAAGCATAAATGTAAATAAATGTAACAACGCACCGCACACAGAGGAGGAAGAGGGACAAAGAGGAAGAGGAGGAGGAAGAAGGGAAGGAAGGAGGAGGAAGACGAATAGGGGGAGGAGTAGCAGGAGGAAGAAGAAAGATGAGGAAAAGGAGGACACAAGAGAGCACACACACACGCCAAGGAAGGAGAGAGAGTGAGCACACACACGCAAACACACACACACACACACACACACACACACACACTCAACAGCGACTCAGTCTCCCACACAACTCAACTGGGACGATGAACAGACGGTTCTATTGAAGAGTAGCAGAAAAGGCAATGTGGAACTCCATATCCAAAGGTCTCAAGACTCTCCGCTTGACTACAGCACAAGATGTCCCACAGGTGTGTGGAAGGGCAGGTAGGAATATATACCGGGGAGCAACCTAACAGTTAAGACTGATCTCCAGGGTACATCCAGAATAAATGGGTACCATACTACCAAAAGGACATTGACAGAAAACTTCAGAGGGACAGAAATGTAAAATGTGCTCGTCCTGAGTACATGCCAGAGTGACTGTCTGGTAGGCACCCAGTAAGAGGGCAAGGATCGAGCCCTGGCGAGAACCATAACAATAAATTCTCACCATAACAATAAATCTAACTCACCAGCATAAGTTCAAGCCTACCCCAATCAATTATGAGCTATGTGATCAGCCATTGCACTTCAGAGTGACCAAAAATACCAAGAAAGCACGTGTGTGCGTGAGATAGAGAGAGAGAAAGAGGGGGGAAGAGAGAGAGATAGAATGGAATACAAGAGCACCAATCTTTGGAGTACAGAAGAGTGCCAAGACTTGGAATACATGTGCCAAGTGTAAAATACAACAGCAACGAGCTTCAAATACAAGCTTGGAACAAAAGAATGCCAAGCTTGGAACAAAAGAATGCCAGGCTTGGAACAAAACAGTGCCAAAGCTTGGAAACAAAACAGTCCCATGTTTTGAACATGACAGTGACAAGTTTGGAACAAAAGAGTGCCAAGCTTGGAAGAAAAGACTACCACGCTCGCAACAAAAGAGTACCACACTTGCTGAGTTTGGAATACAAGAGTGTGGAGCTTGGAATACAAGAGTGCTAAGCTTGGAATACAGGAGTGCTGAGCTTGGAACGCAACAGTGCCGAGCTTGGAATACAAGAGCGCCGACCTTGGAATACAAGAATGTCAAGCTTGGAATACAGGAATGCCCGAGGTTGGAGTACAAAAATGAGCTCGAAACAAAAAGAGTGCCAAGCTCGGAATCCAGTACCACAAAGCTTGGAATACAAGGTTGATGAGCTTTGAACAGAACAGTGCCGAGGTTGAAGGGGGAGAGAGAGAGAGAGAGAGAGAGAGAGAGAGAGAGAGAG
>BFEA01000353.1:251416-264780 GCA_003427395.1 Chara braunii | reverse complement strand
AGAGAGAGAGAGGCCGTGACGTGGGCGATTCCTGTGAGAGAGACAGATAGAGAGAGACGTGGACGATTCCTGTGATGAGAGAGACAGAGCTCTCTCTCTCTCTCTCTCTCTCTCTCTCTCTCTCTCTCTCTCTCTCTCTCTCTCTCATGTTTGATTTTGTCATGTCACGTCATAATGTCCTATTGTCTGTAAATGTTCGAAGGGATAGACAATAGCGGGCACGGCCGGCTGCGGGTGAAAAGATACTACATCCCGGGTGCGGGTGGGTCTGGGTGAACCTTTTTTATGGGTGGCGGGTGGGTTGGGCGTGGGCGGAAAAATTCAAAAAAATGCTTGGGTGGGTTGGATCATCTTCAAACCTTCTTTTTTTTTTTTTTTTTAAGGGTTGCATGTACTAAGAAAATTTTGGGTGGGTTGGGTGCAGTGGCATTTCAAAAAAAAAATGCTCATCGCTGCCTTACTGTCTTTGAATTTGACAACTTTGTCTTCAAACTTGATTTTGGGTCAGCTTCCTTATGCCAATCCATTGCCATATCAAGTCGAGTGGGAGGTTCTTTTCCACCAAGAAGGTGACCTCATGCCGAATTTTTTGGCCTTTTTAAGTTTTAAAATAGCATTTAACTCGAGCCACATATTGGGAGACAGTAATTGTGCTTTTGTCAGAGCCTGCAAATGACTGGTCGTAGCCACGCCTAGCTGCCCAGACCCGACAGCTGCAAGCAGGTCTGGCTAGCCCATGTCCCACCTGGCCAGGTGTGGCCAGGTGATGGGAGGATGGCCCTGGGCCGGGTTGGGGGCAATCGTGGTGAAAAAAATGGGCCAGTTGTCGGTGGCCTTCTGTAAACAAAAAAGAAAATGGCCAGGTATGGGCGGGTCTAGACTTGGCACGGGTCGCCCGCCAAAAAGATGTGCATGAATGCATGTGGGGGTCTACACCCATGCATATATGTCTATAGGGGCACTGGCCCCTAGTTTTCATGATTTTTTTTGTTAACAGACCACCGGTTTGCTGGAGGTGTGATCTCGATATGCTTTGAATTTTGTCTCATGGCTTTTTCCTCCCACTCATATGGGGCATGTGCAGTTGTCTCGAGACTTGTCATTCATGTACTCTTGAGTTCCAGTGGTTGATCAAGGGTTCTATATTGTCAGGGCCACCAATTGTACAGGTGGGAATGGTCCGCCGGTTCGAATCGGTGCGTGCACGGAGGAGGTCCTGTGGCTGATAAAGTGCAGACTGTACTCTAACCGGGTAACCAGCCCGGAAATTATACCTGGATGTGGTGGCCCGTGGATAAAACCGTTGGATAAGCAGTTGCGCTGGATGAGAGCGGAGTGTGCGACTATTGCCTGTGTGGCAGATGCCTTGTGTGGTGTTGTGTGTGTGTGTGTGTGAGTTGAAGGACACTACAGCCATGCAGGGCTGGGGTGGATATCACGACCGGCATGGATCCACTTTTGTACACCGTGCCATGGCTGTAGTGGTTAAGAGACTCGGCTCTTGAGGCTGAGGGCACCGGTTCGAATCCGTGCATGCACGGAGGAGGTCCTGTGGCTGATAAAGTGCAGACTGAGTATGCATGGGTAGGGTGTTGAAAAACCGGGAAAGGGTACGGGCGGGTGAGGGTAGTGAAAAAAATACCATCTATGGGGGGGTGGGATTGTGCTCAAGGGCCTGGGTTGGGGCAGGTGGCAAAAAATAAATCTGGGTCAGGGCAGGTCCAGCTGCAATTCTTCTTCAAGGTCTGGGGTCGGGCGGGCCTGGGTTTGTATGCTCAAATTGGGCCCAGCTGCGGCTGGGCCAGGTTGTGAGGATTTTTAAACTGCAGTTATTGTTGGCTGCGGCTGCCAAATATTATGGATGTTCTATATGGGTCGGGTGTGGCTGTAGGAGAAGTAGGAGTTTGCGAGCTCTAGCTTTTGTCGGCTAGAACAAAAGTAATTGGTATTGTCTTATTTTCATCCCCAGCTGCAATTTTTGTATGATCTTTTTTGAGACGTAGGATCTAATTGGCCGAGGGTTGACAAAACACCAATTCTAGAACGCACAATCTCACTAACCTCTTGGACCAATTCACCTTTACTCTTTGCTGTCTTAGCCCATCAACTCGTTGAACCACCAGTACCTCTCCTCATGCGGCCGCAACTTTCGGAGGATAAGCGTACCAGTACTCGAGCGCCCAAATTCAACTGAGGCGAAACGGTTCCACTCTATTATTTCCTGTGGCCGATATATGGGAAAGGTTCTGGTGGTTTAATGCAACTAGTTCGTTACCAAATTCATCAGGGGAGTCACCCAGGGTGCCTGAACACAAGACTGGATCAAGGCAATCTGGGTGAAGGACCAAAGAAGAGCCATTCTCTGCCATAGGAGCTGGAGGGTGGAAGAATGGTCGCAGCACCATCTCATCTGCACCCTCGAGCTTAGCGGGAGTGGATGCTGCTGCTACTGGCTGCTCCCTTTCGGGTGTCTGATCTTGGAGCACCATGCTATGATGTGCCCTGCAGTTCCACACTTATGCTCATTCTCTTTTGCAGCTAGCCAAACGCTATGCCACGATGTGCTGGGAAATATTTTGACCTTTTTCATCTTTTTCCCCCCTATATTATTGGTGCCTCCATATTGGCCATCACAACGGTGACATCTTCCTTTACAAATTCCCTGTTGTTCTGTTCTCCTCCCTCACTTTCCTCAAGGGGCCATCTCTCCACAGTCTCATAATCAAACAATGCAAGGAGATGGTCTTCTTTCTTTTGTCTGATTAGTACCCTTTTACTGGGCCCACCCTGGTGTCCCCCCTTGACTGCACCTGCATAAGACCCTTTTCATTTGTGATGTTATTTGTTTTTTTCTGTAGGCGAGATCTTTCAATTGCCGGTAATTGTACTTCCCGGACTTTCCCTTTGACAACTGGCGTCTAATTGGTTCAAGTAGTGCGCGGAAGTAGATATACTGTATCTGCCTGTCATGAATGTTCAGTCCAGGAACCTTCAAAAGTCTGTCCACCTCCCGGGACAACGCATCAACAGAGGTCCAGCGCTGCTGCCCTACGGTTGTGAGTTTCTCAAAGGCCATGTCGGTTGCGGTCTTGTCCATGAATCTTTCTTTTATCTTTTTTAAGAAAATTTTCAGACCATTACCCTACATCACCTCCACATCCTGCAACATCTAGTTCAGTCAATACCTGTGCCTTCGCATCTTCTCCCATATGAGGTTGTGAATGCCACCTGACTTTCTTCACAGACAGGGGACATTAAGCAGTAAGTCTGAATTTTGGCAATCCAAAGGTTTCCCCCTTTTTTCCCACTGTATGTGAAAGGCATCTTCATTCACCTTCACCCTTTTCCTTTTGTCACTCAATGGAACCTTTCGGACTCTTCTTGGGGCTATCTGGGGGGCTAGGACCAGACCCTTTCTTGAGTAATAAATAAAGAAGGATTTACAACCGGAATAAACAAAAATTGCTTCAATCAAATATTGGCCCACACCGAAGACTCTCACAGAGAAGCGTTCCCCAGGATTAGCAAGTTATTATAGGAAGTTTGTCAAGAACTTCTCCATTATAGCCACACCAATGAGGACACTTTTAAGCTGCCACTCTACCCGACACCCCGAAAAAAGCATTCCTGCGAGTTCGGGCGGCCTTCTCGGAGGTCAGCGACCGTAGGCTATGCCCCCAGGGCGGAGTCCAAATTTTTTATTTGGGACTATCTGTTGGAGGGCCGAGACAGACCTTTGTGAGCTCAGACCAGTAGCGTAGCGCCGTTGCGCGACCGAATGCTTTGGTAAGCAAGGGAGGTGCCGTCGGCACTAGCAAAAGAAAAGAGCTCGAACGGAAAGCGGGATACAAACAAAAAAAAGAAGTGCCGCCAAAGGGAGAGAAGGTGAAGAGGCAAGTGTACAAATGGCATGCTAATACTGATAGAAAGGAAAAAAAAAAAAAAAGGAGATCTTTTGGAAACCTCTCATCATCGTTGCTGTGCTCAACTGTGCCTTCGAACGGCTAGGGAGTCATCGCTGCCAACATCCTCCCGTTCATGCTGCATATTCGTTACAGCGCGGGCAACGAGAGGTTTCCTCTCTCTCTCTCTCTCTCTCTCTCTCTCTCTCTCTCTCTCTCTCTCTCTCTCTCTCTCTCTCTCTCTCTCTCTCTCTCTCTCTCTCTCTCNCACACACACTGTATTCACTCTGCAGACCCTCAGTGGTAGCGCACCTGCCAGCTTGCTGCGCCATTCATCCACTGCCCGGTCTCTGAGCTCCACCTTCGGTACCGCCGCCATTCTTCCACGTCCGTGGATTGTGCATGCCACGTGTGTGTTGCCGCCATAACTCGCACTCGCTATGTTCGCCACACTTGGAAGTGCGGGTCGCATCCGCATGTACTGTGCATCTGCCGACAAGGTGTGTGTGTGTGTGTGTCTCGGTGTGGGATGTCATCTTTGCCTGCAGGGATCCGGGAGATGGTGGCAGGAGAACCCAACACTGGATAAGGTAACGGCGAGAGGGAGACGCTCTCGGTGAGAATTTGCGAGAGAAGCCCGGATGCACATGCCACGTTGTACGCCCACCGTCTATCAGTCCACATCTCTCCGCTACTCACCAAATGTGCAAAATGAGAATGAATCGTCTGCTAGAACACAGGAAGATACAGCACCATATTTGTGTTGTTTGGGCATGTGGTGAGTAGTGTAGCGAGGCCCCATATCCACGCGGACTTTTCCTGCGGGATCTCATATGAATTCCTGAAAAAGAAAGTACGACTGATAAAGCAAAAAATAAAATAAAGAACTCGAAAGAACCAAAATTTGGCGTGAAGCAAAAATAGATGCATGGGCTGGGAAAAATAGCAACCACTGATAGTACTTCACCTTTTCAGACCTGCCGCCCGGGACACCACAGTGCCAACTACACCAATTGTTCGCCACCGGTAGACCACATGCTGATCCGAGAAATCGGCCTACCGGTCCTCGGCATATTTTGAAGGCGGGTTGAGTGGTGGTTTAAATACAGAAACTATTTGACTATCGAAAAAGATTATGAGTCACTGTTCAAGCAGTTAAAGAACACACTAACTCATTACCCTTTCCTGTGCTAGCCAGTGCGGGATAAAAGCAGTCTTGCAGCAAGATGATGGAAAGGGGTATAGATCTATTGAATTCAACTCTAGACGCCTACCCTTAGAGAAAGTAATTGAATTAACACACCAGGGGGAATTATTTGCATTGCTAGAAACATTAGCAATATAGGGCTTCATCTGTTCTCGACCCAGTTCCAGGTATACTCCGACCATGAGTCCTTGAAATGGTCGAAGACTCGGCCCAAACTGTCAAAAAGCTTGTCAGGTGGGCCCCCATTACTGACACGTTTCATTTTGAAGACAATGACAATATGGTAGCAGATATGCTCTCCTGAAGGTCAGATGTCAGAAGTAAATGGAAAGAAAAGATCTGAGCTAAATATGACAAAGACCCTATCCGGAACAAGATTATGCTGACAAACAAGACAGGTTCTACCGTAGGTGATTCAGTTTTCCTTCATTCCAAGCCACGCAAACTGGTCCAAAACATTGGCGTCAGTTTTTCCTCCAGCCAAAATACCCTTTTGTGTTATAACACTTTTTAAGCAACATGCTTAAAAAGTGTCATAACCCAAAAGGGTATATGTTGCTTAAACCACCACTACCTTTCTCCGTGTTGGGGAAAACGGGAATATTCGTCGCACCGCATTTTTCGGGGGTCTGGGCGACGCTCGACCAAAAGGAGATGTTTGGCCCCTATGGCCCGTTTGCAAACCAAAAAAAGGAGCAACCGTATCCAAAGGAAGGACGTCGGGCAAGGCCGTGAACCAATTGTGCTCACATCAGTGCTTGAAGGAATGCATCTACCAAGAATCATAGCTAATTTCGTTTTTCGTTTTGCGTATTTTTTTTCCCTTCTGATTTAGTTTTAGTGCCCTGCCAGTGAGGCAGGGCGGATTCCATGGACAGCTGACACTTTGCACGGAGGGTGCACTCTCACACGTACTGTGGATTCTGTATGTTGGCTGCTTTCACGTCCAAAGAGTAGTTGCCTTTTTTTTTTCCATTGTTCTTCGTTTTCTGCTACTGCGGTAGTACTGTCGTGATTATTGGGGGGCTGTACCGGCTGTTGGGAGGGCTTACTCTCACTTGTACCCCAGACGCTGTATCCAGCTGCTTTCACGTCCAAAGACTTTTTGTTTTCTTTTTCTTCCTTGTTCTTTTTCTTCGCAACTGCGGTGATTACAGTGGGGATGTAACAACTGTTGGCAAGGCATACTTTCACATGTACCCCAGACTCTGTATCCAGCTGTTGGCAAGGCATACTTTCACATCTACCCAAGACTCTGTATCCAGCTGCTTTCACGTCCCTAGCTTCGTGTTTTACTTTTTTTTTGTTGTTCTTTTTGTTTTTTTTTCCATTTGCGAGGAGTACCATAAAAGAAAATACAATGAGACACAGGCTTGGCAAAACTCGGTGCGCAGTGAAATTCAGGGTCGGAAAAAACAGGCTCGGAGGTAGTGGTGGTTTAAAAAGTGTCATAACACAAAAGGGTATTTTGGCTGGAGGAAAAACTTACGCCAACGTTTTGCACCAGTTTCATGCTTAAAAAGTGTCATAACACAAAATGGTATTTTAGCTGGAGGAAAAACTTAAGCCAATGTTTTGCACCAGTTTGGGTGGCTTGGAATGAAGGAAAACGGAATCACCTACAGCAGAACCAGTCTTGTTTGTCAGCGGAATATGCCTTCTCATTAGAACTCACTGGGACTGCTTAGACCACTAACCTTCCAAACGGAGCACGAGAGTCTATTTCCATGGACTTCATGAGCCTAACGAAGAGTAGAAGTGGAAACAACCAATTCATGGTGATTGTAGCCCAATTCCCAAAATGTGTAATGTTCGCTCCACTGTTGGTTGAAGCAAAACTTGTAATGCCAAGCTTAAGATTTGTTGGGTTTCGAAGTGTGGATTCCCAAAGACAACTTTGTCCAATAAAGCTGTGCGATTCACAGGACAGCACTGGCAGAGTTTATGGACGTCTAGGAAACTGAATTTACTATGTCGTTAGGCAGACACCCTAAGACTAATGGTCAAACTAAGCAAATGAACTGACTATGCCAACAAGTCCAACGAATTTATAACGAATTTATGTACGCCGCGACCAAGTCGACCAAATCGAACTTACCTAAGATTGCCAGTGCGTACAACAATTCAGTCCACATTGTAATAGGATGAACGCCTGACGCACTACACAAAGGATGGCAAACCTAAAACACCTATACACTCTCTAATAAGAGAGCAGGTCCAAAGGTTACCCGCCGTACCTGGAAATTTGCAGTTTTGTATGAATAAGTTGCACTGACAATCAAAGAGAATATAAAGAAAGTTCAGACACAAATGATTGAACAAGCTAACGAACACAGGAGACCCTCCCTCGATGTTCAAAGAAGGCATCTCGTCTGGGTCAGGTCGATTGGATTCTCTTTGTCTGAGTCACGTTGATTGGATTCTCTTTGGAAGAGGGAACTACACAGAGACTACTACCTGTCTATTTTCGACCATGGGAATTTCTCAAAGAAATTGGAGACCAGGATGGACCATCCTATTTCATTGATATTCCAGCGTACCTCATGACTTAGCCTGTCTTCCAAGCATCTAAGGACTTACCATAAACTGAAGGGAATGGTTTTCCCAGACCTCCATCTATGTTTCCACCGTCGATGGATGGAGGATATCAAGTTATCAACTCGAAAAGATTCTCAAACACGGGTTTTTCTCCTCCGGCGGAAGAGGAAGACCCCAAACACAGTTCACATCTCAACCTGAATCTGAAGATTACAGCTGCAGACTTATTGCAGGTTATGGACAAGGACTGAAAGCAAACGGACAAGCCATACCTGATGAAGAAAGAAGTTCTGCCATGGAAATCAAAAAGAATTTCTGCCATGGAAATCGAAATCAGGACGGCAAGAGTGCAACGAACACAGTTCAAAATCCACACAGACTTAGTCCACGGTTGTGGAGTTTTGGTCCAAGTCTAGATTTCCGGGTCAAAAGTTGTCTCCTGTCTTGCAGGGGTTTGACAAAAGTCCTTGGGTCAACAGGAACAGGGTCCAGGGTCAAACGAGGCTGCCCGTGCGCCACTCCAGGTGGTTGACTCCAAGAAAATCAGGAGTCAGGCTCAAACTTGGGAAAAGTAGGTGAAAAGTCAGAGATTTCTCAGGAGTCAACCACAGCCGCAGATCTAATGCACAATCAAAGGCTGTCTATACTCCTACAGAAGTTTCTAGGGCCTACAGGGTCTAGGCACACACTGGCGAATAGCAAATCTGCGACGTCCAGATTGAGAAATCTCCACCATCCGAGGGGCAAACTGAGGTAGGCCAGGAACGGTCAACTCTAGAGAAGAGTTGCCTTCCCCAGCGGCTAATTCATTCTACCTCGCATGCGTTGGTGGCCAGAGCGCTGCTGTGCGCTACAGGTGAAAAGAGATGGCAGGCGCCAGACAGAAGAAGGCTGCGCCAGCGCATGAAGAAGAGAGGGCGGGTGCCTGAGCGCCATTGCTGTAGGATGGAGGTAGGGCGAAGAAGATGGTGATCGAGACATGTCACCGGGGGGAGGGGGAAGGGAGGGAGAGAGAGAGAGAGAGAGAGAGAGAGAGAGAGAGAGCAGAGCGGGACATGACGACAGCTGGCAAGCTTAGAGGGCCTCTTGATCGTGCTGCGGCCAGATGATCATGGGGTCTCTTTTAGCGCACACTCACGGCACGAATTCTTTGTGCGTGGTTGTGCACGGAATCTGTGCGCGATTGCGGTCGGATGCATCCCAGACAATTCCAGCGTGTGAACATGCCCTTACTATGGTATCGGTTAGATAAGACCGCCACACAAGATCATGGCATAACAAATGTCTCATCATCATCATCATCATCATCATCATCATCAATCGTCATCAATCGTCATCAATCGTCATCAATCGCTATCATCAGCAGTCGTCATCAATCATCATCATTATCAATCATCAATCATCAGTCACCAATGCCATCATCATCATTATCATCATCATCAACTATCATTAATCATCATTATCATCATTAATCATCATTATCATCATCAATCATCATAGCCATCATTACCACTACTATCATCGACCATGATCATCGATCATCATCGATTCTAATCATCACATCAACACAATCACTGTCCTGTTTAATGGTAACCCGCGCTCGTCTGCTGACTGTCCATATGCAGAGTATCTGGCCCACATTGAGACCGCAGGCAAGTGTCTCATTAGCAATGATCTGTACGGGAGGAGGAACGGAGGAAGGGAGAGTGGAGACGGAGGGGGAAGAACGAAGCAATAGAGGAAAAAAGGAGAAGAGCGAGGGTGGTTTGGAGAAGCAGGCGTAGGAGAGTGGGGTTGGGGGAGGGTAGGCTAAGAACTGGGGTTGCAGACCCCGTTAAGACGATCGACGACCTCCAAACATGGCGCTGGCTTTCCCAAAATAGAAAAAGCAAGGGGCAAACAAGGAAAGAGTGCAGCAAAACCATCATAGCAAGTCCAGGGAACGCAAGGGGAACCTTGCTTCAAAAGGGACAAAACAAGAAAGACGTTTTACTACTACGTAGCTGCCGAATACGATAGATGATGAAAGACGGGGGGCCGGGGCGGAATGGGGGTGCGGGGGGGGCCGGGGGRGGGGGGGGGSGSGGGGSGGGGAGAGGGGKGTGTGGGGGCCAATTAGATCGATGATCCAATTGGGGCCACTGAGCGCTACCGTCTTCCCCAACCCCCGAATAGAACGCACAGTCGTTATAGCTGTATTTGGGGCAACTTCCAGACTACTCGGGGGGGAAACGGTAATGACCGTGCGTTCTTTTTGGGGGAAAACGGCGGCGGGGGGGAGGGGTGTCTGGGCCCTGGGGAGCAAATTAAACTGGAAAAAAAGAAAGATCGATGATCCAATCGGGGCTAGTTGCCACCGAGCGCTACCGTCTTCCCCACCCCCGAATAGAACGCACAGTCGTTATGTCTGTATTTGGGGCAACTTTCAGTCGATTCGGGGGGAGACGGTAATGACCGTGCGTTACATTCGGGGGAAGACGGTAATGACCGTGCGTTCTATTCGGGGGAAGACGGTAATGACCGCGCGTTCTATTCGGGGGAAGACGGTAATGATCGTGAGTTCTATTCGAGGGAAGAAGGTAATGATCGTCCGTTCTATTCGGGGGAACAAGGTAATGATCGTGCGTTCCATCGGGGGAACAAGGTAATGATCGTGCATTCTACTCGGGGGAAGAAGGTAATGACCGTGCGTTCTATAGGGGGAAGACGGTAGTTCACGGACGGTAGGCTGAGTTGCATTTCTGTGGGAGCAGAACACGTGGCACCACGGGCTGTTTTGAACCACACGCGCAGTGCCTGCCATCATAGCTGTATTTGGGGCAAGTTTCGGTCTAGATACGTGGCAAACCATCTGTCGACATAGGCTACTGTCTTCACTCGAATAGAAAGCCCGGCCATTATAGCTGTAGAAGGGGCAAATTTCGGTCTAGATACAGCTATAATGACCGGGCGAAGATGTTAGCAAGCAATCTCTCACTACTGGCCACTGCGATGGCGCGCTTAGGCCATACTCGTCATGACGGGATGGCGCGCTTAAGCCATACTCGTCATGACGGGACACTTTCAGCGGAATCTGGCCCTTACGGCCAGCCAGGAACATCCAGTGCAACTAGAGTCCGTCCTCGAGTAAGTTTGCCGTTGATCACACACCGTCAGCCACCGTTATTGAAGGGAAGAATATGACCCTCGATCGAGTCAGATGCATCCACGGTCCTCAAGGTGTGATCACGCCATCCATGACATAGGGCCTCGCCGCACTACTCACCAAATGTACAAAATGAGAATGAACCTTCCCCCAGAACATGGAAAGATGCACCGCCATCCTTTTTGTCTTTTGTTCATTTGGTGAGTAGTGCGGCGAGGCCCATCAACTCAACGCACAGCATTCCCTTTTTTTTCACTCTTTTTTTCACGTTGCAGCGCGGAGGCTGCTTTTATTGAGGCCCAGTGCCCAGGGCTGGCGATACAATGTAAATGGAGGGACAGTCGACTGATCCTGCCGAATGACCCTGCTGCAAAGCAACTATCAGATGCATGTCATTTCCGGCACCTATGTCAGCAAAATAGGAAAATACGTTCGGAGGCACTCACTGTTCAAGAATGCTTTCTTCACATGTTTTGCAGGGTTGAGAATGTTCATCCTCATGTGCTGTGTGTTCTTATGCTGAGCTGGGTCGCGAGTATTTCCCAATTGATTAGAGGACATTTTGTGTCATTTTCGCTGTACATCGTAAATTACCATCATCGATGGAGTTCTGTCATACTTGCAAGCGCACGTCGTGTGCACGCTTGCCTACGCACAACATTCTCGACACGCACAGGGCAGAAAATGGAGCATACCAAAGCTTTAAAAAAATATTTTAAAAATGCAGTCCATTTGCAATATACACAATAATTGGACACTGCAACTACCGGTAAGGCAACAATCATCCTTTTCTCCATTTGTGCGCGTCCTCGCTAAACGTGCAGCGTGAACAATAAAAAATAAATAAATAAGAAAAAAAGAAGGGACCTTGCTAATCTGCTCTCCTGTATCGTTCCAATTTCCATTTCTTTCTATCGTTCCAGTTTCGGTGATTTTTTTTTTCCCCATTCGCCTCGCCTCGGAGTAGAAAAATACGCAATACATACAGTAAATAGGGGCCATTCTGTTTTCTCTCTTTTTTTTTCCTTTTTTTCCATCCTCCTTGGTCAAGCAGGGGCCATGCTAATCTTCTTCTCTCTCTATCGGTCCAATTTTCGCGGATTCCCCTCCGGAAGAACGCCATTCTCGTCTGGAGAAAGCGGACGAAGGTTTGGAGATCAACACACACACGTGGCTCCCGAGGCGTTCAAAAACTCTTGCGAACTCTTAGGAGGAGACTTACCTCGGTGACGAGGTGGTCTGGTCCCACAAGCTCCCGCCCCCCCCCGCCCACTGTTTCCGCCAACCCCAGGTTCCGACAGCGCGTCCCCCCCGCCTGTCGATTCCGCTGACTCTGTCTCTTCTCGCCTCCCTCTCGAGCCTCGACGCACACACCTCCCCTCCAGTATATGTGCCACAGTGACGCGGCCTTTCAACTCCTCCTGCCCTTCCTCTCTAACTCCTCCTGCCCTTCCTCTCAACTCCTCCTCCTTCCCGTCCTCTCAACTCCTCCTCCTCCTCCCCCCCCTCCCTCCCTCCCTTCCTCTCTACTGCTCTTAGTTTCGTGCATCCGCTGCCTCCGCGCCTCTCAGCTTCTAGTTGCGGATCCGCTCTTTCGCGACGTTTCCCGGCCAAGCCTTCACCACATGTTTCCCGGCCAAGCCTTCACCACATGTTTCCAGCCCGGATTCAACTTGGCTCGCGTGGAATTAAAAGTTTCGGTTCGGTGGCAATTGCGGCTGTAACCGGGGAAACGCCTAATGAACGCGCCGTTGTGCCCTTGACAGGACAAGCGATCGCTGTTGCCGTTGTGACCGAGCTTCGGTTGGCCCCGTCCAAATTGTTTTGTTTTTCAACCGGATCCAGCTATGCTTGCAGGGGTCCCCTGTATAGCCTTAGGAGTAGTGGTAGGCAGTGAAAAGAAAGATATGTTCCATGACATGGCCTTGAGGTATTATCATCGGACTAACCAGCCCAGGTAAATTCAATATTGTGTCTAATCTGACATCGGGTGGTCTTTTCAGCCCAGGGTGGCCTTGATTGCCTTCAGGGAACCCCCAACGGGGGACACCAGCCAGGGGACAGCCCGTAGCAGAGGGACCGAACATCATCTGAGTGGCCTGTCGCTGCAGAGGGACCGAACATCATCTGAGTGGCCAGTCGCTGTGCCCATAGCAGAGGGACCGAGCATCATCTGAGTGGCCAGTCGCTGTGCCTCCCCGATTACCCCTCCCACTCTGCACATCAGCAGAGACTGCTTTTTAATGCCAATTGGTGCAATTAACGGACTATCTCTAGGTGGCGGGTGCCAAGCATGCCCAGGAAGGTACATGAGGCCAATGGGGATTGAACCCAAGACCTCCTGAATGCCACTTGCATGCCTTACCAATTATCTACCGCGTGGGCACGGGGAACGCAGCCCTAAGGTAGCCAAATCAATGAGACTAAGAGCTAACACAAGAGAGAGAGAGAGAGAGAGAGAGAGAGAGAGAGAGAGTTTCGTTCCATTTATTGTTATGAGTGTGAGAGAGAGGAAGAAATAGAGAGAGAGGGAGGGGGGGGCCTACCAGAGAGAGAGAGAGAGAGGGGGGGG
>BFEA01000353.1:231523-245190 GCA_003427395.1 Chara braunii | reverse complement strand
GAGAGAGAGAGAGAGAGAGAGAGAGAGAGAGAGAGAGAGAGAGAGAGAGAGAGAGAGAGAGAGAGAGAGTCCGAGCTCCTTGCTTTAATCCAGAAAGACATTGACAAATACTAGTTGAACAACGAATGAAATCGCAGTTATCGGTGTTCGACAGAGCACCTTAAGGAAGTGCCAAACAGTCATTGGCTCTCTGTGCGGATTGCCAAAAGCACTCTCAGGGAACCTTGATGCCAGGTTGGAGTTTTGTCATTATTTGTTTGGTGACAGAGCATCTTCAAAAAGTGTCAAACAGTCGTTGGTTGTATGCACGGATTGCCATTAGCACTCTTAGTGATGGGTGTGGATTGCTTCCCGCATGTTATCAGTTTTTGGACAGTCTTTGAAGCTGAAGTTCGTCACTGGAGCTAATTTGGCGGGTTTGTGGTTGCCCTTCCTGTTGGACCTGGATCTGTTTTGAGCAGAGTTTTGCACTCCACAAACAAAATTGAACTTCAGGTCCCACAGGTTAGCAGTTGTTGGGAAGTCTTTGATGCTCAACCGCAGTTGTTCGGAAGTCGGACCTAGTCTCGCAATTTGACAGTGGCAACGCGCTTAGAATAATTCACAGAAAATTTCGAAAATTTTAGGCTTCGTTGATTTGTTCGTGATCGTTCGAGGAAAAATATGAAAACTAGAAGGAAGCGCTTTCGGTATGCCGAACTTGCCAAGACGGAGGAGCCTATTTCACATTCGGCAAGACATGACTGAAATGACAATCGTTTTCGTGACTTATCAGTTTTTCTGATAAGACAGAAGACCTTTAAATAAAATGTCATTTTTTTGCGAACTTGCATAAATGATGAGTCTTCCAGTGACAACACTGAAGGTAACAATTTTGGCCCATCATCCATTTTGGCGAACGCYTCATATCGAACCTTCAGCGACAAACAAGGTCAAACACACATACATTCTGGCGATAGCACAATTGATCATTATTTTTCCGAACTCGCAATTATGAACAAATTTCTGTTGACAACAAAAAGGTAATTATTTTGGCAAATTTGTAGACATGAACGGTCTTATCACAAATGTATGGATCCAAAGTGCGAATATGTTCGCATTTGTCATAAGGAAACAACAGTCAGCATTTAGTGGAGAGTACGAGATGTATTCTGGCGATAACAACATTGGCAATCATTTAGTGCACCACTGAATTTTCAGGAGTCCATAAAACAACTTCAAGCACACATACATTCAGGCGGTAATTGGTTTCCGAATTGAGAATAAATTCGCAATTGTCATATGGAACGAACAGTCAGCATTCAGTGGAGAGAAGAAGATGGTGGTTGCGGAGAGGAGGGCACAGGAGAGGGGGTGAACCGTAAAACGGGGCGATACGCGCAGAACAGGGGCGAGCCAAAACATGTGAAAGCTGGGTGGTCGGGGTTGGGGGGGGGAGTGGGGCTTTCACACCACACAGTCTCGGGTAAGGAAGAGATAAGCACGAAACAATTTGGCGACCAAGAAGAAATCATTGATATCTTGCACCAACATTTTGCTAAATGAACCAGAGTATCGAGTCCTACGAGCATGAGTATAGAGAATGTCCACAAGAAGACAAAGATGTCCCATGAGTAACACAGGAGCACAATCTGGAAACGAATAAAGGCAGCACGGCGCTGCCGCTATCGTAGAGGACATAAGGAGAACAACCCGAAAACAAACAAAGGCAGCACAAAACTGCAATATTCACATCCGATATCTAAGCGTCTACTTAAAAGATACTGCACCACGTGGACGAGATATTTACATCAACATCTAGGCGTCTACTTCACATAAGCGTCCGTTGCAACCCTCTAGCTGATGTTGCGTGGCAAGGAATGAGAATAACCTGAAAACAAACAAAGGCAGCACGGCGCTGCCGAAAATCCAACGAGTAAACTTGACAGGTTTCTCATAATAAAGAAACCTTAAAAAAATGCTGCAGCACGAGGCTGGGATATTCACATCGACACCTAAGCGTTTACTTGATCGAAACGTCCACTGCAATTCCCTACCTTATGAAAACAATAGCACAACTCGAACCTGCCGACTGCTAGACCAAGTGAGAACAAATTCGCACTTCTGCTTATGGCCTTTCGAATAAAAAACTTCGCGTATTTTGAAAACAGGGGTGTTATTCCGAGCCTTGGAGTATGTCCACCGCAATCCTCAACCTGATGTTTGGAATGTTGCTTTGGGCTATTGGAAATGGTGGCGGATGGCCGCGTGCAAGAAAAGAAGCGAAGGCGAGCATGAAAACACCGCAGCTCGACCCGTCCGACTGTTGAGGGACACCATGAACAACCACATTGGGCGCCGGGAGATCCGGTTTGGCTTTTGGACCATATTGACAAATTGCTTCATCACGGAGGTATTCCGTGAAGTTCGCAAGCGCATCGGAAGAAAAACCGTCATCGTCTTGTAGGAGGGAGTCGTAGTACTCCAGCCGTTGTTCGCAGACACATGATAGGGTCCAATGCACCGATTTTTATGGACAGGAATCAAGATCATGTCGTACGAGAAAATATTGACATCTTTTGTCCATCTCGCAACCCTTTCATGTCGACAGCCGCCACAGACGAGCTTGGTATAGAAAAAGGGACTGAAAATGTAAAGAGAGGGACACCCAGGCAACGAAGCGTTGCCAAGCAAGGCCAAGTACGACTCCACCACCTCGTCGGAAAACCATCCCCCCTGGACAAGAGTCTGAAAACTTTTTCTGCTCAACGGAATAGAACTAGCCTCTTTGCGAACCGAGGAAACCACCTCGTGGCCATTGCTGAAATCTCCGCAGACGTCCTACAACATTCTCAAGTCTGTAGCGCTGAGCTCCTCAGTAGGCAAGGAAACGTGAAAACATGATGTAGCCCCAACTGCACAAACACCCACGAACAAGTATGAGGAGTGACCAAAATCACCGAGGCGAAATGGCTAAGAACTGTGTGCCATTTTTCCAGAAAAGTTGTATCCCCGACTGTTGAATGTATCCTTCGCGATGTACTTAGGATACAGGTCTTTCAAGACACCCGTTTGGCATCGTTATCAGACCCATCAGACAAAGCAGTAACGCTTTGAATAGACGCAGCCAAATATTTCTGCAAAGCTTCCTCCTTATCTATTCCAAAAGCCTTCAGAACCCTGACAGCTCTCTGGGAAAGACGAGGCATCTGGACCCTTTTAAAAAACCCTACACTTGACGACGACTTCTTCGGTAAAGCGGCCAATGACCTCCCTGAAAGACATTTCTCGCGCACGGCTTTTAAAAGCTTCATGGGCAGGGACATTGACAAGCTCACACATGTAAAACATAGAAAACAACCCACAACCCACAAGTTTTTTTTTAACAAGTGGTAATAGGTACATGAGCCCATCACATCAATTTGGACGAACACAGAGCTGGCTAGTGACACATATGTGAGTGCTACTATTCACAATTATTACCGTGCTCGGGAGCTTTTTGAGGGAAATCGCCCTCCTGTCGCGCCACTGTGCGAACGTCCACGGAGGATTCGACATTCTGCACCTCGGCCACGGCTGTGTCGCTAACCAGCTCAGTGGCAGCTGAGTCGCTACGCAACTCGACGACTTTATGAAGTACCACCGGTACTGAGGACAAACGTTCGATCACCCTGTTCTTCACCGCAACGGGTGGACGGAGAATCATGATCTTTTTGCTCTGGATCCATCTTGATGCTGACGGCCACCTCACCACCTTCCACGGAGGATTCGACGTTCTGCACCTCGGCCACGCCTGAGTCGCTAACCAGCTCGGTGGCAGCCGAGTCGTTACCCAACTCGATGGCTTTATGAAGTACCATTTCCTGACCGGTACTGAGGACAGACGCTCGATCACCCTGTTCTTCACCACAACGGGTGGGCGAAGAATCATCATCTTTCTGCTGTGGATCCATCTGGATGCCGAGCGAAACCTCACCGGCTTCCACCACGGGTTCTCCGCCTTTCTCATCGCCATGAACCCGAGCTTCCACCACGGGTTCTTCTTCGCCTTCCTCATCGCCAAGAAGGCAAGCTTCCACGAATGTCCACTGACCTCCCTTAACGACACCCTCTCGCGTCGTGGCCACAACCGAGCGACTGTGCAGAACCTCTTCGGACGTCCCGATCACCAGCACTCCTGCGTCGAGCCCCTTCAGGACTTTGCGAGCCGGCCAGTGTTGAGTCTCCTCTTCCCGCTGCAGAGCATGAGTTTCCCCCGGAGCTGCTGTACTCTTGCTGTCAATGTCCACGGACGCACCCTCCGAAGCATGACGTTCATACTCGCTACCCCCGGTCTCCAACACTTTGCGAGACTGCCAGTGTCGAGTCTCCTCTTCCCGCTGTATAGCATGCGCTCCCGAAGAGAGCTCCTCTTCCCCAGGAGCCGTTGTACTATTGCTGTCAACGTCGACGGGCACACCCTCTGAAGCATGACGTTCGTACTTGCCACCCTCGGTCTCCAACACTCCTGCAGCGGGCCCCTCCAGCACTTCGCGAGACCGCCAGTCTCGAGTCTCAACATATGAGAACGGAGGTGAGCAGGGGAGCCCTGTGCCCAACTGAAGATGCGGGGGGTAGGACGTCATATTTTCTTGGCCCCGCGGAACAGTAGCGTGAGGAGCACTTCTTGCGAAAGGCCTCCAGGGCGACATCAGCAACTCCGAATCAATTCGGAGTTTGTGGCGCTCGCCGGAGCTGAGGGAACTGACGGTCGCACCTTCGCTCCTTCGCAATGCAGGCATCCCGCCCTCCAGGCAAAACGAAGACGCAGTTCCCGTATGCTGCATACGTTCGCCCTCTTCCAGGAACAAGGTGTTGTGCATAGGAGACCTCTGCTGCGCACGGCGGGACGGACTCTCCTCGGCATCGGGAAACAAAGTCCTCGCAGACAAGTGCGAATCTACTCGCACTTGATTAGTCCTCAGGGTGGCCACGTCTCCGATGTCGGAATCTCGACTCCTTACGCAGTGGCTGTCAGTTTTCCTATACTCGGGACTCCCGGGCGTTCTACGCTTTCCGCCCGACCCCTTTCCTCCCGACCACTTCTCGCCCGATCCCTTTCCGCCCGACCCCTTTCCAACCGACCCCTTTCCGCCCGGCCCCTTTCCGCCTGACCCCTTTCCGCCGGACGCCTTTTCTCCCGACGATGTTTCGCCCGACCCCTTCCCGACAAATTGTGAGCCGTCTCCTCCGTCACCTCCGTCGTCTCCTTCGTCTCCTCCTCCACCCCTTCCCGGATGCTGACCGCCCGATGGAGGTTGTGGCATGCGCCAGTCAATGCCACGAGACGGTGCCGTTTCGAGTGTGTAGAAAGGCGCTCGAAACTCCAACATTTTGTCATCGTACAGCTCGTGGAGCTTCTGGCCTGCATACGCAGTGACGTCCGAGAAGCTCCTTTCGGGGTTCATAAGACTCAAATGCTCCACTAGAGCATCTCTCGCCTTTTTCTTAAATGGACCCGCTCCCAGTCTGTTCATGCCGCTCCACTTGCCATCGGCTGCCTTCATTGCCATGACCCACTTTCCATTCTTTACAGCAGGTTGGAATATCCTCGGGTGCCAGACGATGTTGTGTCCCCAAACATCCTCCGGCGTGAACTGGTGATGCTTCCCGAAGAAGAAAAGTCTATCATTCTCCCAGGTATCATGGTCCCCAAGGAGCTTGTCACAAGGTTCGTAATCATAGTCTCAATCTTCCTCCCCGTCATCAGACGATTGGTCGTCCACTGTTTCGCGTCCAAACACATACTTCAAACCGGCAGGGGACGTGCTATATCTCCGAGGACCACCTTCCCCTTCATCACCAACCTGTCCAACCACCCGAGGAAGTGGCATGGACTCGAAATCGAAGGTTTCGGAGTCGCTCAGCTCCTCCATGTCTTTAGCGTCGAAAGGATCCCCCTCGTCAAACTACGCCTTGTAGTTTTTGAGGGTGAGCGGTTCGACCATCAAGAAGAAAATGTTGTCGTGCGCGGCGGTCCCACACCCAGACGCAAAGTAGTTTTTGTGTCGGACCTCACGGTCGTGTCACGCAGGAGTCTCTTTGTCACTTCACGAAATACCAACTCCGACCGTGCACGCGTGCTATACCTCTCGTGACTCCCTACGACAGGTTAGGGTCCCGCGAGGTACAACATACCTCCACCTGCGGGAGCTGTCACCATTCCTTAGGTGGGCGTATCCCTGCTGAGCTACTGACCCACGTGCGGAGGCTTTTACCAGCAGTCGCAGAGGTAGGCCAACCGATGAGGTTTTCTCGATCGCCGTAGCATAAGCATACGCGTGGTAGAACGCCTTAAGACTGACCCGTATGTCGTGCCCCGAGGTGCTAACTCCCCGGACCGACTATCTAATCAGGTTGACTTTCTCGGACAGTCTTCCACGCTTAGCTAACTATGACAGTGACTCAACGTTTCCTTTGTTGACCTTATGAGAAAATACCAGAGTCAAGCCCCTTTGTAATCTCCCATTTCTTCTCAAAGAAGTCCCAGACAAATGACTTCCTAAGCACAGACCAGCCTACGATCTTTCTCACACACATATATATATATATATATATATAATTATATATGTAAATCAGGGGAGTTGAATGAGCGGTGGACCTCACTTTCACAATTGTTGTGCCCCGTTGTCCGAATATCCTAAATGATCCCAAATTCAGAAGACAGCACAAATGTCCAACACCTGTGCAGATGCAAGAAATCATATACACACATACAGATGCAGACACAGAATGCGCTACAAGCGTCAACCTTTAACCCATTCATGGCAAGTCCCTCACGCCCCCAAACCTTGAAAAGCAACATTCCTTCCTACCTGACTCCTTTTACCCCAACCCTTCACATTTTCAACGACCTCTGAGTGTGATTCGGACAATTTTAGGCATAGATACAGGGGAAGATTCATCTGTTCCTTTCTTAGGTCTTGTCTTAGGTGTGGGTATCAAGCCATGGTGGAAGTTGAATCGGAGTTCTACCGACCTTTTATCAAACGATAACAGAATTGCAGTTTCTTACGGATTCTCCCGTAAGTTCTCCAAAGTAACGAAGACCTGTAGACACAGCATAGTCCAAAAGAAGCTTAACATCTTCTTTCTTCCCTAAACCGAGATCTAGAATGTTTCTCCCAGACTTGTGCCCTCTGTCTGTCTTCTATTCTTAACTATCTGTTCGGACTATTGCCCCTTTTGGTTTAGGTGATGAACCATTGTTCATCCCCTTTTGTCCTGAGACGCAGTAATTCCTTCGAACTACCTCCTTCCCATCCTCCTTGGGATTTTCTTTCTAAGTTTCCCTTCCTTTTCCCAACACACATGAACACATCGCGAATTCAATCTTGTGGAAAGGAATCTCATGGAGGGAAATCAACTTAAATGTTCCACGGTCTTTCTGAGGCAAGATCTCACTTTTCCCCTCTCAGTAGAATCAGAGATAATTAGTTAGGACTGAACGATGGAGATTGTGGAGAAAGTTAGCGGTGGTATGGCAAACCATTCAGGATTTATCCACTTGTTACTGGCGCCTGTTTGGCAAAAGCAAACCTTGTAGGCCTTGGCCCTTTGTGTGCTGAAGCACAATTGGCAGCAGGCTTAACCCATGGCTGGTCACTGATAAGGCAGGTTTCTCGTGACACCTTGCTACTCTTATCATTGGCTAGTCACTGATCAGGCAGGTTTCACAGAACCCTGCTACTCTTATCACTGAATAGACATCAATAAGGCAGGCCAACCGGAACCTTGCTACTCTTATCACTTAATGAATGTGTGAACCTATCAGTGATAAGGCAGGCGTCACGGAACCTTGCTACTCTTATATCTGGCTAGGCATTGATAAGGCATGTTTCCCTGCTACTCTTATCACTAAATAGACATCAATAAGGCAGGTCAACCGGAACCTTGTTACTCTTATCACTGAATGAATGCGAGAACCTATCAGTGATAAAGCAGGTGTCATGGAACCTCGCTACTCTTATATCTGACTAGTCACTGATAAGGCAGGTTTTCCTGCTACTCTTATCACTGAATAGACATCAATAAGGCAGGTCACCCGGAACCTTGGTACTCTTCTCACTAAATGAATGCGAGAACCGATCAGCGATAAGGCATATGTCACAGAACCTCGCTACTCTTATATCTGGCTAGTCACTGATAAGGCAGGTTTCCCTGCTACTCTTATCACCGAATAGACATCAATAAGCCAGGTCACCCAGAACCTTGCTGCTCTTATCACTGAATGAATGCTAGGCTGATCACCGATAAGGCATGTGTCCTTGAAACCTCGCTACTCTTATATCAGACTAGTCACTGATAAGGCAGGTTTCCCTGCCACTCTTATCACTGGTTAGACATCATTAAGGCGGGTATCCAAGGAACCTTGTTACTCTTATCAGCGACTCAGTGTAACGCTCATCGGTGGTAAGGCAGAACTTTTTCATGGAGTCTCGCTACTCTTATCACTGGCTAGTCGTTGATAAGGCAAGTTTCATAGACCCTGCTACTCTTATCATGCGACCATTCACTAATAAGGCAGACTTCATGCGACCCAACTACTCTTACCCCGCACAAGTCTTATCGACGGACCAAGTCATTGCCTTTGATGCCATTCGAGCCCTGAATCGTTGTTAGTCTCGAGGATTTACGCTGGATCATATGCATGACGAGAATTGATCGGTGTGATCCATGGTAGTTGATCATAGCAAGCTCAAATCAACGGATACCTATCATTGTTTAGGTGATGTATAGAGAGAAGATTATGAAAAGTCGATCCCTTGCATCCACATTTGCAAAGAAACGTCCACACAGCAAGATCGCTGTACCCAGAAGCAATCAGTTACATTTGACCAGCCATTTCACCTAGTCAGCCCTTCTCTACCCGCACTTTTTACGATCCAAGACTTCTGTCCATCCTTTAATCCTTAAAGAATTACTGATTATGAATTTTCTTGCCCTTATGAGCACCACTATGGATAATAGCCTATATGTCTTAAAACAACAACTGGGTCGAAGTAGCGTACCTTGTTGTTCCCTGCCTCCAGAGTTCCGCCTGAACTCCGGCAGAGCTCCCGCAATCGCCTTGTCGTAGATCTTTGCTCAGTCCACATTAATTATCTGAATCTTAAGGTTAACAAAATACCAGCGTTATTTTGATAGAAAACACTTCCGTTAAGGTTGAAAAAGAGGTAGGCATTTTGAGAGAACTAGTCAAATGATGAGGACGGGGAAGGATGGAGGAGACAGGCACCATAAGTCCTTTTTTCCTCTCCAATACCCTGCATTTCTTCTACATCAGCTCCTTCACCCTCTCTTACGACACCAATAAGGTCAATGATAATATTATTAAGAATAATAGTAATATAAATAATAATAGTCTTACCCTATCAATGACTTATATCGAGCAATGACTTAGGAGGGAAAACATATGTTGTCAACCAATTGCGAACAGACACAAGGAATACATGCTTGCCTATCGATTATGACGATCAGCGTGAGTCCGCCTTCCATGCTAGTCCATATTATATCACGTAACCAGAATCACTTCTTCGCCGAAGACCAGGCATATGATGACTTGCCCAGGCTCCGCCTTCACTTAGGGCTGGCATGGGCCAGCAGGAATCGCAAGTTATCGCAATATTGGTATCAAGTAATAATAATAATAATAATAATTCCTAAGTAAGGAATATGAGTGAGTGGTGCAAAGAAGACAAAGTCACACAAATATCTGGGTAGAGGGGTATGTACAGAGTGCAGGCTGTTGGTTGGTTTCAGATCATGTCTGTCCCAATCTGTATTGTTTTACCCAGTCTATCTGTCTGTCTATTCGCTGGTCGTAGGTCTGTGTAGAGGCGGAGGTCAGTCCGTAAGTCTGTCTAGTAGAAGCCCAACCTGGTCTAGAAGTCGAAGTTGTAAACCTATCGAGAAGTCTAGGTAATAGCTGCTACCGTCTTGGAAGGTCAAGGCCGTAGCCGCTACTATTCACTAGAGGCAAGTGGGATGGAGGTGGACCAATTGTGGGTCTTCCGTATGATATTAGTGAGCAGGCAGCGAGCCCTCGTGCAGTCAGTGGCGTGGTTCAGTCAGTTTTATCTGGCCCGTCCAGTACCACGAGGGGCAGACCAACAAGCTGCAGAGTGTACATCAAGAGGCAGCGCTCAACCATTCATTCCTTTCCACGGAAGCCATGCGGAAGCGCTGTTTCAGCGTCTTGTGGGGGGAGGTCTGCAGCGAGCCCGGAGGATGCAGTGGCGCGAGAGGAGTTTAGTATAACGATCGGATAGAGGCAGCCATAGCTGCCATAGGTTGCAGTTAGCGTGAAGCGTGCATGTGTGCTGTGTGAGTGCACAACATCCCGCGTGGGATGTCTAGGGTGGTCCAGTGTGTGTGGACAGTGTGTTGTTGGGCGCTGAGTCGCCATAGCCAGTTGATAATGAACTCTTGTCTGGAAGCCATATCTCTGAGTATTTTGTGGGCACATGTCTTCAGTTTGTTGTGCTGCTGTTTACGTACATGAAAAGCGTGTACGAAAGCGACTCTGATTTTGCAAGAAACACGACTGTGAACGAAACACAGAAACCCGAATCGCAAAATCATACTGAAGCTCAAGTAGTTAAGGCAAGAGCAGATAGCACAATGAACCCGACTATCCATCCTTTCGAGAATGACTCAGCAGAGTTGCGAGTCACTGTCCAAGCCCAATCGGGCAATACCAATATTATAACCCAATGCAACTCTTTCTCTTGAATCTGTCTGCGGCTTGTCTGCTATCCAATTGTCTGCCCACCTATCAGCTTACCTGACCGATCGACAGTGCTTGCCTGTGTCTGACCGTGTTACAGCGTGTTTCTCCTTGTCTGTGCGTGCCATTGTAACTGCGTCACTGTTCATCTGCGTGTCTGTCCAGTCTATCTGTCGAATCTGTCTGTCTGTTCGGTTTGTCTGTCTGTTCAGTTCCCTCTTTTGCATGTATGTAGTAAGCAGCATTACGAGATACACAGGGTGATCCGGTGTACGTGAACAGAGAGTTGTGCAGCGCTGAGTTATTAAAAGGGAAATAGCATCTGGGTTGCCCTATCTCTGAATTTTTGTGTAAGCGCATGTCGACAGTTTGCTGTGTTGCTGCTCACATGCATGGAAAGTGTGTATGAAAGCGAGTCTGATAACATAATAATAATAATAATAATAATAATAATAATAATAATAATAATAATAATAGTAATAATAATAATAATAATAATAATAATAATAATAATAATAATAATAAAAAAATGCAAAGATCATGAATGTGGACCAAGCACAGAAGTCCGAATCACTACATCACACTGGAGTCCAAGTAGTCAAAGCATCAGCAGATAACACATTGGAACTGAGTAGCCATCCATTTGAGAATGATACAACAGAAATATGAGTCAATGTCCGTAGCCCAATCGGGCAATACCAACAACGTAACCCAATGTAGCTCTTTCTCTAGAATAGCATCCGGCGCCCTATCTATTCTACAGACTATATATACAACTACAACATGGAAGCAATCAGAGACCCTGACGACCAACTAGTGATGACGTAGATACCAATGCCGACCTCTTCTCTACCTAGGTACGTCTCTCTCTTCACCCACACTCTCCCTTAATAATCCACACAACGCCCTTTACCTCCGAAGAACCACCTTCGCCCTTCCTCCCCCCTTTCCTCTTCCTTTTCTTTAAAGCCTTTTCTTCTTTACTTACCTGCCCTTCCTCCACCTCCTCTCTCTACTGGGATGACTCTCCACACTCCACTCTCCTCTGTCCTGTTTCAACTTCTACTCTCTTGCTTCCGTTTAGCCTTACTTCTTCCTCACCTTCTCCTCTTTCCTTTTCCCTTCCTTCTCCAATCGTCCCTTTTTCCTTCGTTCTTACAACCCTTGGAGCCCTGTCTCCTTCCTGGAGCTTCTTTCCTTCTCCTGTCTCCTTTGCTCCTCCTCCCTTCTCACTCCTTCTTTCATGTACCCCTTTCTTTGCAACCTCAACTGATCTCTTCTCTTCAACCTTTCTTTCCCTCTGTGCCACACTTGCCCCCAGGCTTCTCCTCCTYYTTTCTGCTRCCTCCMCYTCTTTCTGTTTATCTTCCTCTGCCTGGTCAGACCCTCTGCTGTTGCTCACTGGGACAGTCCTTGCCTTGTTCCTCAATCTTTTCAAAGGCACATCATCTTCTTCTTCAACCTTTGTCTCCTTTCCCTGCGGCTCATCCATCTCTTTTCTAATCCACAACCCCTTTTCCTGCAACCTTTCCTTCCTCGTCTGATCTTGTCTCGCCTGGGTGTATGCTATCCCCATTTCCGYGGTTATTCTCTYCMARATTCGACTCCCTTCCACGATCCCCTTTACTTCCTCCTTCTCATCCTTCTCTGTTCCCGCGATCAACTGTTTCTTCTTCTCTTCCTCACTTCATTCGCCTATCTCAGCGGCCAGCTGTAAACTGTCGATAAAATCCTCTAGATTTGTCCCATCAAATCTCAAGTCATCCTCAACTTCGTCCCTTGGGAAGACCCCCATATCCTTCYACAATCTCACCTTGCATGCCYTCCACCTCGCGCATCCAGCCGCCACTCCTTCARTCTTCTTCTTGTRCATTCCRGCTCCAGTCACCCTTGCGAGTTTCTCCTCGTCACCCCACTCTCTCATGAACGCATACTCCTCAAGGTCTCATAAGAATACTCGCAAGTTGTCCCCTGCCCTATAAATGGGCAACTCCTCCAGGCTCCTTGAGATTTTCTGATCCCTCCTCTGCCCGCCCTTCCTCAAGGTAGGTCCAAAGGGTCCTGCCCTCCCTCCTCTCTGCGCGGTGGCGTCTTCTCCCCAAAGAGTCATGCCTGCACACAGAGAAGGGGCAAACGACAGGTACAAAGATCAGATCACCATCAAGGCAACACTTCCCATTCAACATAAGTTTGACAATGGTCCCTTTATCTGGTACTTACATACACGCACATATATACATATACAAATATATATATATGCCTCACATATATATATATATATACCTACGTGTATATTCACACGTATATTCCCACTATACCCTTCACATCCATGTATGTATACATACGCACATATATATGTATGTATATATGTATCCATACATGTATGAGTCTATACTTAGGCAATTGGCTACATACATGCATAGGTATTGATACACATATATATGCATAGACCTAGGTTGTTTTACCGGACGTCCGGGACCCCCCTGATCGTCCGGGATGTCCGACCGGACGTCTGGTCGGATGTCGGATCAGACAGGGGTTGTCCGACCTAGCGCAAAAAAATAAAAAAATAAAAAATAAAAATAAAAATAAAAATCATGTGGCTTCTACCTTGCATAAGGTGTATGCCACCAAAATTTTGGCTCATTTGAGCCAGTAGAAAAAAAAAAAAAAATCTTCAAAGTTTCTGATCCCCACCTATACCCCCCTATCCCCACCAAAACCCCTCGTACCCTCCCCTCCCACCTCAAATAGCACCCTATCACCAAATGCTCAGAAAATTCTGAATTTTTTTATGGGGGATCTCTATGGCATGCGCAACACTTTCATTTTTTTTTTTTTTTTTTTTTTTTTTTTTTAATGTCAAAAAGTGGTTGTCCGGGATCCCGGACAACCCCCCTACCAGACGGTTGGGGGAGAC
>BFEA01000353.1:159539-189203 GCA_003427395.1 Chara braunii | reverse complement strand
CAATCAATCAATCAATCAATCAATCAATCAATCAATCAACCAATCAATCAATCAAGCAATCCACCCCCCAAAACAAACAATCAAACCAATCAATCAATCAATCAATCAACCAATCAATCGATCAATCAATCAATCAATCAATCAATCAATCAATCAATCAATCAACCAATCAATCAATCAATCAACCAATTAATCAATCAATCAATCTCTCAAAAAAAAAAAAAAAAACAATAAAATACTTAGCAATGGTTTAATAGAACTGCAAAGAGAAAAGTAGTAAAAAAAACAATGAAAGGGGGTCCATTATTTACCTCCCCCCCTCTAAAATGGACCCCCCCATTTTTTCATTTTTTTCTTTTTTTTCAATGTGGGGGGGTAGGGCCTCGGGTGCGCCCCCGGAATCCCGACCCCGACCTCGGGTACACCCCTCCTTTTGCCCGCGGCGCGCCTTTTTCAACCGCGGCCGCCGCGGTCATGACCGCGAGCCCGCGGTCGACCGCATGGGCCGCGGTCGTGCCCGCGGTGACCGCGGCCTCGGGGGATACATAGCGTTAAGGTAATCGATAATCTTCACCTCGTCCTCCAACGCAACGACGTTCCGACCGTTGCGCAGGAGCTCCCACACGACAGACGCATGCGCCTTCCAAAAGAAAAAAACAGTTTGCCCAACTCTGCAAAAGTTTTCGAGTAGACCAAGTAGATGGGACGGGTTCTGCTACCTGTCCCCGTAAGCAGGTCCATGAACACTAGTTACGCCGCCGTCCTCCCACTGGCTACGAGGGAACCTGTCCTCGTCCGCCACGTCGAAACACGCCACAGCCTGTCCTGATGGGTCCGACGAACAGACAACTTTCGAGCGGGACGCCACCGCGTGTTTGGCCGGACTTGGACCATGAGCACGGGGAGCCTTTGTCGGGCTACTGGCCGGGAAGACTACGACTGTGTTGTCTGCCAGGTTCTCGCCATTGAAAATCACGTACAGGCGATCACACTCCTCAACCAGCATATTGCCTTCCCGGACAGTGGCCTGCCTTTGTGCATGGCGCACCCACTTCCCTGTCCTGACGTGATGGACGCTAAGACTGGCCATGCCTTTCAAGAAACTGAGCTCCCAACGAGAGGGGAAGAAGACCACAACTGCCTAGTGCGTTGGCGACAGTGTTTGGAGAACGCCTTGCAAGGAGGCGAAATCGTCTTCTCGCCAGTCTGAGAGGAGTGTGGGATCACACAAATCGAGGACGTACAGGTTGCACACGTAATGTCGCACAATCTCGCGGATCTCAGTGAGACGACTGTGAGCTTGGGAAGTCGAGCAACTGAAAGGAGAAAGGCTGGTCACCCGGTTGAGTTTGTGCCATTTGATGTGCCTCACACGCCCGCTGACCCTGATCGTGTCTCGGACTTCTTCTTCCGTCCGTCGTAAGATAGAATGGACGGACTTTTCGAAAGATTTAGGGAACCTGTCATCATTGTACATTCTCTTCGTTTCGTCGAGGGACTCCTTCTCGTGCGGAAGAGTACGTTTCAAGTGTTCACGTACTCCACCGCGCCTTGGAAATGCTTTCGTAGTTCAACCCACACCTGTTTCGTGAGGCCCTGTGGCCAGAACTCCGCCAAAAGCCCCCTCGGTCCCGAAAAAAGGGCTCCCGTAGTGCCAAACCTCTGCGTCCTCCTCCGTTTCAAGGAACAAGATGTAGTGAAACATGCGGACCATCATGCGGTCCACTTTCCTCGTCGCGACCATGTCTTTAATTCCAGGCTTATGTTGACGTTTCAGATGCCTGCCCGCCGATTGCACGAACACTCCCCTAAGTGCGAGAATGTTATCGACGATCGACAGTTTTTCAGCATCCGTCATGTCGGCGAGACACTGCCAACAGAACATGTCTAACTCTTTCACGACGACGAAGAACTTGTCGTCCGCTTGCGTTTTCTTTTTGGTCGGAGGCGACGGAACCCGGACAAACCMCCCCAGCTTTGTTTCACCTGCCGCTCCTTTCGAGCCCATTTCTGGAATCGCTTGAAGACCCGAAGATTTGTCTGGCATGTATTTGCCCGGCTTCGACAAGGGCGTCTTCCCGTCTCCGCCCAACAACTTTCCATTGGCCCATTTGTCGTAGAACTCTATGCCTTTGCGGAAAACGTCATCACCGACCGTCACGAGCGGCATCCACTGCCTCAACGCATTGCCAATGGCAGCGACATGCTCCTTGTCGGCGCGCGTTGCCGCTTTGCTTGCCATCGTCCAGTGTGCCCCGTTCGGACTCTTTTCCAAAAGCAGCTTTTGGAACTCGAAAAACGCTTGTTTTTCAGCCTCCTTGCCGGAAGGGGTCCCTTGAATGGCCACCGGCCTTCCTTCATTCTCCTATGCCTCCCGCATGTCCTCGAACGCGGCCTTCTGCGCACGCTGCTTAGACATCTTGTGTCTTGTGTTCTCCGTGAGACTGACCTGCAAATACCCCCTGAAGTCTTCGTCGGAGAACCAGACTACTCTCGCCGGCCACGAGTGCATCTTCCAGAATTCTAATATTTGTTCACCGGCCAACTCCTTCACAGCAGCCACGGTGTGTTGCCCGTTTACAGGGTAATAGAAGTATTTGTCCTTGTCCTCTGGCTTGAAGACATCTTTGTGAACCCTCTCAGCTCTCTCCGACTTCTGCGTCACCGGCTTGTAGATGGGTGCCAGAACCAAAGGGTTCTTTATCCAGATCTTCCCCTTTTCCTCGTGGAACTGCCTTAGCATCGCACCCTTGATGTCCTCCACACCATCGCGAGTGAGACTGCGGTGGTTGTAATATTATTCCCACGGCGGGATGTCGCAGACCTTCTTGGGGTCGATGAGCAGTTGAACGGGGAACTCCTTCTCCACGATCTCACCGTCATCGTTCCGCTCGTATTCGAGCTAGAACGTTGCCGCTTCGTCGAACTGCCTATCGACAGCCCGTTCGCCACCGCTCGCCCCCTCAGCAGTCTTCCTCCTCCGAGGTTTCTTCTGGCCATTGCCTTCTTCAGCTGCCAGTTTCCTTTTGGATTTCTCTGAAGGTTCTTTCGCGGCGGCAGCGCCCGGATGAGCCGAATCTCCTCCACCCATAGCTTGCCCATTGCGGATGGTCAAACCACCGGGCCTCCTCGCTTTCTTACTTGCCGTTGCATCCTCTTCCTTCGACAACCTCTTTTCGACTCCTTGTTCTTGTCCGCCACGCATCCCAAGCGTCCTCTTTCCCGAGGCACGTTCTCCGACGTCACCTCCATCCCCGCCCATCATCGGCTCCGAATGTCCTCTCATCCTCTTCATGCGGCGGATTTCTTCCGCCACCTCCTCTCGCACCATCCTCTGTCGCTCGCGCTTCTTCTCCGAAGAAGTCGGCTCCCTGCCAGAGCTGTCGCGGACAGCGCATATCCCTTCAGCCTCATGCCCTCCAACCTCTCGCCCCGATACGCCGGATTCTCTTCTCGTCTCATCTCGAATCGAATACGTGTCACCCTGGTAGACGACCTTGAGGGTTTTCGGAGTACAGTCCCAACATGTGGAGAATGCAAGCCAGACGTGTTCCCAGGAGCATCCAGGCCGGCCTGCATCTGAATGCTGCTCGCGTGCCCCTTGCCCTGACCCCTAGTGCCGCGAACCGCACTCCCGTGCCCCACTGGCGTCTCAGGGGTCTCTTGAGCCAAGCCGAACGACCCTTCATCGGTTGGCAGAAGCCGAAAAACATATCCTTGCGGAAGAACCGAACGTTTTTCGACACCTTCAGCGTGAGATTGAGGTACTCCACTGGCGGTGGGAGACGCTTGCTGTAGCCATCGTAAAGCACTATGAAGTGACGGCACAGCGGCATGTTTGACCCGTATCCCGCGAAAGTCTTGATGGCCACCATCACACCCTTAACACCTCTGTAAGGCAGTCTGCACTCGTCGTACAAGACGTTAGTGTGCAGCTTGAGCAAACCTCCAGAAGTCTTGCCGTACGAGACGATGGTATCGAGAGGAATAACGTCGTCCGCTCCCTCAGCATTCGGAACGCAAGTGGGTCGCACGAAAACAGTTGGCCCAACAACGTTCCCCTGAACAACGAAGTCCAAAAACCATTGTGCATCCCTTGCATGGAAATACGAAGGAGTAGATTGCTGAAGGGGTCGTCCCTCCCCGGAGGCAGACGGCCCAGCGCTTGTGGATGTGTTCTTCGCGGACGCCATTTCACTTCCACCCGTAGACTAATACGCCAACAGCAGACCAAATCGGATGACCGGGAGGAAAGCCATGAGGTTTTCCTAACACTAAAAAACCGAAGTGCGATGTAAGAGACGGGTGTTTGAAATGCACACGAAGTCACAACGATTGGGGAAAGGAGAGGAAAGACAACACTGCTCTGGCAGAGTGAGTACGGAGGGAAGACAACAGCTCCTCGGAAAGAGTGCGAACGAACTCGCTGTCCCAAAAACGAGGAAGATGTGGTTTATCTTCAGGAAAGTGCGAACTAACTCGGAGTTCTGGGAACGAAGTCGTCTACAACAAGTACCGCATGGGTATCGACAAGCGGGAACCAACTCGCAGTTCTGGGGACAAGACAAAACGACGCATGAGATTAGTGTTTGAAACGCAAATGAAGTCACAAGAATCGAGTAAAGGAGAGGAAAGACAACACTCCTCTGGCAGAGTGCGAACCGTCTCGCTGTCCTCGACATGAGGAATAGGCGGTTTATGTTCGGTAAAGTGCGAACTAACCTCGGAGTTCTGGGAATGAAGACCTTAGGAATTCAGAAAGAGTGCGAAACGACTCGCTGTCCTCGAAACGAGGAAGAGGCGGTTTATGCTCGGCAAAGTGCGAACTAACTCGGAGTTCTGGGAATGAAGACCTTTGCAACAAGTGGGAAGGGTATCGACAAGTGCGAACTAACTCGCAGTTCTGGAGACAAGGCAACAATTGCAACCCGCAGTTATGAAAACGTGAAAGTCACGTTCAAGAAGAAGGCGGCTTGTCGCGGGGAAAGTGCGAACAAACTCGGAGTTGTGGAAATGAGGACCTGAAAGACGCAAGACATGGGTGTCTAAAAGTGCGAACTATCTCCGAGGTGAGGCCGCGGAGGGCAACAACTCCTCCAGCAGTGTTGGTCATAAAGTGCGAACTGACTCGCAGTTGTGGAAACAAAGAACTGACTTTAAAGAAAAAGGCGTCTAATCTTGGGGAAACTGCGAATTAGCTCGTAGTTGTGACTCCTCCTGCAGTGTTGGCCGCCAACGGCGAACTGACTCGCAGTTGTGGATCAGTTCCGACCTCGCTGGGATGGATGAATTAAACTGCGAATTGATTCGGTCTTCTAGGAGCGGCAGTAACGAGTACATATATATATGTCAGGTCGGTGACCTCACAAGGGACAAGTGAGCGAAAATTGGAAATTGATTCGGTGTTCAACAAAACACGGGTATTGATTCGGGGTTCATCATGCTGGTCCATGCGCAGTGACGACTATAAGTTGCGAAGGGAGTCGAGCAGCTTTATATAAACGATATCATGGGTATGGCGAAAGATAATCGAGCTACGAAACGCGGATCGACTATGGCGGACGGAGGAGGAGGGTGAATAAAACATATCAGAATATGTGTGGTGGCGAAACAACAAAACCGGGAATTGATTTGGGGTTCAACATGCGGCAACTGCGGCGTTATATCGTGCAAGTAGAGACAGGGCATCTGAGAATCTGTTCGGACATCGGACACAGAATAGGACAACTGAAATTACGGCATCTCACCTTCGTCGTGCGTTGCGCGAGCGACCAACGTCGGACGGATATGGATGTACGACGACCAAACCAGCTATGATGGAGGGATATCGAGCTACGAAGAGCGAACCGGCTATGGCGAATGGAAATCCAGCCACGAAGAGCGAGCTACGGAGAGCGAACCGAACACAATGCGGCAACTGCGGCGTTGGCGGAAGGAAGTGGCGGAAGGAGCGAATCGAGCAACGAAGAGCGAACGGGTTATGGCGGAAGGAGGTGGCGGGTGAAGACAAAACATCAAAACGTGCGCAGAAGCGATAACGCGACTTGACCTGTGGAGCGACAACAAAAGGGATAACACGAGGGCGGCAACGCCTTTTATACTTTCCTGCAGCAGGCCTCGCGTCGGGATCAAGGTGGGGCCGTATCGATTCACATATCGCACATCGCACGTCTGGGCCCATAAGACGCCAGGGCTTATAAACGGGTAACCGGAAATTGTCGGCCGTCGATCAACAATTTTCAACGGCGCAGATTAACGGAGCCACTGACATGCCAGAGGCCCCAAAATCTCCATCAACTCCGACGTGCATTGATATGTCAGTTTCCGAAAATAAGGGTCAGGCAAGGTCATTTTCGTTGTTCTAGTCTCGATTGTCGATCAGCATGATCCGACGTAGGAAGTGGATCTTCGTTATCCCCCCGGGGTCAGGTGCAGGAATCCGGCGAGGCGGTTCGTTGCGTGGCGAGGCCAGGCGACGATTCATTGCGCGCCGAGGCGCGGCAATTCGTTGTGCGCCGAGGTCAACACCAGAAATCTATAACTTCCGGTCTCGCTGTCATTGGGACATTTTGCAAATGTCAACGGCGTGGGATATGCAAGGTCCGCAATCCATTCCAACGCTCGCCAAGCACCATCGCCATCGATGCGCTTAGCTCATTGTCGTCGCGGCGCAAAGCCATACCCCCCATCGCAACCGTCGCGCTCGCCTGACCATCGCAGCGCCGACAATCGCTATCACTCCCATCGCTGCGCTGACCATCACTATCGCTGTTATCGCAGCGCTGGCCATTGTAACTAGTTTCATCGCAGCGCCATCTTCCTCATCGTTACGCCATCTCTCTCCATCTGTGCGCCATCGCTCTCCACCGCAGCGTCGGCCATCACTATCGATGTTATCTCAGCGCTGGCCATCGCTATCGAAGCCCTGGCCATCGCTATCGATCCCATCGCAGCGCTGCGCCATCTCTCTTCATCGGTGCACCATCCCTCTCCATGGCTGATTCGTTGGGCCATCTGCTGCGCCATCTGTCTCCATCGCTGCGCCATCTCTGTCCATCGCTGCGCCATTTATCTCCATAGCCGCACCATCTCTTTCCATCGTTGCGCCATCTGTCTCCAACACGGACTCTGTCCATCACTACGCCACCTGCGCGAACTCTTCTCCGTCGTCGCGCCATCTCTCTCCATCGCTAATCGCAGACTCTCTCCGTCGTTGCACCATCTCTCTCCATCACACCTTCGCGATCTCTTCATTATCGCTGCACAATTTCTCTTCATCGCTCCTGCGCGATCTCTCTCCATCGCCTCGCGATCTCTCTCCATCGCTGAGTGATAACTCTCCATTTCACTCCATCTCTGCACGACCTCTCTCGACCACCAGGCAACCTCCATCACTGCGTCATCTATCTGCATCGCTCCTTCACGACCCCGCCATCCCAATTGTATTGTTGTTTCAGTCCGCTGCCGGTGTAGCGGCCATCATTGTGGAATTGCACGAATCAAGTGACAGGTATGCTTAACGAAGGTTTAACGCTATGGATGTCACTTTGACCAATGAACTTATCCGTAGATCAACATTAGTCAGGCAGGCATGAAATGATGTTGTGCACTAACTAATCTTGGTCATCGCTGCACCAAATCTCTCCATCGGCGCGCCATGTATCTCCATCGGTGCGAATTCATTCACTCTTGAATGGAAATGCTCGTAATGGAAATGCTCGTTTCAAATGCGAATTCATTCGCTCTTGAACCAACCAGCCCCTTAAATTTGTTATTGTATAGTTGATAAGTCAGAATTAACTCGCACTTGTACTCTCAGTCTCGAAATCGAAGCGCTCGAGCAGTAAAGTTGCGTCTCTTCTCGACCCAAAAATAAAGAAGTTCATTTCTATTTACGAATTAACTCGCTACTGAACCAACCACGAAGGTAATTTCTTTTGCGCGGCGAAATTGAAATGCTTGTTTGAAGTGCGAATTTATTCGCACTTKAGCCAACCACGCCCCTAAATTTCTTGTTGCTTGGTGGATAAGACCGAATTAACTCGCACTTGCGGTTCGAAAAGGGAGTTGTCGATGTTGACCCCGACGAATCATTCGGGCTCTTCTACGACGTCCACTCGGCGTCGTTTTGTTCGCTTTACCGACGTTCCCGATGGTCAGCGCTTATCTATAGCGATAATCCCCGATAGTGAGGGTGTTCGGGATGTGGAGACGTTTCCCGGTGGATGGATGTTCGTGGACACAGATTTTTGTGGTGTGTCCGAAACGACTGGATCAGATCTCGCGTGGACAGCGGGTAGACTGTGTGAAAGCATTGAAGTTACCCAACCCCTAGCATTTGACTATAATCGTTCGTTCGTGGATACAGACTTCTGCGGGACGCCTGATAGAAATGTATGTGATCGGGAACAGTGCGGTGCATCTGATAGAAACGGGTCTGATAGCGAACATGCAACGGAACGTGCGTGTGAAAGTGCCGAGACAGGTAAGAGAATTGCATGTGAAGCCGGGAAAATTGACTCTCCGTCGATGACAGACATGGGTGCAATAGGAAATTGGCAGATTGGTTTTGTAGACAATGATTTCTACAGTTCATCGGAGTCCTCCTAATCTGATTTGCCGAGGACCGCTCTTACGGATAGATCAGAATTCATAGATGCAGCGCATAGGTCCCCAACAAGAAGTCACCCTGGAACTCTCGAAGTAGTCCTTCAGGTTTTGTCTCATCCCCTGCTTGGAGAAAGGAGAAGATATAATCGGAAAAATAGGCCGGTTAGAAGGTCAGAACATTTGAAGAGGGCCAAAAGTCGATTGAATGAAACTAACATTGCGCTCGTCCCGATGCACAAATGTTGTAAGAACAAGTGTCTTCGGGTCTTGATCATTGACGATATCAAACCGGTGCGCGAAGCTTATTACGAAATGTCCCTCGAAAGGAGGATCGAGTGGTGGATGCAAAACCTTGAACATTTCACTATCCTCGACGGTGGTCTGGAAAGAGTCCAACCAGTGCAGTGCAAACGCTGTGTGTGCATTGCCGTTTGGTGTAAAATAACAGGGATATGTTGAAACACATTTCGTCGTTATAGCAAGTGCAAGTCAGACGGGGTCGTCCATGGACGACATGGTCGATGGGGATTGTTGAACCTGAGACCGGAGTATGTGAGCATGCTGGCTCGTGTGACAACGTTCGTGGAAAAACATGGAGATGCGAATGCCTAACGAAATGGTTGTGAGGGGGACCTTACAAAGATCTAAAGTTAGGCTCCCTGCTTATTTCACGAAACTCCTTGTATACGAGTCCATCAAGGCGGACTTAGAAGCGGCGGGTCAGACCGTCGTTTCGGAGCAAGTCCTTTACTCCATGTGGAGGAAGTACTTGTGGCATGCCGACGTTGCCAAGTCCAACTCGTTCACAAAGTGTGGGGAATGCGTCCGTCTTAGACAGGCCAGAGATAACGCCCTTCGCCTTCGTGACCGAAACGAGTTCGACGAAAAGCACCGTAAACACCAACTAGATCAGGTCGCTCACCGTGCGGATTACGCTGACTGGAAACTTCATTCCATTTTGAACCCCACGGAATACCTTTGTCTTATAATGGATGGAATGGATCAGAAAAAAAAAACCATTCCTCACATCGGCACTCCAAGGATCATGGACACGACATGATGATAAAAACGAACCTGACCACGGTCGTAGCTCACGGCAGGAAACCGTCCATTTATGTTTACAACTTTTCACGTATTTGCCTTTCTATGCGCACGGTTCCGATGGCACCATGACGTGCGTCAGGCGGACTCTATGTGAGTTGCAGACGTCAGGACAGAAATGGCCACGCCACCTCTGAATCCAGGCGGACAATTGCTGGAGGGAAAACAAAAACCAATACCTTATGTGTTTGGCCTCTCTTCTGGTGAGATTCGGGGATTTTCGAAGATGTCGAAGTGGGCTTCATGCTCGTTGGCCACACGCATACCAACATAGACGCGACTTTTAGTGTTTTCTCGAAAAAGCTGGAAGACAACGATGCTTACATCATGAAGCAGTTGTTCTCGCTTATCCAGTCGTCGCACAAGATACCACCGAAGTGCATTGAGCTCGATCACATTGCCGATTGGCGCCGGGTAGTGGATCGATACGTCGACAAAAGCATCGTCAGTGTGTCGGAACCGCATCTCTTCAAATTCTTCATGCATGACGGCAGTCCCGTCATGGTGTACAAAAAGTACTGCACCGATGCGGAATGGATGCCAGAAGGCAGACCAGTTTACTGGTTCCCGGTTGTCGATGGGCAGTATGCAGGCCCTACCTCCCCTCCACAACCATGTGTTATTCCCCGTGTCGTTAAAGAAGATTTTCGGATGGCTTGTGACAGTGTCAAAAAATTCCTGGAAGTCCTTGAACAACATAGACACATGTGGCAGACATATAGGAAGGAGGAGGTCGACAAGTGGGAGGATGCTTTGTCTTACTGGAAAGCCATCTTCGTCGAGGCGGACGATATGATCGAAGAGGAAAAGAAAAAGGAGATGGGAGAGGGTGAGGAAGAGGATGTCGTCGGGGCGAAGGAGCCCGATGTCTACCCTCACGCCTTCTGGCTACTATCAGTCGAAACTGTGGATGACGTTCAAGAAACCAACCCTCCTTCGCCAGAGGCTTCGCATACATATGTAGGACTGAGGGAGGGCCGTCCAAAAGTGGACTTCAACCCTCCGCGCCATATAAACAAAGGTGATTTTCTGATTGTTAGGCCGCCCGATGAGGAACTGTCTCAAGGTATCCCGTTCTGGGTTGGCAGAGCACAGTCTGAGGTTGTGGACGACCGTTCCTCACCTCATTTCGGTTGTTTATGTATACAGTGGTGGGTGCCTACAGGTCACTCGTCCGATCTTCGCCAAAGGTACCCCGGTGCTTGGACGAAGAGGTGGAAACTTTCCACTTCGGACGAGGAACAATGGCAACGCGCCGAAACCGTGGCTTATTCGTGGAGAAGACCCTTTCGCAAAGGGACGGATGAGAGCAAATTCGTGACATACCTTACAATATCGACATCCGTTTGCGAGAAAGCGCTTGTGGCCTTGGGGGATGACTGTCTTTCCGGTCCGTCCGACGTGCCCGTTTAGTTAAATGCGAACCGATTCGGATTTGTTAGCTACGAACTCCGCAAAGATAATGACGCGACGTTAACTGCGAACTAATTTCGGTTTCTTGTCCTGCAGGATGAATGACGACGACACACCATCGTGCGACGTTGTATACGAGACAACGTTCTACGAAACCTCGTCGTACGCGAGCAAGTATTCGATCCAGAATGTGGACAGGGATCTTATCATCATGAACAAATGCATTTGGGCACGAGGAACGGTAACTCTTGACAGCGATTATCTGCATTATGGAAGCTGGGGTCGGCCTCGACGGTTACATTGCCCCTGAAACACGTGTTGTTGGTGGACAAACTACAATAGTTCGTGATAGAGGGTCAAATATGTGGTACCTTTACTGGAGTTTAGAAGAAGTCCAACTTTGGGAAGTTCCATCCAGTAAGGCAGAGAAGGTCGACGTCGAGGATATGGTAGATTCCTGGGACTCGGCGCGCTTCGAACAAAACTGGGATTGTATGGACGACCAACGTGCTAAACTTTGCGCATGGTACTGCATCGGGAAACCGTAGTTGTGTTTTCCTGTGATCATTGACTACCATGGCCAAGTTCGTCTATTCAACCATGGCACCCCTGTACCAACTCTTTTCACAGCGGCCAAGCTCTGTGGTAAGCGAATGAGAGCTTTCTTCCTTGTGAGGGAAGACTTTCGCGAGCCCACGTCCGCGGGTGCTCTGAAGCGCTTCTGTGAGCGATTTGAAATATATCATTCGCTCGAAAAAGAATTGAATCTAAAGGTTGACAGTTTGGTGCATGCCCAACTTCACTTCCTTTTCGGATTATGTGAGGATAAATTCTTCACTTTGGAACACAAGGACAACTACAATGACTACACTCTACGAAAAGTTTCGCATCACCGTTTGGGTGTCAAAACATTGGAATTCGTAGGTGGTAGGCGGAGACAGATCTACGACTGTCCTTATTGTGACGATGGACGCCAGTCGCCCTGACCTGCTATGTGAGCCTTCCTATTTGGGGATTTCCACAACTACGAGTTAGTTCGCACTTTGCTGCTGTACTCATAGGAAAACCTCGCGGTTCATCGACGACCGTGTTGTTCACATTAGTCTGAGCTAACTAGTCATTGTTGTCACTTTTTCCACTCCGTGGTCCTTAATAGTAGAGTGGTCTGACCGTTCCACACGAATGATGTGTTGCAAATGAGTCGAGATCAAGAGGTGGTTGCAGGACTTGCGCTCGCTTGCGAAGTGCGGATCTAGTCTCACTTATCGAACCACATGAACGACGTGTAGAAAAAAGGTCGAGATTAAACGGCGATTGTAGAACTTGCACTCGCATCCGAAGAGCGAACCAATTCTCAGTTATCGAACCCTTTCGTGCACATCAAGATCCTGTGTTTCTTGCTTATGCACCAGGTTTTTTTTTATGCACTCGGGAGAATCGCAACTGACGCTCTTCCTTGCGTTTCTCCGCTGATGCAGAATGGATATCGGTACTTCGTCATGGAGTACGAAGTCCTCAGCGCAGGACATCGATCTGATCATTTTGTCAAAGAATATTTCTGAAGACATTGGGCGTTCTAGTGTGGACCGTAACTACCTGCACCTCGAAAATGATGTTGCCCCCGACGGGGAAATCCCTTCGTGGCAAAGTGCGGAAGAAGGACACCTTCGGATTTGCCGTGATGCAGGGTTGAACTTTTGGTACCTGTACACTCTGATAAAGGATGTACACGCATACCCTATCGGGTTGGAGTCAATTCTGAAGAGGGAAGCCGTCGAAGAGGAGCCCGTCCAAACTTCTGAGATGGTTGAAGCATGACACATTCTATGTGAGAAACAAAAGTGGACGTCGTTGGACAAGTTGCATCAAAAACTGTGTGCCTGGTTTTGCCTCGGCGAACCGACGAAGTCGGCGCGGTGATCATTGACTACTTCGGTCGAGTGAGGGTGTGTAATCGTGGCACCACAGTCGTGACGCTCTTCACTGCCGTGAAGGTGGAAGGTCGACGAATGAGAGCTCTATTTCTCGCAATGGAGGAATTTCACGGTGTCAAACTCACTTCTTTTCAAGCGTTTCACACATCCGACCCTACTGGTTCCCTTGCGCGGTTCAAAAACAGGCTAGCCATAGATCAAGCACTCAAAGATGAGCTGGATTTGCGGGTTGATTGTTTGGTGCACCAACAACTTCACTACCTCTTCCATAGCTGCGACGAAATAAATTTCACAGTCAAACATAAGGACAACGAATTGCGAGCTGTTTACCGTCGTCTGGATTATTCAGCCTCAGGACCTCGGGATGTGATAGTGCGCAACGGAAAGATGAGATATGTGTGCGACTGCCCTTACTGCGATGTTGGACATCCGCATCTACACCACCGGCGTTAGACTCGCACTACGGGTACATCCCATTGAATTTCGTTGAATGCAGACGACGGTTGTCGGCGCAGATGAGTGGGTTGGCAACACTGGGATTCTCGGATAACGCCACCTTCCGGTCCCAGAAGATGATGAGTGTTTGGCTTTCTACGGAGAGAAGATAGTGGCAGTCCGCCGTTCTGGGGAGCCCGTTTTCCGTTCCAAATTTGTAACTCGACCAATTTGAATTGAATTTTAAGAGATATACTCGTGCGCGACTTGCGAAATATGAAATTAGATCTTCAGGCCTGAATTCCAAAAGCAAATCGCTGGTCATCGATTTCGACATAGACGACCACAACGACGACCATCGCGGCAGCCTACTCGAAGACTGTACTTGCTGCTACCATGGAGATCGTACCAACTCTTTTCGCGCGACGCATGATACGAAGATAGTCATCGTCTCTGCATATTTGGATTCCATATGCAAATAGACTCGCATTTATCACCTCATGCCTTTTGCGAAGGGTCGGGCCGTATCACAGTGTGGACATCGTGTGGGGCTTGGATGAGCTTCTGTGTGGGACTTGTGTATGCAGGTGAACATCGTGTCGGGCTTGGATGAGTTTTTGTCTATTGCATGACTTCGGCACGAATCAGCGTTTGTGTACGTCTTCGGCTTAAATCAACTGTACATGCTACTACCATGGAGATTGTATTGACTGTTTTCATGCGACTCATGATACGAAGATAGTGATCGTATCAGGGTATTCGGATTCCATATGTGAATAGACTTGCATTTACCACCTTGTGATGAGTCTGGCCATATCTAAGAGCTTCTGTATGGATCTTGTGTAGGCAGGTGAACATCGTGTCGGGCTTGGATGAACTTTTGTCTAATGTGGCACTTTGGCACGAGTCAGCGTTTGTGTGGGTCTTCGGCTTCAATCAGTTTTTGTGTAGGACTTTCGTTGAACTTGTGTTCGACATGTATGTATTTGAGGTAAGGCATGGTTATTTCCAAGTGTAATGTAGAACTTTTCGGCTTGTGTTTTGTTTTGGTTGAGCTTCTGTTCGGCGTGACCGTAGCACGTAGGGCCTGTGTTCGACGACTCGTGGATCTGGCAACGAGGGCGTGTCATGTAGACTTTTCGAAATCATTTCGTATGGATGAGAGCATGTCATGTAGACTGTACGACGTGGCCTTGAATGACATTTGGAAAGTCTACATGTACCTTAGAACGTGTGCTTCAATGATTTTTGGAAAAGCTCCATGTACTTTGTGATTTCTGGAAAGCCTTTGTGTACTTTGCAATGTGGGATTGAACATTTTCTTGCATTGAATGATTTTTGGAACGCGTCTGTGTACTTTGCAATTTGCGATTGAATGATTTTTTTGCATTGACCTTGGAAAAACAACAGGCAACTTGCAAGTGTTACCCTCTCTCCATCCCTCCGACTTTCATAATTCTGATGTTGCAAGAGTTTCGATCTCTCATCTTCATGTTATGGCATGCATGTATATTTTCACTGAAAAGATGGTCATGTGAAGGAGGGGATCGTTGTTTACGATGACAAGACTGAATGTTATGAATCGATGTTGTCGATTTGTCCATGCAAACGTTCACATTAAATCACCACGCGTATGGTGTGCGCACCTAGTTTTCCATCTAAGTGCGAGTTCACTCGGACTTGTTGTGTGAACCCCGAGTGATGAACTCAAGTGAGAGTTGACTCGCACTTACCTTAGATAGGCATGTACCATCAGTGGGAGTTAAGAATTAAGAAAATGTCGTTTGATTAGGGGAAAAAAAAGTCAGTTACACGAACACATGGGGCAAAGTTGCATGCTCGTCTGGTAGTGTAGTACCTGTACTTCAAAGTATGTAGAAACCTTGTGAATACTCAGTTAGGGACCTGACGACTGGGTGTACGCCTCACGAGGGGAGTTATCATTTGCCGACTTTATTTACGAGTGTTTACATGTCCGTATGTGTCGTTTGATATGTGTGTGTGATGTGTAGGGTGCATAACGTCGTTGAGAGCGTGGACAGGCACGGGCATGCGTCCCGAGACGCACATGCGTTTAGCTGAACCGTTTCCTCCTTATGCGAAATCGGTGCGGCGATGTGACAGTCATATTTCGGTCGACGAAACAAACAAAGAGGACTTCGAAGAGGACCCGTGGATGACCGTCGTCCCGTTCTTGAACCGGCATCTCGACGATTGGTGCGAGGGTAATTGGGAGACGATGGAGAGTGGCTGCCCTTGGGTGAGCCATTACAAGTTTGCCAACATGTTAGAGTTTGGGAACCTCATTGCACTGCCTGATGGTGTCCTTGAGCACAAGCTGCTGAACCGTATGCGCAAAACAGTTCGATGCATCAACCGCTATTTCAGTCGCCTCAACTGCCACTACATCAGGTCTTCGCCACGAGTTTGGGGAAGGTCGAGGAAACAAGAGTTGGTGGAATGTGCTCGTCATTGTCCATTCTTGAAGCAGTACCCACTCTGTTGCCCCAGGCTTTCTCCACAGGCTGTGTCGTACTATTGTGTGCGGTTGACTGTATCCGGATCTGATTTCGCGAGAGTGCTATGTGTCGCTAGTTCGGACAAAAGTAGGAAACTCGTCGATGCAGTTGTGCGTGTGTCACGCAACGAGGTGGTAATTGAGGGGTCCAAGTTTGTGCCCATGCGTGGGCGTCTTGGTGTAGATGGGTGGCCAAATTTAGTGATAGCAGACCAGGTCACATATTTTTCGTTGTGGCATGAGGTGGAAGAGAAAGTGTCCGACATACGAGACTGTAAAGGTAGTTCCTTAGCACGACCGGGAGGGTTTGTTAGAATGAAATACATGTCCGTATTTTCGGAGAACGCAACAGTCGACGAACCGCAGATCCACGTATATGGATCCTCAATGAGTGCTATGTATGGCCTCGGTTCGCGGGCTAGATCCGGATTGGTTGCCAGACCTTGTGTTTAAGGTGAAAGGAGCGGGAGGTGTGGAAGGCATGTGTGAAGCCGAAAATGGTAGATATGAAGTAGTAAAGAAAGGTGTGAGAGGCAGTAGTTGCATGTATGTAGCCTCTGTGTGCTGTGCAGTGAATGGTTTTTGAAAACACCGTTGTGCTCAATGTGCTGTTAAATGTTTTTTTTTGCATTGAACGATTTTTCGAAACTCTCCGTGCGGTGTACAACTTGACCTTTACGAAAACAAAAGGTAGAGTTCATGTTATGAACAGATCTTATGTTTCTTGTCCATGCAAAGATTTTATGATATTTTCACCCCGGAATATACAAATGACAAGCCAATATCCATGATAAATCATCATGCTGATGGTGTGCACACCTGCTTCTCCATCTAAGTGCGAGTTCATTCGCACTTCTGCTGTGAACCCCGAGTAATTCACTTAAGTAAGAGTTCACTCGCACTTTGCTTCAACTTGACCTTTACAAAAACGACAGGCAACCTGCGAATGTTTCCCTCTCTCCTTCTCTCCCGACTTTCACAATAGTGACTTTGCAAATGTTTCGATCTCTCATCTTCATGTGTTGCGATGCATGCATGTTTTCGATAAAAAGATGCTCATGTCAAGGAGGGGAACGAACGCACCGTCGGTAAGCACCTGCACATCACGAAGCAAGAGCACGTCCCAATTGGAACATCGTCCGGTCCTTGCGTTGTCGACTCCCACATGATGACTACACTGAACCACGACATGATGACCGGTCCGCGTCTCCGATGTGGATCTAACGGTGGATTGCGTCAAATCTGCTCTCATAGATCTACACCGGGGATGGAGGCCGGAATCCGACCACTGTTCGCTTGTAAGGCATTATATGATGTGTCGATATAACCGACATCCACAACTGCTTGGTGAGCATCTAGTGCTACGCCAACAAGTTCCAAACACGGCCGCAAAGTCCCCTAAGAGTGTTCATTTTCGGTTCCTTACGTCGTCGATTCCCACGTAATGACTACAGTAAACAACGACAGGATAACAGGTCCCCCTCTCCGCAAATGGATCTAACAGTGGATTGCGTCAAATCTGCTCTCAAAGATCCACACTAGGTAGAAGGTCCTGAAATCAGCCACTACTTGCTTGTAAGCATCATATGATGTGTCGACACAATCGACATCCAAAACTGTTTGGTGAGCATCTAGTGCTACGCCAATAAGTTCTGAACACGACCGCAAGGTCCCCTAAGAATGCTTTTAGCACTAGAGAGCTCTGAYCGCCGACTGTTTRGCACTTCGTGAGGGTGGTCATTTCTACCGATGCAGAAGGCTCGTGATCACTTCCATTGCTTGTATACATGCCGATGGGTGCTCGGCGTTGCATACATGTTGTACTGTTGGCCCCCGCTGGATACATTCGTGTCTCGGATGCATCCCACAGAAGGACCTCACACGCTGCGGGCATGCAAATTCCGTAAGAGTGCTAATGGCAATCCGCACCGACAACTGATAACCTGCGGGAACCAAATACACAGCTATCACCAATGACTGCTTGACACTTCTTGAAGGTGGTCTGCCACTTCTTGAAGGTGGTCAGCCACCAAACAGATCACGACCTGACATCAACCTAACATCAAAGTTCCCTTCCGAGTGCAAATGGCAATCCGGCAACACGACCAATGACTGTTTGACACTTCCTTAAGGTGCTCTGTCGAACACCGATAACTGCGAATTGACTCGCTGTTCAACTAGTCTCTCTCTCTCTCTCTCTCTCTCTCTCTCTCTCTCTCTCTCTCTCTCTCTCTCTCTCTCTTTGAGTGAACAAGACGCCCGTCATCGGAGTTTCGACGGACATCCTTCGGGGGCATGGTTATTTTCTTTCCCTGTGAGTTGGGTGTATGCATTCGCTGATTTTTTTCATTGTGCCATGCAGGACGTTTGCCGATCGCGATGGCCATCTCGGAGTGGATGACGCCGGGTCTTTGGCGTGAGCGCATGGCATAGTACCCTTTTCCGCCATGCTCGCTGCGCGTCTCCGGCAGTGGAGACTCCACTATTATTGACGGTGCGACAAGAGACGACTTCGAGTGTGATCCTTGGATGACGGTCGTCCCGTTCACTGATCCTCCCCTGGACTCGTGGAAAAAGCACCAGTGGGACAAAATGCTCAGGGACTGCCCGAGGGCGGACGACTACAAGTTCGCAAATATGTGCGAGTGCGGGAGTTTTATTCTCGTGCCCGGAGCTGTGCTCGGTTCAGTTCGGTGCCGTCACTTGAGTGGAAAACTGAATATTGCTCGTCATCACAATGTGCTGGCCTGCAACGTCGTGACTGCTTCGCCGCGCACATGGTCCCGTGCGCTGAAACACGAGTTGCTTGCCTGTGCACGACATTCCGAGTTCCTCGATGAGTACCCGTTGCACTCTCAAGGGCTGTTGCCTTGAGTAGTTTCCTATTGCTGTGTTAGATTGCGTCTCGGGATGTTATTCTTATCTAGGGTCCTTTGTGTCGCGTGTTCGAATCGGAATAGGACCTTGACTGACGCTGTGGTCTACGTGTCCAGGAACGAGTTACACATCGGGAGAGACGAGATGGGTTTGGTCACAAGAGAATTCGAAGGGACATGGGATTTGGTAAACGGGGGTAAGGTGGACGACGTGGACGCATGGCATGAGGTTGAAGCTCATGCGTCCTCTATACGGGACGTTATAGGCAGGTCTCTGGCCGGAAGGACCGGGTTCGTCCACATGAAATACATTTCTATGTTCGCGGAAGATGCTCCAGTCAATGCGCCGCAGTGTCTTACGTTCGGGTCGCCTGTTCGAACTTTCAATGAACGCATGTGCACAACGGTCGGTCGTCATCGGTTGACATTGTAAACATTGAGTGATGTTTTTGCGTGCCGTCAGGAAAAATTTTGTTGCTCCATTATGTTTTACGTGTTTGAAAACATGGGTAGACCGTGTAAACATTGGGAGATGTTATTGCGTGCCGTGGGTAGACCGTCTAAACGCTGTCGGTGTGCTCACCCAGCTCTCCATTTAAGTGCAAGTCCACTCACACTTATGGTGTGAATGCCGAGCAATCCACTTAAGTGAAAGTGCATCTAACTGCGATGACAGTAGTTGCAGGTAATTTGCAACGTGACAGTAGTTGCAGGTAATTTGCAACTGTGTTAGTAGTTCTGTGATTTGCGATTTTCCGAATGCCTCCATCTACTGTGCAATGTGTGATTGAATGACTTTTTGCAATGAATGTTTTTTCGAAACAACCCTTTGTACTTTGCAATGTGCGGTTGAATGAAACACTACCCAACTTGCAAGAGTTTCCATCTCGATGTTGCGGCGACACAAGTGAGTGTTCTGAATGGATGTTACGTATCTTGTCCATGCAAAGAAATGATGATATTTTCATTAGGGAATACAAAACGGACACGCCGATTTCCTTGTACATTACACACATAAGCTCATGGTGTGCGCAGCTATCTCTCCATCTAAGTGTGAGCTCACTTGCACTTGCTGTGTGCACCCCGAGCATTCCACTTCAGTGGTGTGACCACCTACCTCTCCATCTAACTGCGAGTTCACTCGCACTCGTACTCCGAACCCCGAGCAATCCGCATAAGTGAATGTAATGAATCTACGTTACAAATTCGTCTATGCAAAGATTTGATGACGTTTTCATCTGGAGATATACAAATGACAAGCCAGTGTCCATATTTAATCATCACGCTGATGGTGTGCGCACCTGCCTCTCCGTCTGAGTGCGCGTTCACTTGCACCTGCCTCTCTATCTGAGTGCGAGTTCACTCGCACTTAAGTCAGAGTTCACTCGCGATTTGCTTAAGTGAGGAGTTTGTGGATATACAGCACGGGGAGTGACGATTGAGTGTTGGCCTCACCAGGGGACTTGTCATTTGCCAAATCAATAACCTAGATTCGTAACATTCTAATGTTGAGTGTTGGCCTCAGCAAGGGACTTATCTTTTTTTGCGAAATGTGGTCCACGCAGATCCACGTATATGGATCATCTACGAATGTCATGTGTGGCTTCCGTTCACGACCTCGTCCGTGGGAAACCCCGTACGTCACAAGATACGGACGGGTGGTCAGACCTTGTGTTTAAGGAAAAACGGGTGAAAATACAATCTTGTGGATCATGATGTGCATGTGCATGTGCGCCCAGAAATGGTGGACATGAAGTAGTAGATAGAGGTGCGAGAGGCAGTAGTTGCAAGTGGACGATATACCGAGTATGTTCGTAGTTCTGAAATTGTGATTTTTGGAAAGCCTCTGTGTACTCTGCAATGTATGCACCCCGAGAATTCCACTTCTGTGGTGTGCGCACCTACCTCTCCATCTAACTGCGAGTTCACTCGCACTTGTGATCTGAACACCGAACAATCCGCATAAGTGAATGTCGTGAGTCTATGTTACGAATTCGTTCATGCAACGATTTGATGACGTAACACCACTAACTACGGATTGATTCGGTGTTCAACTGCTATCTGTCAACCGAAGAAGGAGGTCCTTCCGGGAACATAAATGGTGGACACATTTGTTGCAGGGGTACTGACGGCTTGCGAGTTCAACTTGCCAAATGTCGTCCACCACGCAGGGTGTTCCGCCCGACATATAGTTTTACAGTGACAAGTCATTTTATGGTCACCTTTGGTCTTTCATTATCTCTTTTTATTGGGCTTACTATAGTGGGATTTCACAGTTGACGGGTTCAGTCCATCAACTTGCAAGGTGTCGGGCGCCGGACCCCTGACCTTTTATGGAAAACAGGCACCACATACCCAACATGATGCCCTTTTGAATCGTGTACTGTCTGTCACAGTCGTTGGCAACACCTAGCCAGGACAACATTGTCAAGGTGTCATACAAAGAACCCCTGCCCTTTTTTACACTGAGGTGTTAATTCGCATTTGATAACGACTATTCATGTACGAAGGGCTCAAAATACCCCACCGCAACATTTGCTATGTCAACATCTCATATACTGACCATTTATCCTCACTTAAAGTGTCGCATGATGCCCTATTGGGCCATGTACTGACTGTTTATTCGCAGTTGAAATAGTTCACTCGCACTTTGCTTATATCCCATTCATCAGAAACGACCGCAAACCTAGCCCCGGTTGCAATTAAGCATCAAAGACTGCCCAACAACTGATAACCTGCGGGACCTGGAGTTCTATTATGTTTGTTGAGTGCGAGACTCCGTTTGAAATAGATCCCGGTCCAACAGGAAGGACCACCGCAGACCCACAACCCTAGCCCCGGTTGCGATTGAGCATCAAAGACTGCCCAACAAGTGATAACCTGCGGGATCTGGAGTTCAATTCTGTTTGTGGAGTGCGAAACTATGCTCAAAACAGATCCAGATCCAACAGGAAGGCCCACCACAGACCGTCAAACCTTGTCCCGGTGGCGGACTTCAGCATCCAAGACTGCCCACCAACTGCTAACCTGCGGCAAGCAAATCCACACCCAGCATCAAGGTTTGCTTAGAGTGCGTGACCATCCGCACAGACAGCTAACGACTGTTTGACATTTGTTGAAGGTGCTCAGTCACCAAACGCATCCGCACAGAGAGCCAATGACGGTTTGATACTTCCTTAAGGAACTCTGTCGAAAACCGATATCTCCGAATTGATTCGCTGTTCAACTAGTATCTGTCAATGCCTTTTCCGGTTAAAAAACACCGAAAATTGCGAATTCATTCCCTGTTCAACCAGTATCTGACAATGCCTTTCCGGGTTAAAGCTACGAGCTCGGACCCTCTCCCAATCATGACTCTCTCTCTCTCTTTCTCTCTCTACCCGGAATGAGATCTCGCATCAAGATTCCCTAAGAGTGCTGATGATAATCCACACAGATAACCAATGACTGTTTCACACTTCTTCAAGCTGCTCAATCGCCAAACAGATCAAGAACCAGCATCAAGGCCCCGAGTTCAACTTGCCAAATGTCGTGCACCAGGCTGGGTGTTCCGCCCGACGACAGTTGACGGGTTCAGTCCATCAACTTACAAGGTGTTGGGCGTCGGACCCCTTACCTTTTATGGAAAACAGGCACCGCATACCCAACAGGATGCCCTTTTGAATCGTGTACTGTATGTCAAAGTCGTTGGCAACACCTACACTGAGGTGTTAATTCGCATTTGATAACGACCATTCATGTACGAAGGGCTCAAAACGCCCCACCGCAACATTTGCCATGTCAACACCTCATATACTGACCATTTATCCTCACTTAAAGTGTCGCATGATGCCCTATTGGGCCATGTACTGAGTGTTTATTCGCAGTCGAAATAGTTCACTTTTTGACAAAAAGTTCATTTTTTACGAAATGTGTATTTTTCTTTCTGTACCCGTCCAAAAGAGTCTTACTTTGTATCTTTCTTGATTCATCTAAGCCAACTCTTAGTGTGGAGGCATCGAGAGAGTTGTCTGCACCTAAGGACCGATGCTTCTTCTCTTTAGGAGGCATCTGGGGTGGGGGTTCGTAGTCACTTTCTCATGCTTTCAGGTAAAGGGGAGGCTGAATTTGATACCCTCTTTAGGTGGCCGCTTTAGGAGCCACCACCGTATGGGAAACTGGTACCGAAAGAAGCCCAGTTTGTGTTTCAATAATGTTAAAAGAGTGCAAGTAGTTGAAGTAGGCACTACTTTCGCGGTAGGACTATGGCACAAGAATGGCGGTCCGGGAAGGGAATGGAAATAGAACGTAAAAATTGGTATGTCTAAATTGAGCATTGACAAAGTTACCACTTTATTTTCCAGATGTCCGCGGGAGCAGTGATCCTTCGATTGTTCAGCACGTGTGAGGCGGCGACAAAATCGATAATAGTGCCGACACAATCACGTGTTGGTATGGTACAGAAAGGAAGATTAGTCTATAATCCACATGATTTTTTTTCAGAATGGGATGAGCCGCGGTTTTGGGATAAAAGCGTGAGGAACCCACTGCGGAGTTCTATTTTCTTGATTGAGCAGGAGCAACATATCGTACGGTATGAATTTGCGCCTAATCCATCGCGGGATTATGGAGACATGAACCTCGTCGTAGTTCATGAAGCAAGTCCAGTTATAGAAGACATTTCGGAGGTTAGACGAATGTTTCTCTATATTGCATTATGACTTAATGATCAACAAGGTCCGTTCATTCTTCTTCATCATGTGAGACGGGTACGTGGGAATGAATTTAACATCTCTCGCTCTGAACGTTTTGACGGCGTCGCTTTTGATGATGAGGCTAGTGAAATCTGGGAAAGTATTTTCAGACAGACGACTCTAGGGCGTGCAGATGACTAGCGGACAACGAGATCTTAGTCAGGCCAGGTATCTGCTCGTTTGCGACACTATGGACGAGGAGCTGATCCGGTGTGCGGAACGACTTTTATTTGCACAGGACGGCGTGTCCACTCGATGGGTTGGTTTTATGGGAATGCTCAGCGATGGGCTAGGATTTTCTCCTAACTCACGTGCGGATGTTCGTGCCAATGTGGCCCGACTTCCGGAAGAGTTTCATGAATATGCTTTGTATTTCGATCGCGTGAGTAACCTCCAATGCCTTTCAGGCTTTCACGGGTCATTGTGAGTGTTAAAATTATTTTCAGGCTTTCACGGGTCATTGTGAGTGTTAAAATTACCCTGTCCGGGGAGCGTTATGAAGTCATTCGGATTAGGGACGCCATGACTAGGCACCTTTTTCGTATGCGTCAGCCGTTCCGCGTCATAGTTTGGAAACTGGCCTCGCGGATGGTTTTTCTCTATGGTACTCGGAATGTTCGAGTCATGCGAGGTGGTCGCATGACCACTTTGATTTTTGACGAGGAGGAACTTGCACGACTCTACCGGATAGAAGTTGAAGCCTGTGAAGGCCAACAACTCTATCTCGGCTAGACGCACCTTTACGAGTCAGATGTCGTGGTGAGTTGTCCTTACGATAGGGTCATGTTTATGCGACTCTACAAGGGGTAATAAAAAAAAAGAAAATTATGTAGATAAGTCCAACCAAATGGATAGTATCTGGATTACCCCGATCATTGCACTATCATGCTTATGCATTGAGGGGTAATCACATGCATGAAAACGCATGTTAGAAGTAATTCGAAAATAATTACGGAGATGTGGTCGAGTCGAGAGTTCAAACTTCAGTCGGGAACCAGATCACTTGTTGATCTGCATGGTAGCAGTGGTATTTACTTGCAGAAGCTATCCACGACAAGTTTCGGTAGGACGAACCTTCATAGTTTTTTCGTCTAATGATAGTCTTCTGTTTTTGGACGGCATATAAATGTCTCTTCACAGAGTCTTCATTCATATAGGCAGGGAAGAATAACACTGGCAGATCGACTCATCAAGTCAAAAATCCGATTTCTGATAATTTTGATATAAGATATACGAATTTATTTGTGTTTGTTTTCAAAACGATTGTCAAGGGACTAGGATTATATCTAAAGGTTTCACGCTTGGTTGAGAACTTGAGACCGTCTTAGTCGACCAGCACATGTTCCGAACTTAGGAGATCAGCGCCCCGAGGGATGGACGGTGTTCGGGTCCACTTGGCATTTAATTTAACCAAGCGTATCTATACTATAACGAACGAGCAAACGCAATCGACTGACCTACCTCTGCAATTGCATTTCAAAGCTTTCGCACGTGGGTAAGTAGCTCGGTAAGGATACGCCCTTAAGGGTGGTGACAGCCCCTTAGGGGAGGAAAATTTATACCCCGCGGAAACCTATCATGTCGTAGGGGACTGCAAGATGTACAGCTGGCGCACCCGGTTAGAGTGGTGACGGAACGACGTTACCGCCGTCTTGACGGCTCGCGGAATTATTTTACGTCGTTCTCAAGTTGTCTCTCATTTTGTTTCGTTTAACTTCTGCGTGACATGGCCGAGAGGGCTCTCGCGCTTTGCAAAAAGGCGGGGGCCGATGTGCTCGACAGCGATAACCCTAATTAGGTGACCAAATTTTCACAGACCATGAAGAAAGCTTCAACCAACCTTAATTCCGCAAACTGTCAGCAATTGTCCGGATCCGCCAATAAAATCGAAAGATGAAGTACGATGAACTAAAAGATTGAAACTAAGAAGAAATTCGCATTGATCCACCCTTAATACCTAATTTAAGTTAACAAAAACAATCACAACAATTTTCAACTCTACACCTTACCTGATTACCTAATTAAAAAAAAAATCATAAAGATTTCAACTGTATACATTAGTATAGGGCTTATAGGGTTGTAGATTGCAGAATTCTTTCTATGCAGAAACTTGTTAGTTCCTAATCTAATTTAGAAAAATTCAACGTGGTCAAACTTCAGATAAGCAAAGACCGTCCAAGATGACAGACTCAATGGGGGGGAAGCATCAAGCCCAACATCTTGGATGATCCCCACCAGCCACACAATAGGAAACCTGCCATAAATTTAAACCGAAGGAAAGCAACAAAGCCAGTATACGAACTTGAGTCCTCAGCACCAAACATAATCGACATCATTGAAACATAAGCAACTGACACTGAAAAACAACCACAATTCAGCTTCAACAGCTTCAATCTTCAGAACCAAATGATACAACAAACTGCTCCAGTGCTACTTCAAGCAATGTGGAAGCAGGATTACCCTACGCTCACTCCGTATCAATGACCGGAGGGCAAAGCCCTCGATCAACTCCATCAGGTATAGTGGCGACGCACCAACATCATAAAAACTGTAGTGCTATTGCGCCGCCTGTATGACACGTTAATGTTGCGCTAACGCGTCGGTGTAACGCGTTAACACAACGCTAACGCACCGAAATCTAGGCCTTATCATTACATCCAAATTCCTTACCAAATTTGAAATAAAAATAAAATACGGAGAATAAAACTAATAATAAAAGTAAGAAAAAATGAGAAGAGAATTAAAATTAGTGAGTGGGTGAGCACGTTTTCGAGACCGCCATCTTTATTTTTTTTTTTTTTTTTTTTTTTTGCATAGCCAAATGCCCTTAAAGTTTACAGACGTGTACTTCACATAATACAAAACTCATTAAACCACCAGTACCTCCGAGCATGTTTTTGTCGACCTTGAATTTCACTGGGCTCCGAGTTTTGTCGAGCCAGGGTACCACTTCGTTTTCTTTCTGGTACTCTCACGGAAATAACAAAAAAAAAAAAAAAAAAAAGAAGAAAAGTTGCGGTCGTGAACCTCATAAAAGAATAAATTAAAAAAAAGGAAACAAAGCTTTGGTCGTGATTGCAGTTGTATACATTCTTGGAAGTGGTAGTGTGAGTGTGCCCTCAATGAGGGCATCTCAGGCCCGTGGCCAGGTTGTCGGATTCCAAAAAGAGAATAAAAGAGGAAAAAAACGGGCACATGGATCCGACCGTGAAAATGGCTGGATACATTCCCCTAAGTGCCCGTGTGATGAACCTTACAATCCTCTGACAAAACACAGCTTGAGCAGATCACAAACAGCTTGAGCAATTCACGGACAGGGGACTCATAAGAAACACACGACAAAAAAAAAAAAAAAAACAGTAACATTCAGAATGTGACCGCCTTACCTGTAAGGTGCATTCTGTGGAGGAAGATTGTGAGGTCGGCCTCCTGGACCCCAGCCCGACATTATTGCAGTAGAGAAAGCATTTTTCCCCCCCTTTTCCCGTCCCTATAAAATTCAGATTTATGGGACATTGCCGACCCTGTGTCCCACCCCGAAAAGTTCGGGTACTGGCCAAGACATCGTAATTTCTTAACACTGGCGGAGGTACTGGTGGTTTAAAAATTTAAGGTTTTAAACCACCAGTACCTTCCCCAGTGTTGGGAAAATACGAGATGCTGGCCAGTACCCGAAGTTTTCGGGGGTCGGCAGAGGCTCGGAAACAGTTCCCAACAGGGGGGAAGGTACTCGACATTTCGTTTTTTTTTTTTTTCTTCTTTTTTTTTCCCCCGGACGTTTTTGTGGCCGTTTTCGTTCCGGCGTGCGGGCGCGTTGTGGAAACGGTACCGGGTCCCACCGTCGACGGGTCTGTGCCTCGCTGCTGGCTGGTCGGTGCTGTGCGGTCGCCGGTGGATCGTCGGTGATAGACGACCGGCTCCGCGGGGTACCAGCTCGTCTGGACGCGCGAACGACTGGAGCCTGCGGACGTCCCACGCTAGGGTTCTCCGTGGGCCGCCATCGCCTCTCTCTCTCTCTCTCTCTCTCTCTCTCGCCATCGCCTCTCTCTCTCTCTCTCTCTCTCTGTCGCCATCGACTCTCTCTCTCTCTCTCTCTCTCTCTCTCTCTGTTGCCATCGCCTCTCTTTCTCGCTCTCTCTCTCTCTCTCTCTTTGTGTGTGACATTCGTGCCCGCCGTCGTTGTTCCGTCGACAGTAGGCGAGGAGGCAGCAGGGCGACGTTATGGCGCGGTAAGTCTCTCTCTCTCTCTCTCTCAAAAGCTCTCTCTCTCTCTCTCTCTCTCTTTTTAGTGCCCGCCTCTTCTCCTCCTCCTCTTCTCCTCCTATTTTCTTCTCCTCCTCTTCTTCTCCTCTTCTCCTCATCCTCATATCCCCTTTTTCTTCTTCTTCGACTCCTCCTCTTCTCCTCCTCCTTCTCATCGCCATCTTTCCGTGTTCTTCTTCTTCTCCTCCTCCTCCTCTCTTCCTCCTCTTCTCCTCCTCCACTTCTTCTTTTCCTCCTCCTCCTCTTCTTGTTCACCTGTCGCAGTCGTCGTCGTCGTTCAGTAGTCGATGCGCGGCTGCCACGACAGCACGCGCCTTTTTTTTAAATTTTTTATCCTTCTTCTTCTTCTTCTAATCTTCTCTGTCTTCTTGTTCTTCTTGTTCTTCTTGTTCTTCTTCTTGTTCTTCTTCTTCTTTTTCTTCTTCTTCTTCTTCTTCTTCTTCTTCTTCACCTTTCCCTCCGCCTCGACCTCCTCCTCGCCATCTCATCCTCCTCATCAACTTCTTCTTCTCCTCCTCTTCTTCTTCTTCTTCTTCTTCTTCTTCTTCTTCTTCTTCTTCTTCTTCTTCTTCTTCTTCTTCTCCTCCTCCTCGTCATCTTCGTCATCTTTTTCATCTCCTCCTCCTTTCGTCATCATCAACTTCTTCTTCTTCTTCTCCTCCTCCTCCTCCTTTTTTTCTCCTCCTCCTCCTCCTCTTCTTCTTCTTCTTCTCACCATCGATTCTTTTCCTCATCTTCTATTTCTTCTTCTTCTCCTTCTCCTCCTCCTTTTCTTCTCCTCCTCCTCCTCCTTTTCTTCTCCTCCTCCTCTTCTTCTTCTTGTCCTCGTCATCTTGAAATAGAAGCCCCTTCTTCTTCTCCCTCTCCTCCTCGTCGTCTTCCACGTTATGTTGGTTGTCGTCGCGCGGGTCCCACGTCAGCACGCGCGACCTTTTTTTTTTTTTTTTTTTTCCTATTCTTCTTCTTCTTCTTCTTCTTCTTCTTCTTCTTCTTCTTTCTTCTTCTGTTGCTCTCCTCCTTCTCGTCCTCCTCCTCCGCCTCATAAAAAAAGGGACGAAACAAACAGAGAAAAGACCAAGCAACTTCTGTGCCTAGCGACTTAGATCACGCCGCGGTGTGGGAGTAAAAAGTTCACGGGAAGTCTGGCGGCATCGTGCGTCCGTTGTGTGGTTATGTGTTGGCGAACATGACCGGACACGCACTCCAGAAAAAAAAAAATAAAAAAAAAATAAAAAATAAAAAACATTCGAACAATCAATCAATCAATCTATGAGTCAATCAATCAATCAATCAATCAATAGACTCATTGATTGATTGGTTGACTGCTTGATTCATTGATTGATTGAATGATTGATTGATTGATTGATTGATTGATTGATAGATTGATCTGTGAGCGTGTGCTCTCTCTCTCTCTCTCTCTCTCTCTCTCTCTCTCTCTCTCACACACAAAAGCTTTCTCTCTCTCTCTCTGTTTAGTGCCAGCCTCTTCTCCTCCTCCTCTTCTCCTCCTTTTTTTTTTTCCTCCTCTTCTCCTCCTCTTCTCTTTGTCCTCATATCCCCTTTTTCTTCTTCTTCGACTCCTCCTCTTCTCCTCCTCCTTCTCCTCGCCATCTTTCCTTGTTCTTCTTCTTCTCCTCCTCCTCCCGTCCTCCTCCTCTTCTCCTCCTCCACTTCTTCTTCTCCTCCTCCTCCTCTTCTTGTTCACCTGTCGCAGCCGTCGTCGTCGTTCAGTAATCGATGCGCGGCTGCCACGTCAGCACGCGCCTTTTTTTTTTTTTTTT
>BFEA01000353.1:148666-153666 GCA_003427395.1 Chara braunii | reverse complement strand
GCACGGACACGGTCTACGAGCTCGTTCTGCGTGTTCTTGGGAATTAATGCAGCACTAACATCACGCCGTACTACGTCGAGTTTCGGCACACATCGGCGGTGGAGACTTTTCAGGGCACCATCATCATCTATGTGAAGAAGTCGGTGCATTTCGAGAAGTCTTACTGTGCGCGTCTGTCGATCGCAGTGATTCGGTGGAACAGTCACTGCTGGCGAGACCCAGTCGGGTACATTGCTCGCATAGCTACGGGCACTTCCATATGTCCGAGACCAGGCTTCCGTCGACACTACGGTCAGGAGGCGATCGACTCTTGGCAGGACAGGTTGACGGCGTCCGTGTTCGGTTCGGCTCGTGTTTCGGACTGAGCTCGAGAGCTTCTGCGACAGGAGGTTAATCCTTATGGAGCCGGGCCATTGCCGCGTGATCTGTTCGTCAACGGTGGGGGCGACCCAGTGAAAGTCGTTGATGATGATACCTCCGGTTCCGACCATGAGGCGGTGGGGGATAACTGTGTTTTCATCACCGGTCACGTGGAGGACGATGTGGTGCCTGCATGGGATGATTGGGTCCCGACATCGAGCTCGAAATCTGAGGGTGACGATATAGAGTTGTTCAGCGTTTGACTGGTTGAATGACTTTATCGTTGACTTGACATTGATCTGCTGTTCCGAAATTCATTGCGCACGACGTTGTTCTCACACATCTCATGGTGTCTTGTTTGTTACGCTATATTGTTTCCTACTTTTTCTTTATGTTATATATATATATATATATTTGTGTGATTCTAATTTGTCTGTCTCTTTGCCTGTTTGTCCTTTCATTGCTGTTTTTTTCGCCCATCTTATTTCTTGTAATTCACATGCTTACGCTCTTAGGCAATAGTTGTTTGACATTATATAGCCGAACCAATTCTGAGTTACACGTTGATCCAATAATAAAATGACATCCAGTTGCAAGAATAAATGAACCAACTCAAGTGGTGAGAGCGAGGATTATAATCGCCCAGATTCCATAGTCAATAATACAATGACATACAATTGCAAAAACAACAAAATGAACTTGAAATGAGAGATCGAGGATTATAAGAAGAAGAAGATTATGTACACTAGGGAAACCAAATTTGATATAATGCAGTCCCTGTAAGTCACGACAATAGGTAAGTACCGACCCTGATGGCCTGTCGAACAAGCACTGGCCGTTACGGGGCACACAAAAAGCAACCCCCACGCTTACGGTTACGATCACACACACACTCAAGGCAAACATACTCGCAATCATACTCTCTCTCTCTCTCTCTCTCTCTGTATATATATATATATATATATCTTGTCGTGAAGCATTTATCGGCGTGCACGTCGACGTGGGTGCGCGTTTTCAGGAGGATCACATTGCCGCAGTTTAAACCTCGAATGATTGTGTCTGGCCATCGCTCCCGCATTGTCGTCTGGAACTCATCTGGCAATCTCTGTCGGAATACGACGAACCCGCACAGCCGAGAAAAACGACATATCCATTGTAACGATTCTTCTTTGGTTCGAGATTTGCACGACCAATAAGCAGATTCATGCACTGTTGCAGATGCTCCTCAAGCCCAGCAAAAGTCACAGCCTCCTCCAAAAGCGCTACGGGCCCCGACCACCGACTCCTAATCTCGACGACTGTCAGGTCCTCGTCGTGGAAAGGATCAATATCTGTCCCATTTCCAAATATGAAAGCGTCGACCTGCACGCCAGCCCTGCGTCGTCGGCGGTCCATGTCTGGGAAAGGGTGAATATTGTTCTGTCGCTTATGTGTGATTTTTCAGAAATCTACAAAACAGAACATTACGGGCACCGATTACCTCAGTACTGTACCTCGACATAACGAAAAAATTAAAAAACAATTAAAAAACACAAATCAGCTGAAAAAAATACCGAAATCATTAAAAAAACACATGGGATATGAAAATTGCATATGTATACACAAAATGTACAATCATTGAAACCATGAATTTGTCTCTCTCCAATAACGATGAAACATAGCAAAAAAAAAATGAATGGTACTCATCGTCGGATCCCACAACAAGGATAGAACATGGCAGAGAAATCCTCGCCATTGGACACAAAATAGGGCGGTGACACGACTAGGCGCCATACGCCGTCCCGAGCGACCGTCCCGTAGTGTGTGTATAGTATGCGATGCACTAGGGGGGAGACGATATCATACATCAAATCACCTTCGACCGGTTTGAGAACAAAGGTACTGAAGTACGTAGTGGGCTTAGACATTAGCACACGAACGTGTTCGATGGCGTGGTCACGAATATAAGTCTCAGTAGTCAGTCTGACGACTCGCTCCTCCTCCACGTTGACAACGAAATGACGATCCACCATCTTGTCTCTATTGCAGTACCGCACTGCATAGCTGACATGATCTGTTACGGGAGTCATTGATTCGTAATAGTATACTGTGTCACCGCCTGTTAGTTTCGTGGTGTGGTAACATTGGAAAATCATTGGCGAGCAAGGCATCGTCGCTTCTTTCGTATGGCGTATGAAAACTGCAGCAATTCACAGAAAGCGACACCGTAAGTTATGAACCCAACGAGCGAATAAAGAATAACACAAATATGATGTTCTACATGTACCGTACGGGGAGGGGGAACACCCTTTATACATATATATGGGAGGAGGAGGTAGTCGCGGTCCCGAACACTATCGAATGTTGAAAACCTTTACGATTTTGTTCGTTAACCCACATGTTTCGGACTACGCATGAGACGAGCGGGATGATGGTTCGTCGACACTTTGGCACTGTTGTCCGCAACCGTCCTTTGGCAACACACTGCGCACATCTAAGTGAAGAAAACTACAGCGTTACAGCGGGCGGTCGAGTTTGGAGAAATACCATGCGTTGCGTGCTAACCTTTCCACATGCTCGACCGCAACGACTGACACGATGCACCTTAGCAAATGACCAATCATATCGAAGTCGGGGGGTTCGCAGGCGTCGGGAACGCATCCGAAAGCTTTTTTGCGTACATTACAACCTCATCAAGGCAATCATGGTCGTCGTACCCCAGCCCCGCCACGACCCTCAAAGCGAGGGCGTCATCGATGAACGCGTAGTACACAAGTGTTTTCGTGGTGACAACCCCTTCCCAGTATTCAAAGTCTCTTTCGTTTTCAGTATCGCGCTCACACACTGTCTCTCTCACGACGATTTCCTTTCCATCCACAACCTCTTTCACAAAAACAACTACGTCGGCCATGTTGTGTCGCAAGGTCGAATAAGTGAACCTGACAATTATGAACAGTCTCAATGGCTGGCCGACGACACTGCGAAAGATGACGGCAACACAATGCGTACGATAAGCGAGGGACACAATGAGTCGAGTCTCGCGGCTGCAAGAAAATAATAATAATAATTACGAACAGTAGTACGTTGGTTGGTTAGTTGGGTGGTTGGGTGGTTGGGTGGTTGGGTTAGGTGGTTGGTTGGGTGATTGAGAGGATGGATGGGTGGTTGTGTGGCTGGTTGCTTGGTTGGTTGGGTGGTTAGGTGAGCGGTTTGGTGGTTTGATGGGTTGGTTGGGTGGTTGGGTGGGTGGTTGGGTAGTTCGGTTGTTGGGTGGTTGGGTGGGTGAGTGGTTGGTTGTGTGGTTAGGTGGGTGGTTAGGTGGATGGGTGGTTAGGTGAGTCGGTTGGTTGGTTGGGCCGTTGGATAGGCGGGCTCCAAAACACGGGGTGGTTGAGTGGTCGGTTGGGGCTGGCGGTTGGTTCAGTGGCTGGAGTGGATGGTTGGGTGGCTGTGGTGGTTGGTTGGGTGGTTGGGAGGGTCGTACATTTGGGTATTATGTTTGGGTGAGTGCGTTTGTGGATTGGTTGGTTGGTTGGGTGGTGGGTGNGTGGGTGGTTATGTGGGTGGTTGGGTGCTTAGGTGGTTAGGTGGGTTGGTTGGTTTGGTGGTTGGGTGGTTGTGTGGGTGGTTGATTGGATAGATTGATTGATTGATTGATTGATTAATTGATTTGATTTATTAATTCATTGATTGATTGATTGATTTTGTTTTTTGTTTTTTATTGAACAAAAAAACAGAGAGAGAGAGAGAGAGAGAGAGAGAGAGACATAGAGAGAGAGAAAGAGAGACGTAGAGAGAGAGAAAGAGAGACGTACTTACGTGTGTGAAACATATCACTTTGCGAAGAAATGAACCCCGCATATATTGCACATTCTCCCAGTTCCAAACGCCACATCAAATGTTTGTAAATGACAATTTTCTTTTTGAGTTCACTGATCGGTTTGATGTGCTGGGCGATGGAACATTCCTCTGACATAAGGTTCTCGAAGACGGGGGAGCCATTGTTGTGCTCCCAGTTGGGTAGCGACCACATGCTAGGCAACGACCCTCACTGTTGCACCTTACAGTCGCTGTGTCAGACATCGTCTTGTGCAGATGAGAATCATCAGCACATGGCTGATTTGCATGAGCAACTTGTGTTCTGTAATGCAGAAGTTTATTTTCCCTATCATTCACACGCCGTTCGTGCAAGTCGATTTCTTGTCGCAAAGCATGCAAATCAGCAGTCGTGCTCTGAAAGACTTCCTCGGCTGCATGCAAGCGTTTCGTAGCCACTTCAAGAGTGTTGACCACATCTTTAATTGCGAGTCTTACGTCGCTCAGTAGTTTGTATTTCAACATTTGCGCATACGATGAACTCGAATAATAACGACACAGCAACGAAACCTTGTAGTGGCTGCACGAATGAAATACAACACGTGACACAATGTTATGCATTACATCTCTCTCTCTCTCTCTCTATATATATATATATATGTATATATAAAGCATGATACTTTTCCGAATCAGAGAAGACTATGTTCCAAAAACCAGGCGGTGTCGACGGTCTACGTTGGTTCTCCTTGTGTCGTGAACATTCTTGCACAATTTCATGTCGTTCTTTTTCGTGCACACCAACCGCGTCACGAAAACGTTTGCACTCGAAGCATTCATGTCCCTTT
>BFEA01000353.1:122364-136266 GCA_003427395.1 Chara braunii | reverse complement strand
ACGGACTGGAAAATACAAGCTCCCCCCCTGCGCTGCCTGAAACCCCCTCGAGCGGGGCCCGCGAACCCGACGACACGAATACGAGGGGCCAGGAACAAGGGCCCTATTTCTTAATGTCGCCCGGGAAGGGCTAGCCCACACGAAATTTTTTGTCATGTCGCGCTCACCAGGTCCCCGTCGGGGAAATTTCGACGCGCAGCCACCGTTCGATGCGGGGATCGAACAGTCGTGTGGTGGCGTATGGACCCTGCGCGAAATTCCGAAACGGAAGGCCCGAGGGGGCCTTGAGTCCCGCGCGCCTACAAGTACGAGCGGTGCCCTGGGCATTAATGATGCATTCTGCGTTTTTGCTGGGGAGATGCTGCTCGACGGAAGCCTCGCACCGCCACTGTTGTCAACAACACCACCCCGCACAGCTGGAGCGCCATAGCTGGCAAAGAGACGGGACAGCCATTCCTCACCGCGCTCGTTTCCTGGCACTGACGCACCCCGCATGCCCTCGTCTCTCCCTCCACCTTCGAAGTCGCTGTCCACGTCATATTCGACGTCGCGTGTCGACACTTCCGGCACCCACCACTCCACGCACTACCCTTGCAAACACAAAGCACTCCACGCAGTACACTCGCGAACAAAAAGCACAAGCCAAAAGGTTGACAGAGTGCTGTCTCGATTGACGGCGGGGATCGCGCGAATCTCCACTCAACAATCTCACACGGTGAGTGCGCCCGCAGCCGGGATGTGTGTGTGTTTGTGTGCGCGTGCGGGTGGGTTTTCTGATGATATGCTCGAGCAGAATGAAAGAGTTCGTGTTTGCGTGTGTGCAGGTGGATGTGTGTGTGTGTGTGTGTTTGTGTGCAAGTGTGTGTTTGTGCGTGCGTGTGTGTGTCTGTGTGATTGTTTTTGTGTGTGCGTATTCGAGTGCGTGTTTCATTGTGTGTGTGGTTGTATGACGTGTATGCCACACGCGTGAGGTAGGATCGTGCGCATATCAGGATCTGAGGGGCGTGTGTGTGTGTGGGCGCCGTGTGCGGGCGCGTGTGTGTGTGTGTGTGCGTGCGCCTGTCTGTGCATATTTGTGCGCGCGTGTGTGTGATTGAGCACATTGAACGCGCGAAGATGCGCGCGAAGGTGTGTGGTCTGGGATGATTGACATGTTTTGCACTTCCACTCTGCTTCTGCTGCAATTAGGGTTGAGAGGTGCAAAATACCCAACGATTGCGCAGGTTCTAACTCAGAACTGTATTCCGGTGTGCTCTTGTGGTGCTCAACTGCCGAATCACGAAAGGTCGTATCGAACACGCGGTGGCCAATCACGAAACACAATCACATCTTGAGCGCTGACCACACTCAATATGATCCTTTGTGCTATCCCAATGTCATATCCGCCGATCTGCCCAATGGATGATCGATCAAAACACGCGGTGGCAATATCGACACAGCGAACGCATCCGTCGACCAATCGCGAAACACGATCAGATCAATCGTGATCGGTCGATTCATCTTGTCTGGAGTGCCGACGTTATTACCGCGTGTGTGTTTTTCTTTTTGTGTGTGCGTGAGAGTGTGTGAGCTTCTGATGCATTCAACCGACCAACAGAGAAAACTCCGGTCGAACACGTGGTGACAGTGTCTAGAACATACACGCGATGAACCGACCCATCACGAAACATAAGCCGACCACTCGCGGTCGGGTGATTGATGTTGTTTGTTGTCGCAGCAATATCGCCCCTGATCCGCCTAACGGATGATTAATCAGTGGACGAGGAGACAACATCGGGATCGCAAACGCACCCATCCGACCAATCGCGAAACGCTAACAAATTACTCGCGATCGGTCCATTGATCGTGTGTGCCGTCTCGACGTTGTCACCACGTGTGTGTTTCGCTTGTCTCAATGGCAACATCAAAATACAAGCGGCGATGTGCGTGTTTGTGTGTGTGTGTGTGTGCGTGTGCGTGCGAGTGCTGTTTGAGCACCGTAACCTGTTATGTGTTTCGGCAGGCGATGTGCGTGTGCGTGCGTCTGCATGTGCGCGTGCACGATCAACCCGTCGGCGAGCGAACAGTCGATTGGTTAGGACATCTGCCATGATCAACTATTTGATCGGGTGCTCTGTTGGCGGTTGCTCGACTGGTTGATCAACCAGCACACCAACCTCCAACCAAGCACCCGATCAAACAGTTGATCCTGGCAGATTTCCTATCCCATCGTGTTCTGTAGAAGACTATCAACAAGTTCGATAGACCGGTCGCTCGCCGACCAGATCATCAATCTCCAGACGTTGGAAGCAGCGGCATCGAGCGACCGATCTGCGACAAATCTGTTCTTCGCAGAGAATCCACAAGGCAATTGATCATGTGCCCGCGAACGGATCGCAGAAGGCAATTGATCATGTGCCCGCGAACGGATCACACAATGTTGTTGCTCATCCAACCTTGTATAACATCGAACCATGTTGGGCATGGAACCGGGGTTCACATCATACCTCGGCGGGCGTCGAACCTCGTCGGACGTCGAACTTTGGCGAACTGATTGCGCAATCAAACTGAACTGATTGCACAATCAAACACCGGAAGAAGTTCGCATTCCGGCGAGCTTGTACACTTGTTCGAACACGTTTCGCAACCCCACTCCACAACCACAGTCGAGGATGTGTAGGAATTCGAAGTCCGCCGGGATCCGAACTTCAAGAAATTGTTAGACGGCGAGTTTGGTAGACAGGTGTGTCTCTCCCACGCAATTTCGCCAAGGTCGGATCCCGGCAAACTTCATGTTCCCGCCTTTTGGAAGACATGTTTGCGGCCCGCCTGCAGGCCTGTGGATCCGAACCTCGCTTGCAAGGTTCCTTGTACAATCGTCAAGTCCGGACCTCGGTGAACTTCGGTTTGGTGAAAATGCGAAGTCCGCTGGGATCCGGATTTCTCCTGCACAGTTCCTCGCACATACGTCAAGTTCGGACCCCGGCGAACTTCGCTTTTCGCATTGTTTGGGTTCAGAATGCGGACTTGCTGGCGCCTAGGGGATTGCCACAACCTCGGATTCGTAAACACTTGAAGTCCGCCGGGATCCGAACTTCTCGCGAACAGCTCCTCGTTCAATCGCCGAGTTGGCCGAGTTCTGACTGCCCACAACCACAGCCCGTACTTTTCGTGCACGGTTCCTCGTCCCATCGTCGAATTCGCCGACAGTGTCTCTGCCACGTGATTTCGCCAAGTTTGGATCCCCTCGAACTTGAGATTTCCTCCTTTCGCAATTCATGTTTGCGGCCCACCTGCCGGGCCGTGGATCCGAACCTGTCGTGCACGGTTCCTCGGACAGTCGTCAATTTCGAATCCCGGCGAACATCAGATCCGACAAAATGCGAAGTCCGCTGGGATCCGAACTTCTCGTGCACGGTTCCTCATTCAGTCGTCAAGTTCGGACCCAGGCGTGCTTCAATGTTCGGGTGGTGTGGGTTCTGAATATGGAGTTTCTAGCGCCCGGTGGATTGCCACAACTTTGGATTCGTAAAAATGTGAAGTCCGCCGGGATCCGAACTTCAAGAAAGTTCGGGACGGCGAGTTTGAGAGACAGCTTTTGTCTCTCCTGCGCAGTCTCACCAAGTTCGGATCACGGCAGACATGAGGTTCCCGCCTCTCGTGGGACATGTTTGCGGCTGGCCTACTGGCCGGTAGAAGTGAACACCAACCAAGTTGACCACCCGAATTCAGATCTTTGAGCGTGCGCTCCGTCTAATGCCATAGGTCGCAGATCGCGAAACACGACGTGTTTACGAGTGTCTCCGTGCCCGTGTGTGTCGTTTGGCATGTGCGCGTGGTGTGTAGGGTGCGTAATGGAGGCGACCTTCTCGACACCACGAATCACGGAGTCGATGTTCTCGACACCACGGACCATGAGTCCCGAGACGCACATTTACTTGGCAGAACCGTTTCATCCTTGTGCGCGATCCGTGCGGTATTTTAACGGTGTAACTACGATCTACGGAGCGACCGCAGAGGACTTCGACGAGGACCCCTGGATGACCGTCGTCCCGTGCATGGACGGGCATATTGACGGTTGGTGCGATGGGAATTGGGCCACGATGGAGAGTCGCTGTCCTTGGGCAAGCCAGTAAAAGTTCGCCAACATGTTGGAGTTCGGGAACCTCATCCCGGTGTCTGACGCTGTCCTCGGACACAAGTTCCTGAACCATATGCGCAGAGCACTAGGCTGCATTAGCCGCCATTTCAGCTGCCTCGAGTGCCACTACGTCAGGTTGTCGCCACGAACTTGGGGAGGCCCGCAGAAACAAGAGTTGGTGGACTGCGCTCATCACTGCTCGTTCCTAGAGCAGTACCCGCTCCGGTGCCCCGGGAATTCTCCACAAGCTGTGTCATACTGTTGTGTGCGATTGACTGTGTCCGGGTCTGATTTCGCTAGAGTTCTATGTGGCGCAGCTTCGAACAAGGGCAAGAAACTCGTCGATGCAGTTGTGCTTGTATCACGGAAGGAGGTGGTGATTGAGGGGTCCAAATTCGTGCGGACGAGCGGGCCTGAACGTGTAGATGGGTGGCGCGATTTGGTGATAGTAGGGCGGGTCCAAGACTTTTCGTTGCATCGTGAGGTCGAGGGGAAAGTGTCCGATATACAGGACTGTATAGGGAATTCCTTAGCACGACCGAGAGTGTTTGTTAGGATGAAATGCATATCCGTCTTTTCGGAGAGGGCATCGGTAGACGAACCGCAGATCAACATATACGGATTATCAATGAATGCTTTGTATGGCTTCGGTTCACGACATCGTCACAGGGGAACCCCGAATGTCGGCACATCTGAACTGGTAGTCAGTCCTGGTGTTTAAGGGAAAAGAAGGGAGAGGTATGAGATGCTGTTGTGTTGCCTATACTATTAGATGTGTAGCAGTGGAGGGAGGTGTGAGAGGCAACAGTTGCTAGTAGACGCTACACCGCGCACTTGTCGTGCAAATCCCTGATCGTCGTTCAGTTCAACAACCAACGAAAATCATGTTGGAGGTCTATCTCTGATGCCGTCTCCTTCCTGTCGCGCCCCGGCGAAGTTCGGATCCCGGCGAGCTTCGCGTTTTGGGCTGTGCATTGATGTGTCTTTGGTACTGTTGGCGTCGGGCGGACCGCAAGAACCGCCGGGCACCACGAGCACGGTCTTGCTTGAGGCCGCGGCCTTCGAAAAGGTTATGCGACCAATTCCGCTTGGGCCTGTTCGCGATCTGACACCGCCGCCAACCGAACTTCAGAAACATTATCGGTGTTCGGTTGTCACCCGACCACCATCAACATGTGCCGAACAGTCGATCATTGTCGTTGCAAAATGCCAAAAGCACTCTTAGGGATCCCAGTCGAGAAATGTCAAAAACACTCTTAGGGATCCCAGTTGCGAATGAGCGCAGGGTCGCGCGAGCCTCGCGTTTCCTGAAACCTGTTAGAGATCCCGGTTTTTGGGCCCTCTTGTTGCATCTGGATCTGTTTTGAGCATAAACGAACTCAATAACTACTGCCATCAAAACCTGCGGTCAGCTGTGAAACCCCGAGTTCTCCCTCCAACACCTTGCTCGGACCCCAACTTGCGTCTAACCTCATACGTGATCCAGTGTTTCTCTCTGTGTATCTTTCTCGCAGCGTCCTGAAGTTCGGATCCCGGCAAACTTCCTGAAACGCCTGTGTATTGGACAGACACTGGTCTTCCTGATCCCCCGTGGATTGCGACAACCGCTATTGTCCGCCCTGCTCCACACGTTTCGTTTTGCCCCACCAGGGACCCATACACTGTTGTCACGGCTGCTGTGATATCAGAAGAAGTTCGGATTTCGGCGAACTTATCGTTCTCAACCGGCCTCTCATGTCTGTGTGGCATTCCCAGGTCGTGGTTGAGTCCACGGACCGTGTGTCTCTGACGTCGTCTCTGCCTGTCGCATCGTCCTGAAGTTCGGATCCCGGCGAACTTCACGTTTCGGGAGGTGCGTTGGTTTGTCTTCGGACATGCCCGTTCGGTGGTTCGCACAACCCGCCCGGCGACGGGGAGAGTCTGTCTCCGACTTCTGGTTTTGATCAAATACAGTTGCGGAGTATGTTCGCTCGAGCACGGTTCTGGAACGCCGGCTACATGGGCTGGCTGTTTCTCTCTTTCTGTCGCACCATCTTTTAGTCAAGACCTCGGCGGACTTCGAGTGGTAGCCTGTCCGGGTTCCGAGTGCTAAGCGGAGGACACTGCCCCGTCCAACGCGAGCTTCGAACATGACCTCCCGTTCATTCCCCATGTGGTCGGCATCTGTGTTTCGGAAATACCGATGTGGTTGTCGCCCGGCCGCATGACGTGTGTCCCTTTTTAAAGATTGACCTCGTTGCAGGTAAGAGGTCATTAAAGGTCTTCGTGTCCAAAGTTCGCCGGGATCCGAACTTCGAGGTCCTGGAACGGCGTCATGTGACCGGCGTGTTGGGCGCAATGTTTGTCGCCCGTGTTTTTTGCCTGCGTTGTATTTTGTCTGCGACTTGACGCTCTCTGGTGGTTCATTTGTTTTCCGTTGTCATCCGCAGACAAGATGTCTTCGTCGAGGGGCGAGGGGGAGCCTGCAGCGACCTCCGGGATGGGATCAGGGAAAGATTCCACAAAACGTTCGTCTACGAGGTCGTGGTCGGACCACGCAAGGTCGAAATGGTTCGTCGACTGGTGCTGTGGTGATGCTTTGAACCCAGTTCAACAGTCGTGTGGTCCTGTAATCTTCGTCGAAGCCAACAAGCGCTGCAGGGGTCTGGGGGCTGTCTTGTGATGGGAGAATGCGAAAGGCAGTCGACGATGGTTCTACATGAAAAATGTGTACGGTTCGAAGGGGAACGTCGTCGTCGGTGCCAAGGGGGCGGTTCTCGACATGTGTCTGTTCGAGGGGCTCGGAGCGGGTGCTGCAAACACCCCGTTCTACAACGACCTCCGGCGGCAGGGCGGGTTTGTTTTGGGTCGAGAGTTCTTCGACTTGTTGGAGGACAAGGACATCGCTCTCGACGTCCCTTGCGAAGTCGGTCCCGACCTGAAACTGATAATGCCTTTGCAACTGTGCGGGGGTTGTGAGTCGAGCGAGGCAGCGGGCGAGGGGGGGGATCTGGGTTCCGACGAGGCTACACATGTGCAGCGGGAGGATGCCAGAGGTCAGTTTGATGACAGCGAAGATGAGGCGACACCGCGTCCGCAGTTTTCACTGTCGAGGGAAAGAGACCGGTCCGTGCTGTCCATACCTGGGGTCCGGCTACAGACCCCGGTTCGACATGAGGTTGCAACAGATCCCGGAGAAGAGGCAGTCCAGTGTGGGTCCGACTTGGAGCCCGCCGAGGGCCATGGCGCGGACGACAAGGCCGTGGGCAGTGAGGGAGCGCAAGGAGCTCCCCAAAAAAGGAGGGGAGATTGTCAAGAGGACTTGGTAGGCTCTTCGAAGAAATAGAAGACCAGGACCTCGAAGACTATGGAGAGAAACGGAAGGGAAGGGGGGTGGAAGAGGACCACCCGGGTAGCAAACGTCCGGCTTCAAAACAGAAACAGCCTGCGTCAGGACCTTCCACGACAAGGCCTGCCATCGACGTGGACGCCGGGTACTTCCTGGAGTACAAAGATGGCGTCAGGACAAGGCGGGAGTTTGAGATTAGCCCGGCTCAGATCGTCGACCTCGGGGAGTGGGAGGATCTTTACAACCAGCGGTCGCTGGATCCCGTCCTCGTGGGAACGATAAAAGAAGCAATGCAGTATGCGTTCGAAAATAAAGAGCAGATGTACAAGTTGCCAATCTTCAAGCTCGCACCACTGGCCTTCAAAAACCAACTCCCGGGACCAAGGCACAACGTCTGAAGCCGGAGGAGTGGAAGGACGAGCTGGCGGGAGAACACTACTACTACGTGGTGTGCGGGCAGCATAACGCGGTTGCAACCCGGTCGTTGCTCGGGAGCGAGGTGGCCAAGAAGTACAATTTCGAGCGGTGGCCGGCGCGAATGCTTTACTTTTCGGACGACGACTTCGAAGGGTATTTTCTTGTTAGTTCACAGGACAACAAGAAGGACCTGAAGGCGCCTCCCAGACAATGGAAACTGTCTATGAAAGACATTCGGTGGCAGTGGAAGCATGACGGCTGCCCGAGAGCTGTGATGGGGAACCCTAGCGGGAAACAAGATCAGATTCGGGCTTGGCGTAAGTTTTGTACAACGGCGCTCCATAAGGCGCCTCACAACAGCCTGTGGATTCTCGCGGATCAAAAGGAAGAGAAGGCCCTTAAGAAGCAAAATGCTGCCCTGCGTTCTTATTTCCCTCTCGCGATGGCCGGAGAAAATGTCTAGAAACTGGCCGTGGAATTTTTCGAAAAATGGAAGACGGGTAGATTGCTTAGCCACGACGGAGCGAAGTGGATCGTCAAAAAGAAGAAGGTCAAAAACGTCAAGCCTGGGGTCGCCTACAACCACAACGAGAAGTTGGGCATAACTGAGGTGGTGTACAACGTCCCCGTGGACCCACCGAATAAGAAAGGCAAAAAGGAGAAAGAGGAGGGCGATTGGTTCGTGCAAGTGCCCGACCCGGACGCGCATTGTTGGAAAGCAATGGAATCACTCACGGACAATGAGAAGTGTCACGTTCTTAAGAAGGTGCTTGCTTGCAAGGTCGTTTGGGTCCAGGCCGGCTCCCCGTCGTTGGCGAAGTTGGGGAAGCTCAGCGTGCAAGACATGGTGCAGCTGGTGAAGTGCGACCTTGTGCTAGTCCGGTTGTGGAATTACTACCAATTCAAACACGAGAAGAGGCCGGACGCGGATTGGATCCAAAGGTACCCTTTCCTGAAATTGAGGTCTGCAGTGTTCAGGAAGTTTGAAAGTCAGGGATTGGATGACGAGTTGTGGGATAACAGCAGGAAACACGTTTCCGACTTGGCGCTGTTCAAGGACTGCCCGCCGTACATGGGTTGCGACCAGGAAAACTCGATTGAGGTGACGGAGAAGTTGGCGGGCCACAAGAAGTTGTCCGTCGACTGGAAAAACAAGGTTCTCTCCGTGTTGAATGGGAGCAGACTGAAGAGCCGGAAGGTCACCCTTGCCGAAGGCATTGTTGACATTAAATGGAAAGACACGGAGGACGTGACATCCATCGCGCCGTTCGCTAATGACCCTTTGGAGGTGGACATCAGGGGCGCAGAGCTGAAGGAAGCAGTGATTGCCACAAAGAGCCACACATTCGTCCTCGATCTGTGCGAGCCGGTTGACCTCAAACTGTGGAAGGCCCAAACGTGGGAGACTTTGGATTCCTATCTTCAGACGTGGTGTCCGTCGCATTGGACTCTCGTTGTTTTCGTGCCGCGGCAGCACAACCTCACGTTTCTCGCCAGCATGCACCATCTTTCTTTCATGAAGTTGTTGGAAGGGAAGTGGGTGAGGAGAGTTCAGCAAAAGAAAAGCTTCCCCGTTGGGAACAATTTGTACACGGAGGAAGACCACATGTACATCCTCTTCAAGGGTGACGATCTGCGCGCCAACACGTCTGTGGTCTACGAGGGAAACCTGCCCAGGGGTGCCGCTGCTGCGGTGCGATTGCCTCAGAGGGTCACCCAGACGGATGTGTCCGAGATTCCTTTTGTGCCTTGCGATTGGTCGCTGGTGGCGTCGGAACGACAGGGCAGTGTCTACGGGGATATGGAACGCAATCCGATACAATTTGTCGGTCTTTTTTATTTCCTTGGCAAGAAGGGAGAGGGTGTCGTGTTCCTTGGGAAACCGCACACGCGAAGCGTCTGGGATCTTCTGAAGGCCGGCCGGCACGTTGTCACGATGGAAGGGAACGCCGAGCTCTTGCAATTCACGATGCAGGTGGTGAAAAGCGAGGTCAATTCGGGCGGACACAATTGTGAGTTCATGGTCGTGAAGCCAACACGGGATAAGGTATGGAGCAACAAGACGGATATGTGGTTCAAGTTGAGCGAGAGGAAGAGGAACAAGATATACGATTTCTTGTTCCTTCAAATGCGGCCGAGGAAGGACACTGACGCCGAGTACGTCCGTCGGAAGGACCACATGTTGGCACTGCTCAACAACTACCACTTCGCCTCCCGCATGAACGCGAAGACGTTTCTCGATAGGCTGCAGTCGCTGTACTTCGTGGAGTCCGAGGAGCAGTTAAAGTTAGTCAGTTACGCTTCCCTGATCTCCACTGATGACGAGGAAGCCACAAGTGTGGAGTTTGACGCCAATGCGAAGGAGGAGGAGAGCGACAAAGAGAGCATTGACCTGCAATACGACCCACCTCTCGCGGACCACGGCAGAGGGTCCTCGTCGGCCGGTCCGTCACCGAGCGCTGCAGCCCTCGTGTCACCGTCGGCCAAACCGCCGCCGGGTACCACGCCGATGAAGTTGCTGGAGACACTCAAAGCTCTGGCCGTCCCCCCCCCACTTTGCGTCCCGGGTCCGACATCCCACCCGATCATCCATCTTGGAAGGATGACCACATCCACTTCCTGCTCAAGCCACAACGTCATTCACCTGAGCTAGAATGGGGCCATGACATGGTGTGGCATCCGGGAGTCATCCAGCCAGCGATACAAAAGGGCGAGTGGGTCATGGCCGTCGCAATCCCGGGCGCGGGATGGGTGTTATTCCCGGGCAAGTCGAAGTCCAACTTCCTACACCTCGAGAGGATTTCGGTCTTCCAGAAAGTGACGTCCGAGAATGACACCTTTGCACCCGGCGACCTGTCCCTCATTTCCACAGCCAGTCGACTGTTCGACGAGCTTCATGACAAGTGCTGGTTGGAATTGATGGAGGACTACTACGACCTCGACACGAGTCCGTCGAAGGGCGTGGTGGACTGGAAAGTGCCCCCTCCCAGTGGGCCGAACGGTAGTTCCGGGGGCGGGGGACCTGGAAGTGGAGGGGATGGGGGTGGTGGCACGGGGGGTGGCAAAGGAATCCCGCCTAGTGGGGAGAGGGGGTCTCACGGCCACAACACGACACCGGGAGGCAGCCGCGGGGTGGCGTGTTTCGCCGTCGACCGGCCTCCGTCGACAGGCACCTGGAGGGAGCATACGACACAGTCCGCCGACCTCCCGACTTCATCCGTGGGCTTAGCGAGGGACACGTTGGCAGCCTTGCTTGCTCTGGGCAGTCGCTCCGGCGGAAAGTTGTAGTCTGCCGGGATCCGAACTATGTCCGCTGAGGAGCCGCCAGAGCGGTCCGGAATGCAAAGCCGCTCGGGGTCGGGGGAGCCAAGCAAGGATCCCGAAATTGGCAGCATTGCGGCGCGGGACGGAAACGTCGAAAAGGTGTCGCCTCAGCAGGAGCGACGGCCGCAAGGATTGCAGTGAGAGGCTGCAAGTACAGGGTCCAGCGACACGGAGACGACGAAGTCTGCCGAGATCCGAACTTCTTCGGGCGGGGGGTGTCGGCCAGGGATTGTCGTGCCGTTGAGAGGGGCAGCGTGCACGGAGACGGAAGGGCGGTCCTCGGGATTCAACACGGGTACCGCGGAAGGGGATGAGTTTCGTGGAAGGGAAGTAGGGGAGAAAATGGAGGAACGGAGGGGAGCGCAAGAAGGGGAGGAAGAAGGGGAGGAAGAAGGGGAAGAAGAGGAGGAAGGGGAGGAAGCGGGAGAAACGGAGCTACTTGATTTGCTTGAAGGAAGGGAGGGTGTCGGATCTGGAGACGACGAAGTGGAGCACAGTGAGGACGATGCCGGATCTGGAGAGTCGTCTGACGAGTTCGGACAACTGTACGGAGAGCATCACGAGGATGATGTCGACGACGATGCCACGGCAATAGAGATGGAGACACAGGTCGTTAGCAGCCTTTCCGCAGAGCCTGAAGATTATGCGGTCCGACCACTTACGTCTGCTGTCGACACCGCTTCGACGAGGCTTCCGTCGTTATCAGCCCGTCTAAAACAAGTCGGCGTATAAGCATCGACGAAGTTATCGACGATATCCTCGGCGACCACAACTTGTCTGCCCATCCGTCCACAATGCTTGACGTCAATGAAACTGGCAACGTCACATCTTCCGTGGCAGCTGCCCTGGCTTCGTCGCCGCCGAAGTCCCTGGTCCTGCCGGCCACCCTTGCCGCAGGAGAGGAAGGCGAGGTCGGGCGACGACAACATGTCATGTCCCCAAAAAAATCGAGGGTCGGCGGTCAAGCTCTCGACGTGCTCGCTTTGCCCGCGCGGAATTCCCCATCGAAGGAGAGGAGAGAGAAACAGACTGGTAAGCCATGAAGAACGCCACACTACCTGCGCGTCCAGATGTCGGCGGATTACAGTCCGCGCTATACACACGACGACTGTCCACACCGTCTGTCGATACGGAAAGTTCCGGATGCCGACATACTACAGCCACCAGCCCTTCCTAATACATCTCGTCGGCTTATAACATAGGATTCGTGAAAACCAGAGAAAAATAAATGTTGGGTTTGCATGAAATTTATAAAGAGTTCAAAAAATGTGTATTCCAAACGCAATTAGAACACTGTCAGACCACATGATGGAAAACGATGAAAAAATGGTAGGAAAAAAAACGATCACGAGAACTCCGTTATAAGGCGACCGCGAAGCTGCTCTTTTCAACCAAATTTCGAGCCAGCAAATGCACGTGTAATTCTGATAACCAAATCCTGACAAAATGTGCACATTTTTTTCCCCTTACGATGTTCGCTTCCTTATACTTGTTGGAAATACTTAAAAACACATGCTTAAACAGTACACCAACACATTCCTTTCCCAGCTTAGCCATTTTTCAACAATGTTAATAAGTTGGCTCTGAATCTCTTCGTCGAGTCATCAATTTTTAAGTTGAAGTGAAACTCCCTTACAGGCCTGCAAGTTTTTCTTCCATTATCCAAACGTTTGTACACTTCTCGGTTCCTCTCAAGGGATTTGTAACAAAAATGTTCAATGCAGAGAGTCGAAAATCATTTGGTGTTAAGATGACTTATCTCTAGGCAAACTTACTGTAGTCCTAATCTGTGGATTGTAGAATCGAAGATCCTTACCAACTCTGAATGTCAGGACTTATAGCCCTATATCCCTGATGTTGAGATCACTGATTTTAGGGCACGCTCACTGTCAAGACTTAGAGCCGTACATCACTGACGGTGAAATCACACATATTTAGGAAAACTGACAGTTTAGACTTATAGCCCTATATCACTAATGTTGAGATCACAGATCTTTGGGCATGCTCACTGTCAAGACTTAGAGGCCTAAATCACTGATGGTGAAATCACAGATCTTTAGGCACGCTCACTGTCAAGACTCAGAGCCCGACATCACGGATGGTGAAATCACATATATTTAGGAAAACTGACAGTTAAGACTTATAGCCTTATATTACTGATGTTGAGATCACAGATCTTTAGGGAAACTCACAGTTAAGACTTAAAGCCCTACATCCCTGATGTTGAGATCACGGATCTTTAGGCACGCTCACTGTCAAGACTCAGAGCCCGACATCACTGATGGTGAAATCACAGATATTTAGGAAAACTGACAGTTAAGACTTAGAGCCCTATATCACTGATGTTGAAATCACAGATCTCTAGGCATGCTGACTGTCAAGACTTAGAGTCCTACATCAGAGAGCGTAGACATCTTTGTGGATGACCCACAAACATTCCAAACGTTTGCTCAATCCACGCATATGCACATACGCACGCACATGGTTGATTGATTGATTGACTGATTGGATGCCATGCCATTAATCAATCAATCAATCAATCAATCAATGTCATAGAGGACTAGAACTGTAAATTGCTTTAAAGAGTCGTTAAAATGTTAAAAATTGTTAAATCCTTGTGAAATACATATGTTTTGCAAACTAATAACACAAACAATTTTATCAATCGATCAATGTCATATAGGACTATAACTTCAAATTCTTTTAAAAAGTC
>BFEA01000353.1:102432-113284 GCA_003427395.1 Chara braunii | reverse complement strand
GAATGATGGGTATAATAGCGTCATCATCTACAGCACCCATCTCAATCCAAGGCACTTGAGGCATGTCCGTAGTCGGGAACAATCTTGTTGTCCTTAACAAGAGCTCTCGGAGCTAAGAACAATAGTTTCTTTGTCTGCTTCATGAAGTAGCTAGCTACACGAGCAAAGCGCTTTGCCACCAGAAATTTAGAGATTATTGTTCGAGGGAGAGCAGCCTTGACGCCACTTGCTGAAGGATGGGTATAATAGCGGCATTATCTACAACACCCATCTCAATCCAAGGCACTTGAGGCATGTCCGTAGTCGATAACAATCTTGTTGTCCTTGACAAGAGCTCTCAGAGCTAAGGACAAGAGCTTCTTTATCTGCTTCATGAAGTAGCTAGCCACACGAGCAAAGCGCTTTGCCATCGGAAATTTAGAGATTATGTCTTTGAGCGGACGCTCCCTTGACGCCACTTGTTGAAGGATGGGGTGTAGGACCACCATCACATTCACCTGTGGTTTAGGATCATCATCACCCTCATCAACCCCAATTGTGGTGTAGGACTATACTACTGTCTTTGCGGGGCTCGACCCGCTAGCCAAGTACATTACGATGCTTGACGCCTTTTGTGGTCCATTCTTATGTAAGGGCTTAGGAGAATGACGATGCTTCTGGGAGCTTTCTGTTTGTCTCATGGACTCTACTTCTTGAATGTTCAGTAAAGACCTCTCTACTTTTTTTTTTTTTTTAAACAGAACCTTATGGTTCCGGCTCCTTGTCCATTCTGTGGAGCATCAGTCCGGTTACTATTCGACCGACAAGTCAAAGGAAATACATTGAGAATACAGTCACGCTCCTCCCCCTTCTGGTGTGGAGGTCCGAAGGACGACATTGATTACTTCCTTTGGGAAGGATGTACCACCCTTCACCATTGCCTAAGTTAGCCTGCTATCTTTTTCTCCTACCTTGCTGCTCTATTGTTTTGTTTACTCTGATACTTGAAACTAGAATTCGTTTCGTTCCATCCAGCCCGTTCCTCTCAGCTTCTCAGCTGTCTGATCTTTCTCCTCATGCTAGAACTGCTGATATGGTCGTTTGATGTGTAAGTGCGGTCAATCGTTTCTTGGGGTTATGGAAAGGATATTGTTCCAGGGGTTTAGGGGTGTGTTATTAGGGGGTGTGGTGAGGCGAGTTTCCCATCTACGGTTTATTATTTGAGCAGCGGAGACAGATCTTAATCTCAATGTGTATCCTAGTTTCGTGGTGTATTATAGAATCTTAGTGCGTTTTTCTATTCTAATTTACCGGTTTTCTTTTTCCAGGCCCATTCCACCGGGTCGATTTCTAATCCTTCGATACTCGATGTTGGTTTATGGATGTGGCGTTTTTCTGTTTCTACTACCCTTACTTTCCTTACCGCTTCCTCTTGTAGGGCTATTTCTCCTGTAGGGGTTTGGGTTAGTAGGCTAGTTGTAGTCCCTGGCTCTTCGGGACGGAGCTGATGATGTTATGTAGGTTCTCCTGTAGGTTGTGAGATCCTTTTGGCCTCTCTACTTCTTTGATACTGACCGAAATATAAGCCAAATAAGAGCAATACAATGAACTCAAATGTCAGTGTCGATACTCTCTCGCTACACAAACATAGTATACAATGTCGTTCTTCTCTACTTGCGCTCAGCTCCCGGCCTGCCGTAAGCAGCAACTACCCTAGCCTAAACCACGTTCATGCAACAAGAGTCATTTAGAGCTGTAGACCAATGTTCTTGACAACATCGCAAATGCAGACTGCCACCAAACGTGAGGTACAAGTCTCTCTCTACTCTCCCATCAGCCCTTGACCTCCCGCAATGCGCATCCCCGATCCTTTGCCAGCAAACACCAGGTGCGTGTCTATCTGCTCTCCCATCGGCCCTTGACTTCCCACAGTGCGCATCCCTGACAACTTGAGGACCACCATCACCCTCACCAGCCCCAACTGTGGTATAGGACTATACCGCGTCCGCGGGGCTAAACACACAATTTTAGTCGAAAACGAAATTCATAGGTTCCCTCTTTTCCAGAGCCTGCAATCAGGTGGCCGTGGCTGCAAACCGCCCGGCCCAACTGCAACCGACGGGCTTGGTTCAGGTGCAATTTTGAAAAGGCCAGCCCTGGCTGGGCCGGCCGGCTGGTAGGACAGCCCAGTTACGGGCCACAGCTGGGTGGAAAATTTCACGGGTGACCCGAACTATGCCTCCTAATGTTATGTGACAATATATATATATATGTATATGGCGAAATATAATATATAATATATATGTTCCTCTATATCTAAGTAGTAAGTACCTCAGTAACTCTCAATATATATATATATATATATATATATATATATATATATATATAGAGAGAGAGAGAGAGAGAGAGAGAGAGAGAGAGAGAGAGAGAGGTGGCTGGGCATCAATAGCAGCAGGTAAGGAAAAAAAGTACACACGATTGCTCTTCTTTGCATTAGCATAGTAAAAAACAAAAAAATTATCTAGCGCAAGAACGTCGATGCCCTGCCATATCGATGCTCTGCCACGTGGCGGGGCATCGGCGTGGCTGGAGCAAACTGTTTTGTTGTACGAGGCAAAACCGCGTACTAAGTTGTGCTTCTCCTTAGTATTTGGCAAAGCCACATAGTAAGCCGTGGTTCTCCTTACATCGACGTAGGTACACGTGGGGCAAGGGTGGGCAGAAGTGGGGCATGGGCACATGTGGTTGGCCATGGGTGGGCCTGGGCGGGCTACGGGTGGATGTTATGCTGGTCCTGGCTGGGTTGGATGCAGTTGAGCATTTTTTCTCGTTCCCAGCTGGGTCAGGCGCAGGTGGAAAAATTTCGAAAACACAGTTCTAGGTTGGATGCAGTTTGCAAATTGTTTGAATTCCAGATCCAGTTTGGATCTGGTTAGAGATTTTTTTGAAAAGCAAATCTGGTCCGGATCTAGTTCGTAAAAAATGCAATTTTGCGAGCTATGCTCTTTTCACTTGAATTTGGCACGATTACCGAGTTTTGTGGCAGAAATGCAGGAATGGCTTTGGAACTAGAAAGTCCTTTTTCAGGGTGCCATCTCTTGGACTCTACTTCTTGAGCGTTCCTCATCTTTATGCTCATCTTTGTATGGGTTTGGGAGAATGAGGATGTTTCTGGCAGCGTTCTCTTTGTCTCTTGGACTCTACTTCTTGAGCGTTCAGTAAAGGCCTCTTTACTTCTTTCAGACTTACCAAGCAGGAAGCACATTGCACCAAGATACAAGCCAAATAAGAGCAATACAATGAACTCAAATGTTAGTGTCGATACTCTCTCGCCACACAAACATAGTATACAATGTCGTTTCGAGCCTGCCCTAATCATCAACCACTCTAGCCTTATACCACGTTCATGCAACAGGAGTCATTTCGAGCTGTAGACCTATGTACTTGACGACATCCCTAATGCAGACTGCCACCAAACACGAGGTACGTGTCTCTCTCTGCTCTCCCATCGACCCTTGACTTCCCACAGTGCGCATCCCCGACAACCAAAGGACCACCATCCCCCTCACCAGCCCAACTGTGGTGCAGGCCCATACTGAACTCTGGCAAAAACCCGAGCAACTGTGATAACGGCCAGCAGCTTCAAGTTGGGCCAAAGTGCTTACATGATGCAGGACCAATTCAGACAGGTACCTTGGCCGGCAGCAGTCAGGCAGCTTAACTGTTGACGACACAACTGTGGTACTCGGGGGCTTACTACTGTTGTGTCGTCAACAGTTTAGGTCTGTACCACAGCTGGGCAGGTTAACTGGTGCCGGCCCAGACACTTGTCTGAATTGGTACGAGTCTCTCTCTGGTCTCCCAACAACCCTTGACTTCCCACAGTGCGCATCCCCGATCCTCTGCCAGCAAACACCAGGTACGTGTCTCTCTTTGCTTTCCCATCGGCCCTTGACTTCCCATAGTGCGCATCCCCGACAACCAAAGGACCACCATCACTGTCACTAGCCTCAACTGTGGTAAAGGCCTACACTGAACTCTGCTAAAAACCCGAGCGATTGTGATAACGACCTACACTGAACGGCTGCCGGCCCAGACACTGAAGCTCTTCACGAACTAATGTGCCAGTTATTAGAGGGTCGAGAGGACCGGAGTCCCGGGTTCTCTGGACTCCAGTCATACCGACCCTCTCCCAACTGTCACATTCGCGAATTCAGGCCGAGCGGACTAAAAACCATTTTCAGTATCCTTTAGAGGACCACATACCATTTTGAAGCAGGAAAGAAGTGAAGGCGTGTGGGCAGGGAGCAAGCCACAAAGGTTGGACAACGAAGTGAAGGCTTGTGGGCATACAAACAGTATTAGACAACAAAGGAAAAGGAAAAGCCAGAAAGTAGCAAGGTAAAGAAACAACAAATTCAAGGCAGATAAAAAGCACAAATACCAGAAAGAAAATAGTTAAACATGACAACAGACATTACGACCACTCTCCGGATGTAGAGCACCACATGTGTCAAGAGTCTCATCAAACCTCTCTCTCTCTCTCTCCCTCTCGCTCTCTCTCTCCCTCTCTCTCTCTCTCTCTCTCTCTCTCTCTCTCTCTCTCTCTCTCTCTCATTTGTCTGCTGCATTCATTCTTAACCTACAAGCTTATCTTTTCCGAGATGCTACAGCGAACAAATGGAAACCGAAAACTGCATGCCTGTTTTAACCGAGGCAACGATATGCAATTCCAACCGGATGCTTTCACTATTGAATGCCTAATCCATCAATCAATTAACCATTTGAGCACAAAATCGATTGCAATCAGTCAATTATAATACCAGAAAAAGGAGTGTTAGGAAGAAACTGCCGCGGCGAGAGAAATGGAAAAGAATAATCTGAAAAGTTAAAAAAACAAAGTGAGAAAACCCTCGAGCAAAGTTGGTCAAAGCACCTACCAGCCCTGAACTAGCAAAATCGACTGCACCTACCAGAACCACTCCTGAACTAGCCTACCAGAACCTACTTAGACCTTCTAAAACAGGCCTACTCTCGGCCCGCAAACAGCCTATGAATGGCTGATTGGAATTCGCATTCCTCATAAATTGTGCCACTCTTCAATCCACCACCCATTTGTTGCCTCCTGCGGCTGGAACCCAAACATAACCGAGTGCCCTGGTTCCCACCTCTGCCTAAGACTATCCCACTCTAAACAACCCGGAGAAAATCTAGGGCCATTACCCAGTTTAGGTGCTGGCGTCCGGGTTATGTCCAGAAGCAGAACTAGCCATCACCAGACCGCTTCTCAGTCATTCCGCCACCCTGGCAAAAAAAGAGAAACAACATGCCTGAAAAGTGGTCCACCATTCGAACTGGGACCTCCAAAACTGACCATGCAGCACGTTGACAAGCCGAACAAAGCAAAAGAGAAGAGCACCGCCACTCTCAGGCCACGTCTACAGACAATGCAGCACAAGCCCACACAACCTCCAACTCTATCGGCGATGCGATCAAGAGACTCGTCGATTGATGAAGCCTGGTTTCTCTACTCAGAAGAACCTCCGAGGGGCGCTATCCTTGCTACGTGGACCGATCTCGATCCTACATCGGCTTTCATGCCGGATTGTACCATGGCAATCATCATTCGACATCAACTTGGTTGCTCCTCGCCCTTTACTTACCATCGCGGGAGGGGGATGTAGGGCTATAACTGTCTAGGGAAAACTATGTAGGGCTAAAATCTGTTTGGACGAATTGCAGCCTAACAGGCAACTGATGTGGGGCTAAAAGCCCTACTTAGTGAATGTGCACAACAGCCTGTGACCGCGTAGCGCAGTATAGCCCTATATGGTTCCCTGAACCTGGAGGACGAAATATTACGACGGAATGCAAACAAACAGGCAACTGAGATGGGGCTTATAGCCCTATATCATAAATGCGCACATTAGCCTGTGACTGCAGCGCCGTATAGCCCTATATGGTTCTTTCCGCGTTGGCCAAAATGCGGCAGAACTATTTTCCACCGCGTGTCCGACCAGTCTGGGGAAGACCGACCACGACGTCTGTGCGGGCGCTCACGACCTCCTCGCCACCAACCTTCGCCCTCGTGCGTCTCTTCCCGGTGGCAGTGGCTCTGCTGGACTCTGGGCTCTGTGCCGCTTCATCCTTTTCAGGATTGCCAGTCTGCCCCGACGCCTGCTGGATCTCGCCAGTCTCTAAAGTGACAGCCTGACGATGAGACAACTCGCCGTCCTCGCGTGTACTCTCCAACTCCGTCAACCTTCACTTTTTCGTTGTCTGCGAACCCTCTCGCCCTTTGGCAGTTGCTGCAAAAGGTACGACAGAGCCACCTGCAGGCAATACTATGAGAGCAGTTGCCAGTGCAGGGTCACGGGCTTGTGCCACGTCTGCTGCACCGGTCATTTGGTGCTCCGCTGAAGGCCCTGTTGCATCTTCGGGCTTGGTGCTCTCTCCTGCAGTCACGGTTTGTCCAGCATCTGTCCGCACTGAGGCCTCCTCACCCGGTCCTTCTTCAACGAGCGTCCCCTTCTCCCTCGACCCCTGTTCTGCGGACACCTCAGTCTCCTGATCGGGTTGGGGTCCCTTCGACTTTTTCCTCGCCTCCTTTGGGGTTTCTCTCTCGATCGTGGCGCCAATGTCGGTCAGAAGCCTCATGCCAATCCCCTTCGCGCAACGTTTGTCAATCTCCACGACGAGGCAATTTCGATTTGCTTTGACGCAGGCAATGGCACCTGTACCCGATCCAGAAAAGCCGTCCAAAACTAAGGCACCAACAGGTGAAAACTTGTTCACCAACCACGAGTACAATGCAAAGGGCTTCTGATACGGGCACAGTACTGCCAGATCGCTGGGGTTGACGCGGGTCGGTGGGGGCGAAATTGTAATGGGCCATTTTGCGTTCGCTGCTCTCACTGTAGTACCCCAAGACGCAGAACTAGGTCGCGCTGACAAGGCGAGGACCTCCCGGATTCATAACATTAGGTTTGCACCAAGTCAGCAGTTCGTGGCCTGCATTGCAAACCTTTTGAAACGCAGATCGAATCGATGGGAGCATGTCTACAGAACAAAAGTCTGCGACCGTCCACAAGGGAGCACTGGAAACGCCCTTGACGTTCTGCAGCACCTCAACAACACCAGTCTCTGCAAATGGCTCTGTGTCCCGTGCATGACCTTTGTGCGCAAACCCGTAAGGAAAGTCGAAAATGGCGAGCGATATCGGGAGCTTTTCCTTCTGCAGCGTTGATAGATGGCGCATGTCGCCCCAGATTATCTTGACTTCCCCTGCATCCCCCTCGTGTTTCACCTCCGTCCAATCAGCAAAAGGCTACGGTAGAGGTTGCGCTCGAAACGCCAGAAGACTAGCTCTTTGTGCCTCCTTGGCCATTAATCTCTCCTCCTTCTTTCTCCACTCCTTTGCTCGTACGATGTGGTCCTTCAGAGCAGTAGGTGTACTCCCACGCTTCTCGAAGCTGCCAATGTACTTTTCCAGGACTTCCTTCTTCGTGTGCAAAGGATATTTCTGCTCCGCCTCCTTGAACTCTTTGCAGTCGACACCGTCTGCAAAGGCCTTGCAGACATAGTTTAGTTTCTTGACCACCCTGAATTTCTGCTCCATTTCTTTGATGGAGATGGTCTTCGAAATGACTTCGAGAAGAATGGGAACAACATTCTCAGGAGCCATGTTACCCATGGTGATCCACGGCTGGGCAGGCATGTCCTCAGGCACAAGGACAACTTTATTGTCCTTGAACTGGACCCAAGGATTCAAGAGCGCCATCTCTTGTAGCTTAGCAGCTGCCCTGTCAAGCCTCTGCCCTCGTTGGCTTCTCTTCCCACCCTCAGATTCACTTGATTCAGGGCCAGCTTCATGTTTGATCTGACTCTTTGCCGCGGGCTTCAACTTCTGACCCTTTACCTCCCCTCTTTGCCACATGTTGAAAATCCGCAGTTGCAAGTCCCAAATTTCTTTTGGCCGCATTGCAACTTGCAGTAGAGGATCATTGTTCCCCAGTTTCAATGAAGGGTTTGGAACACATGCTTCCCGAAGGCACGCCAATTTCACCTCCTGCGACTTAACAGACCCTTTGCTTTCAAAGACTTGCCGCCAACACTTCATCTTCTCGATGAAGTTTATATCGCGATGGTAGTCGGCGGCGAGGTTATGCATGTGAGCGACCTGCCGTGCCTCATCCACCGTCAAGCCTGCATAAACATAGCAGGCGTTGAACTTGTACTCTTCGTTGTCAGGGTACATCGCCATGCGACGCTCCCTTGCCTCCCGACAATGGTCACCGCCAAGAATAAAAAAGCGGTACTTTCCAGCCCTAAGCTTGTCCAAATTTACGGCTCGTTTGTCCTTTGCCTCCCTAGGGTCCACAAGACCGACGAATGGAAGATGATCTCCAACTGGTTGCCTGATCATGGAATCCATTAGCAGACTGATATGATCCTCGTCAGGCTCTCTTACCTCTAATGGTCTTTTCCCTTTGGCATCCAAGGGCGGTCTTTCCATGCAACTCATCGACAGATAGAAGGACTCGTTGGAGATTTTCTTAGCGTTCAAGCTCTTCAGCTCCTCCCAAACTTTGGTTAATTCCTCCGTCCGTTCTCCAGGCACAAAACCCTGAGGCACTTGGATTTCTTCTTGCTTGTCTTTCACCTTCTCCTTCCCCTTTGCATACTCTTTTTCACTCTTTTTAGTTGCGAGAGCCTTTTGCTTCGCAGACTTGGCCTTTGTCCCGGAGCCACGCTTCAAAACGCCAGTCGAGTCGACGCAAGTGTGAGGCAAAGCGACGTTCTGCGGACGCATCTGCTGCGCTTTGGAGCCGATCTTCTTCGACGCCGAAGGCGTTTTCATTCTGAGATTGTCGAACGCTTCTTTGAAAGGAAGAACACGATCCTCAATGGAGGGCGCCAAGTGATTCCCGAGCGCTTCGATGAATGGCTGCGCACAGACAGAACCATGCCCACATCATCAAACACCGAAATAACAAAGAATAGGTAACATGGAAGCAATCAATTTCGGGAAGTTACAACATACAGGACTCCCAATGCAGCAACAAGATTTGGGACTGTATCCTGCTACAGCATGTCACAACCCTAAATCCTGCAACAACAAGTTATAGCCCTATATGCTGTTGTTGCAGGATATAGCACTATAACTTGCCGCGACAGGATTCAGGACTGAAACGTGTAGCAGCAGTTTACAGTCCTAAATGCTCCGTAGTTACAACATATAGGCCTAGAAGTTGCCCCAACAGGATTCAGGACTTTATCACGCTGCAGCAGGCTACAACCAGAAATCCCGCAAGAGCAGGTTTCCCGATGCAGCAAGAGGATTTGGGACTGTATTATGTTGTAACATGTCACAGCCCTAAATCCTGCGACAGCAAGTTATAGACTTATATGCTGCTACTGCAGGATATAGCACTATAACTTGTAGGGGCAGGATTCAGGACTGAAACGTGTAGCAGCAGTTTGCAGTCCCAAATGCTCTTCAGTTACAACATAGAGGCCTTTATGTTGCCGCAACAGGAGTTAGGACTTTATCATGCTGCAGCAGGCTACAGCCTTAAATCCTACGAGAGCAGGTCTCCCGATGCAGCAACAGGATTGAGGACTTTATCACGCTGCAGCAGGATACAGCCAGAAATCCCGCGAGAGCAGGTCGCCCGATGCAGCAAGAGGATTTGGGACTGTAGCCTGCTGCAGCATGTCACAGCCCTAAATCCTGCGACAACAAGTTATAGCCCTATATGCTGCTGCTGCAGGATATAGCAGTATAACTTGCCGGCAGGATTCATGACTGAAACGTGTAGCAGCAGTTTACAGTCCCAAATGCTCCGCAGTTACAACATATAGGCCTAGAAGTTGCCCCAACATGATTTAGGACTTTATCACGCTGCAACAGGCTACAACCAGAAATCCCACGAGAGCAGGTCTCTCGATGCAGCAAGAGGATTTGGGACTGTATCATGCTGCAGCATGTCACAACCCTAAATCCTGCGACAACAAGTTATAGCCCTATATGCTGCTGCTGCAGGATATAGCACTATAACTTGCAGGGGCAGGCTTCAAGACTGAAATGTGTAGCAGCAGTTTGAAGTCCCAAATGCTCTGCAAGTACAACATAGAGGACTTTATGTTGCCGCAACAGGATTTAGGACTTTATCACGCTGCAGCAGGCTACAGCCTTAAATCCTGCGAGAGGAGGTCTCCCGATGCAGCAACAGGATTTGGGACTGTATCATGCTGCAGCATATCACAGCCCTAAATCCTGCGACAGCAAGTTATAGCCCTATATGCTGCTGCTGTAGGATATAGCACTATAACTTGTAGGGGCAAGATTCAGGACGGAAACGTATAGCAGCAGTTTGAAGTCCCCAACGCTCGGCAGTTACAACATAGAGGCCTTTATGTTGCCGCAACAGGATTTAGGACTTTATCACGCTGCAACAACCTACAACCTTAAATCCTGCGAGAGCAGGTCTCCCGATGCAGCAACAGGATTTGAGACTATATCCTGCTACTACTGCTGCTACTGCTACTGATACCTCTGCTGCAGAAATTGCAATACCGTAACAGGAATAAGGGCTGTGACCTTCTGCAGCACGTTACAGTTTTAAAATCCTGCGACGGAAAGTTAGCACTACAACCTCCTGCAACACGTTACAGTCATAAAATCCCGCTACTGCTACTACTACTACTACTGTACTACTGCTACTACTACTGTATTGGTACTGCTACTCCTGCTATCGCTACTACTACTACTACTATACTGGTACTACTACTACTATTGTGCTGCTACTCGTGCTACTCCTGCTACCGCTACTATTACTACTGTACGGGCACTGCTACCACTACTACTGCT
>BFEA01000353.1:70340-80847 GCA_003427395.1 Chara braunii | reverse complement strand
GGGGTCCCGCGGGGGTGCCGGGGGTCGGGCGGGCGCGGGGGTTGATTGCGGGGTCCGGGGGTCGGCGCCCCTGCGGGAGGGGGTCCGGGGGTGAAATCCCGGCCCCGGCTTTGCCCCCGGGGGTCCCCGGGTGACGACGAACTCACGTTTTGGTGGGAGCCCTAGCAGCGGGTTCTTCAAAAATTTTGTCGGTCGTGGTTTAAGAAAGCCACTTTCATGAAAAGTTTTGTCGGTCCGTTAAAATCCTTGGCGGGAATCAGGTGCTCACAACTTCAGTTTTGGTGGGAGTCCTAGCAGCGGGTTGTTCTAAAGTTTTGTCGGTGGTGGTCCAAGAAAGCCACTTTCATGAAAATTTTGGCCAGTTGTGGTCTAAGAAAGCCACCGTTGGCGGGAATCAGGTGCCCGCAGCTGATTACGATCTAAAGCTTTATTTTAGTCCCGCGGACAGTGCATGTTCTACTCTGACGTTGAAAGGTGTCCGCGGCCTCTACGTTTAGAAGATAGATGTTGAACGTAGTCCGGTGACGTCATTAGATGTTGAACGTAGTCCGGCAACGTCATTGCTTCCGCTTTCTAGCGTCTGTCTTTCTTCAGTGATCACGTTGTATTGTTTTCTGGTGATGTCACTCTTGGTCATCTCTAACTCCGAAGACAGATGTTGTAGGATAGAGCTCCTTTTAACATGTATTCTTTGAAAGGAAGGGGGCGTCATCGTCCGAGAACTGACAAGAGTAGCAACGCTACCACTGTCAGATGGTTTCCTCAAAAGCCATCTCAATCCAAGACAAGCCCAGATAGTAAGAGTAAGAAGACTACCACTGTCAGGTGGCTACCACCAACTCTTTCTCACCTTGACAATAGTTCGGTAGAGAAAGATGATGGTTGTACAAAGGCTTGTGCGTCTTCCCGAGGGACGAAGAGAGTTCGCCATATGCAATCGTACTTCCCAATCTTTGACCACCCAAGAGAAAGGATGATTGAGAATACAAGCTCTCAGAAGCGCAGGCGCACGAATGCACTTTGAGAACGGCTAGACGAGATTGACACTGACGAGGAACCGAGCGAGAACCGAACTCTTGAAGATGCATGTCGGAATGACGACAGAGAAGAGACGGAGGACATCGTAAGAACGAACATGGCTTCAGAAGAAGCTGCAGACGGAGAAGATGCGGAGGATGATGTAAGAAGGGTTACAGCTTCAGAAGAAGCTGCATTTGTGAATACTGATGCAGATGAGGGAACTCCTCGAGGCGATGCATGCCAGAATAACGACGAAGAAGACACTGACGAGGTTGTAAGAAGGGACGAAGCTTTAGAAGAAGCTGCTTTCGTAGATCATGGGGAAGAAAACACAGAGGACGTGATGTATGCCAACGCTTGTGATCATGGCGGAGATACAATGGAGAACGACAATGCGGAGAGCAGGGAGGAAGCCCCCAATAACGACGGAGCTTTTCAAGACTGTGTTTTCGATATGTTCAGCAAAATACCATCGGGAGAAGGTATTAGAGAAGCGAAGCAAACCTCCTTACAAGAGGTCAGAAGAGGTGTTTTCAGCAAGTCAAAAAAGAGCGAAAAACCTCCTTACAACTTAGGGAAAGGAGGTACGAACTTGCGTGTGTACAACAAGAAGGCGAACTACCACATGAACATGAAGAGAGTGGAAGAAGTTCTCAAGGAGTCCTGCTGCAAGGCGGCATATTATAAGAAGTTCCACTCGGAAGATGTCTATTACATGCGCGAAACATTTTGGGCGATGAAACAACCGGAGCAAGTCAACTTCCTTATCACCAAGATGAGAGTTGCGTCGTATTTCTCAGATGAAGGTTAGTTAGAGATGCTAAGAGGCTTATTCAATGGCATCAAGGTTTGCACAAGAGCATGGGGAAAGCTTTACGGATGCTCAACTACACGTGTAGCAAGCGTTCGTGCAACTTTCAAGGATGGAGTGCACACGTACGAACATCGTAAGTTCGTAACAAGGGAACGGGTGGTTTGTCTGTATCATCGTTGCATATTCTTTCTTGGTTGCACGAGTATTTTCGGTACAACGTTGAAAGTATGCCGAACAGCGACCAATTTCATCTTTCGGAGACTCTTCTACGCAAAGATGTTTATGAATTTTTCCAGAAGGAGTGCGCATCACTTTACAACTCCTCCATTTTCCCTTCGAGTTCACGGTTTATGACAATTTGGAGGGACCATTGCCCCAAAGTTCTCATTCCTACACTAAAGAGGTTCTCAGTTTGCAGCCAATGTTTGCGATTCAAGACATGACTCTCACAGGCAACAAACCGCATTGAACGAGGTAAGATAATCTCTCTCTCTCTCTCTCTCTCTCTCTCTCTCTCTCTCTCTCTCTCTCTCTCTCTCTCTCTCTCTCTCTCTCAGTGTGTATGTGCGTGCGTGCATGCATTTGTGATTCTTTCTTACATCGTTCATTCAAAGATCAATCCATCATGTTTGGTCTCTTTGCTAAACGAACACAAAAGGTTCAAGAATTAGAAGATTGAGATAAAGGGATGCAGGGCTACATATCAAGTTGTCCGTGAATTTCTCCTTTCTATCTACATATCAAGCTACCCGTGCATTTCTCCTTCTCTGTCTGTCTGTCTCTCTCTCTCTCTCACTTGTTTGTTCTTTCATACAAATTTTTGCAAATTGCAATGTGCCTAAATTCTTACGTGAAACAAAGAGATATAGGCCTATATTAATGTTGTCCGTGAATCTTGCCTTCCCTGTCTGTCTCTCTCTCTCCAACTCTCTCTGTTTTCTCCTCAAAGCTGATTCCATCGTGTTTGGGATTTTTGCAGAAAGAGCAGAGAGAGTCCTTGATATTTAGGGTTGTTTCGGGTTTGAGTCACTTCAATCGATTGTTCGGGCTGTTGAAGATTGAGTCCTCTAAGTGAGTTGCTCACTGACTATTTGATGTAAAGCCCTACAAGTGGGTACGCACCAAAAAGGTAATCTAAGTGAATTATCCAAGATAATCATTTATTGCTAGGCATTATGGGAGCAATTAACTTATAGGGCTATATCCTAAACATTCTGTCGGTTGTGCGACTACGCATGACTGTAATCTTTACATGAGTTGTTTCAGAAAAATAGTCGACATTAAAAGAACAGTGGATAAAAAATGGTCATTTATTGGTAGTCAATCTGAGGGCAACGAACATAAAGGGCTATGTCCTAAATAGTCTGTCGGTTGCGCGACTACGAATGACTGCAATCTGTACAAAATTGTTTCAGAAAAATAATCGATATTCAAAGAAAAATGAACATTTATTTAAACTGACTGGTTGTTTCGGGTTTTAGTCTAAGTGAGTTGCGCACTAACTATTTGATGTAAAGCCCTACAAGTGGATGACACACCTAAAAGGCACTCTTTGTGAATTATTCAAGAAATAATCATTAATTGCTAGGCATTCTGGGAGCAATTAACTTATAGGGCTATATCCTAAACAGTCTATTGGTTGTGCGACTATAGATGACTGTAATCTTTACATAAATTGTTTCAGATAAATCGTCGACATTAAAAGAACAGTAGACAGAAAAAAGTCATTTATTGCTAGCTATTCTGGAAGCAATTAACTTAAAAAGCTTTATCCTAAACAGTCTGTCGGTTGCGCGACTACGAATGACTTCAGTATTTACAGAAATTGTTTCAGAAAAATAATCGATATTAAAAGAAAAGAGGACATTTATTTAAAATGGCTGATCATTTCGGTTTATATTTTTCTAAGTGACAATGCTTTAATCGTTTGTACAATTGTCTCTGTGATGGCAGAAACATTCGAGAGGGCACTAGAGAAGCATCAACTCATGCAATCAGAGGAGGGACCAAAGCTTAACAAGCATCGACACAAGGCTTCAAGCAAGCCAAAATAATAAGTAGCCATGATTATCGATGGCATGAATCAGAGCAAGACGATACTGCTGCACTTCAATAGGCCCCCGAAGGACACGAAACTCAAAGAAGCGAACTTCGTGAAAGTTCATGTTGTTGGGGCAAAGATAGTAGGCTCTGTTCCCAGCGCTTTTGCAACATTGTTCTTTGACAACTTTAAATCAGATTATAATTGCATGTTAACTGTTCTTTACCGTCAGATTTGTCAACTCCCTAGACCGTTCCCGATAGTCCTTTATCTGACACTGGACAACACTTCGAAAGAGAACAAGAACAAGTTTGTGTTAGCATATCTTGTCTTTTTAGTGAAGATGAATGTCTTTAGTAAAGTCAAGTTGAACTTTCTTCTCGTAGGTCACACGCACGATGACATAGATCAAATGTTCAGCTGTTTCTCGAGGAAGTTGGCTCTACTGGATGCGTACGATCTATTTGAGTTGCAACACATCATCAGAGAGTCATACAAGGCAGAACAAGAGCATGGTGTTACTGTTGATGAAATGACGGAAACAATGGACTGGAAATTGTTCGTCGAGGATCATCTGCAAAAGGTGAATGATATCATTTTTAATCAGCATTTCTGTATTAAACGCAATGATGAGGGAGACGTCAGAATTTGGAGCAAGCAATATCACAACTCACAGTGGCATCCCAATAATAGAGAAGGTCTGGACATCTTCAAATCCGAGCCAAGAGGACAAATTCGTGCTTCACCCAAACATCCTATTCGATCTTTGGAAGCTAGGTTTAGGCTGACTTGTGGACATGTCGATGACAGACGGGACAGTTTCAAGAGCAAGGTCGACGATCGTGTTGTTTCACTGGCCGCCCTCCAAGCGAACATAGATGCATTGGCGCCCTACATCCCACGCAACATTCAATGGTGGAAAGACTTCATTCAAATGCAGGATGCACTGGACATGGAAGACACTAATCTAAAAGAGCCTTTCCAGTGGCCAACAATAGTAGAGGACGAGGCAATGGGAGGAGATTTTAGGCCTCAAACTGCTGAAGACGTTGGTCAGTGCTTGGATGATGTCTTCCCTCCTGAAAGACCCGTTTACGTTGGCGCGAGAAAGAGCAGACAGTACCGAGAAGAAAGAGATGGGAAGTACGAAGACCTCGTAGTCAACAAGTTTATCACCCTGCGAGCCTTGCCCGGGCAGCAAGAAAGAGGCAAACCTTACCACATCGGAAAGGTTGTCGAGTTGCTGCCTGGAAAACGCTTCAAAGTGGCCTGGTTTGCTCAACGGGAGAAAGGAGATGGTTACTACCCTTGCTACAGGAGGAATGCTCAAGGAAGGCGAACAAGGGAGTATTTTGAGGACATCTTCGATTGGAGCTGCGGTGTTCTATGTTACAACTTTGATCTGAAGACGGACAAGACCCTGTTAGCTGTGACGAAGAAGAAGATTTATGAAATGTTAGAATTAATGGATGTAGATGATGATCAAGGCGAAAACATCTTGGCGTTACCTGCGAACGAGTGTCAGACCACTAGCGAGAAGAACGACGAGAACGACTGTTTGACTGATGTGGTTACTTTCGTAAATCATTAGGAATAACTTTAGTCGACTTTTACTGTAGATATATCAAATTTTCTATTAGGACTTGTCATAGCTTAGCATTGTCTTATTTTGATTACTGTCTGAAATGGTTATTATTTTTCTATTAGAACTTGTCATAGCTTAGCATTGTCTTATTTCGATTACTGTCTCAAATGGTTATTATTTTTCTTGATAAGATTCCATCAGCTACTTTGAACAGCTTCCCTTGGAGTTCCTTTTACCTTCAAATTTTTTTACCAAGACTGGAAAAAAGCTCCTTTTACCTTCACATTCTTTTACCAAGACTGGAAAATAGCTTCTTTAGTTTTCTTTGTTAGAGGACTTTAGACCCAAATAATATTTAAGATCGAAGTGTTGGAAAAACAACTATCACAACATTTTCGAACAATTTTTTGCATTTCGATCGTTTTGAACATATGCTAAAATTGTAAAACAGGTTAGTACGTTTTTTCTTATTTAAAACTAAGTACCAAAAGACTATTTAACATTGAAATGTTAGCGAAACAGATGTTACGTTTTCTGTAATATACCCCAACAATATTGAATACTGAAATGTGAGAAAAATAGTTCGCAGAGCATTTGCTGATATTAATAAGACTGAAAAAACTTTCTTTAGTTTTCGGTGATATAGGACTATATGTCCAAGATTACTTAACATTGAAATATTGAAAAATAGTCAGCATAACATTTATTGAGATGTTTAAAGACTCCAAAATAAAATCTTTAGTTTTATGTGATATAGGACTATATACGCAAACAATATTTAACATTGAAATGTGTAAAAAATAATCCGCACAACATTTGCTGAGATGAATAAGACTGTGAAATATACTCTTATGTTTTCTGTGATATAGGACTATATATCCAACCAATATTTAACATTGAAATGTGAAAAAAAAGGTAAGTATAACATTTGCTTAAATTAATAAGCCTGGAAACAATATAATATTTTTTCTGTGATAAAGTACTATGTATACAAAAGATATTTAAGAATCAAATGTTGGAAAAATAGTATCATAACACTGCTAATATCATTTAGACCCGAAATAAATATTCTTCATTTTTCCGGATATAAGACTATGAACCTCGTTAATATTTGACATTGAAATGTTGATAAAGCATCCATCACAACAATTGTTTTAATGCGTAAGACTGAAAAATATATTAGTACCTTTTCTCGGATATAGGGCTATATCCTAAATATTATTTAACATTGAAAACTGTTTTCACTTAGAGCTACTTTTTCCATCAAATAGTTTTTTAATACGTTTTCATTACTGTCTTAAATGGTTATTCGTTTCTTCTCAACATTCCACTAGCAGCTTCAAAATATTTTCTCAACGAGTCGCGGACTTTTTTTTTTACTCAAATCTGTCTTTCCGTGTTAGAGGAGTGGTTGTTGTGCTTACAACATTTGGGTTTTAAAACTCGGACGAAGAACTCGAAAGAACTTTCTCTATTGTTTTGTGTTATTTTCTGTTTCTTTTGCGACTGTCACCTAGACACCTCCTTTTTATCAGTACTTTTCTGTTTCTTTTGCGACTGACACCGAGACTGCTCCTTTTGCATGAGAAACTCTCAATTTTTCTTTGCATTCGACACACATGTTTTTATGAGTCGGAGAGAGGTGACTATTAATGTGCATTTTGGGATGTTATAATTGAGAGTCACTATCGTTTCTCGAAAAATGACTTTTTTCGCTAATATTTGTCTTTTGCCTTGTTTAGAACAATATTTAGATCCGTTTCTACATGAATTTTGTGCAACATGGACCTGAAATTGTACATTATGAATGTCAAAATTCATCATTTCATTTTTGTTTATTCTGTCTATACACATTGTTGGGTTTTCTCCTGTTCTCTGGTTTTCACGAATCCTATGTTTTATCTGTCACTCGGTCGGGTTGCTGGTCGAGGGCGGCGAAAAGTTCGTCGACAAACTTACACTCCATCCAAGGAAGGATCTGCCCCGACTGAGGAAGTGGCCAAGGGGCTAAGAAAGTGGCCAAGTAGATGGACTGATGGTTTTTCCTTCTCGGGATTAGTGTCGTTTTTAGTCCGCCGGGATCCGAACTTCTTTTGTCGATGCGTGATGTGGTCAGTCTCAGTGGGGCTGGTGTATTGAAAAGTCCGCCGCAGTCCAAACTTCGGGGATTGCTGGTCTTTGGCTTCTGTGAGTTGTGGTGGTTTTCCTTTGCGAAGTGTGGGGGTGTTAAGCTCGAATGTTGCAGTCGTTTTGTTTTCCAGTAGCATAACCGCACCTGGGTGCACATGACCACGTGAAATCAGGGTCCTATGGTCGGAGAGGTCCTACTTGACTGTTGCGTCTGTGTGATTGTATGATTCTTATTTTCCGTTCTGTCTTTCTTCTGTTGTACAGGGGTGGAGTCGTCTCGAACATGGAGGTCCTCAAAATATCTTGAGCACATATTGCAGAAAGTCCCTGGGTTGACTACAAAACACAAGGATATGTTAAAGGCATCAGGGGTTGATGTCGGGATCGGGAAGAAGAAGTACACCGTTGCCATTGAGGAATGTCTTTCCCTTCTTGTCCCAGAGAAAGGGACATATCCACGATCTGTGAGTAGGGGTCAGGCCATGTATGAGAAGTACTTAGCAACGCGTCATGCACCGGGGAACAATGCCTAGAACTCCGTTTCTCACTACCCCACGTCTCCTTTGCTCGATGTTGTGCAGTGCGGGCCGCAAGTGCAGCATGCGGGAAAAGTTTCGCTGCAGCGATTCAGCCTCTGAGCTTGCGGGTTTTGGACGACATTGTACGAGGCTCGGTGCCATCTCACACTGTTCTCTCTATACTGGGCGATGGTCAATTTCAGATTGCAGCAAAAGATCTCCTCACCCTACTGCATGTCGACGGCAGGGTGAATGATGAGGTGGTCAATTTCTATATGGCATTGTTGGGGTCAACCGCATGTGGGTCACGTGACATCTCGTCGGGCCTTCAAGTCTTCAACTGTAATTCGTTCTTCTTCAGTAAACTGCGACTTCAAGGACACGGTGGGGTGCGGAGGTGGGCTAGAAACGTAGATTTGCTTCGTTACGATATTGTCTTCGTTCCTGTCCACAAATGTGATGATCACTGGATCCTCCTTTCCGTCAACATGAGAGATGATGTTCTCGAAATTTTTTATTCTTCTCTCACGTTGTATCTGATTCTAGTTTTTACCTTTCTGTTTTCGGGTTGATTGTGCAGTATTTGGAACGTCAAACATCACATAGGCGGTCGAGTAGGAGTTGGAAGTCGATAGTGGGAAATGTTGTGGTGGATGGAGTTCCGAGACAAGTGGATTGAGCAAGCTGTGGGGTGTTCATGTTGATGTATGCGATGTTGTTGCAACGTGGAGATCGACCACATTTCCGGTTCTCTTATAAAGATATTCCGCTTCTTAGACGACAATTAACATCATGTATCTTAGAACATCGTTGTCTTTGATGGATTTGATTGACTCAGAAACTCTTTTCTTAAGGTGTTTCATTCGTTGCGCATTGAATTTTGTAAATCGAGACATTATTCAACTGTCCTTCTGCCAAGGACATAATTGCTTTCTTTTGTCGTTCCGAGTTTGGGTTGTCTACGGCAAGCTCATTGCATGTCCTGCGTCATGTATGGGCTTTGTGATCTCTGTCACGTCGCAGTCGTTTCTCATGCAGCGGAACATGTCATACGTTATGTTCCATGTTTCAAATTCTGTTCAACTACAAGTATTGGGTTCCATGTTTCAAATTTTGTTCAACTACAAGTATTGGGTTCCATGTTTCAAATTCTGTCCAACTGGAAGTGTAAACATGATTGTGAAACTGATTGGTGGATGCATGAGAAATGTCATCTTATGTGAAATTGGTCAGTGGATGCCAAAACCTTCTTTGCATGACCATTTAAGTGCGATATTCATCGTGAATGAGCACAATTTAAAGTTCTACACTTGTACATAGAATATCGAAATAAAGTGGTTATTAAAATACACCTTGCCTATCACAACTGTAAAAAAGTATGTTCCTCAGTGCGCTCATGTCGGGCGAGATGATGACCGTGCCTATATGCGGAAGTCCGAATCTCTTCAACATCCAAACAATCGTCTCGGGTGAGACGATGGGTGTGCTTGTATAACTTAGGGATAACATGGTAAACGAAAATTTGATGTGTTAACCAACAACGGTTCGATCATGACACCTTGCTCATCACATATGTAAGCTTTGAGTTTAACAAGTATGGATCTTGGCACACTCCCGCCCATTGTCAGGGTCACAAGTCTTCTAAACAAGTCCGGATCTCATCATACATCTAAACAAACGTCTTCAACAAGACGATGAACCTGCATGTGTAACTTTGGGATAACCAAAAGAATTATACTGAGTCTCTCCATTTCAATCTGATTACATTGTTAATTTTGCTTACAAAGTTCAACAACTATCGATGTCAGCAAACTTTCGCATTTCGGTCGAGTGGATGGGCACGCCTATGTGGAAACACTTCAGTCAAAAACGAATTCGTAAGAAACAGAACAGTGTCACAATATAATATCTTTTATCACATTTATGAAATTGAAGTTTGACAAGTAAGGATCCCGACACATTTCCGCACAGGGTTCCCTATGTGGCGTGCCAATCGTTATTCGTTTATGAAGTTTGAGTAGTATGGATCCCAACACAATTCCCCACAGGATCACCAACACGTTTTTGAAGTTCAATAAGTTAGGATCCCAACACATTTTCGCACAGGGTTCGCGGGTAGCGTGCCTAACATGTGTGGGTCTCTACACGCTTCCGCATTTGGGATTTCAATTATAAAGTTTCACAAGTGCAGATCTCAGCACGCTTCTGCATGTGGTTAAGCCCTGGATGGGCATGCCTACGTTGCTTAGGCTGCAGCCACAAATGAATTCATTAGAAAGAGGACACAGTATAATGTCCTACTTTAACGAATAACATGTTGTTTTCTTTTGTTTTTGTTTGAATACAGAGAGAGAGAGAGAGAGAGAGAGAGAGAGAGAGAGAGAGAGAGAGAGAGAGAG
>BFEA01000353.1:41887-53418 GCA_003427395.1 Chara braunii | reverse complement strand
TTTTTGCCCGTTTCGTTTGGGGCATTGGCCCACAGCCCCCCCCCATGCACCGCCGCCGCTCCCCACACTGCCCACAACCCCCCCAAGCACCACCGCCGCTCCCCAGTGCCCCCGACGGGCCTCCCGGGCGTGGGTGGCGCTCTATGCGTTCGCGTTCAGAGCGTGCACCCGCGTTCTTTGAACGCGTGTTCAACGCGTTCAAAAACTGAACGCGGAACCCTCGTTCAGCGAACGCGCGGCAACACAGTTGTGGATCCTCGGTCATTATGTACATCGCCCATTTGGGCATGTAATAGTTGGTATCGGACCACCACACGTGAATCAGGACAACCTGATCTGACACGTGTGCGGGGACTGAGTAGCTGATTAGTCTTGATTGATTGACTAGAGCACACTAGTTAGCCCCCAAAATCACGATTTTGACCACACTGCCGAAAATCGATTTTATTTTTTTTTCTTGGATTTTGTTTTCTCACTATTTCTGTTGTGGAAAATCGCAATAGCGCAACATCTGAAATTTTTGATTGTTTTTCTTCTGAAAATTCAAAATTTCGTTGTTGAAAATTCGAAATATCTTCTTTTTCGAAAATTTCAATTTCCTTTTGCAATTTCCCGTTAGTTAGAAAATCTGGAATATTTTTATTCCGAAATCCATTTAAAAAAAAAACGGTACGGGAATCCTTCTTGCAGTTATCATTCTCCAACTGCTCGTACTCTCATCTGTGTAATTTCAAAAAAAAAATTACTTCATTAATTTTTTTGAATTTATTTATCAGAAAATCATTTGCGAATTTTGCGGTCTATAATTTTGCACTTCAGGGGATTTGGGAGGCCTACTGGACTTGCAAACGAGTATTTTTTCTTTTTCTTGAATTTTTTTCTGCAAAGTTCCAACTTTTCTTTTTTTGATTAGTGGCTTCTTATCTAGGCGATTTACCCCACCCCTCCCCACCTATGTTGTTGCCCCCTCTGGGCCTCTGGTCTTCTCTCTACCTCCCTCCGGGTACCCCCTGCGGCGGCATTGGTGAGTTGTCACGTCAGCAGGACACGGCAACAGTGCCACGTCAGCAACCAATCACCGCAGCAGCAGGTCACGTCAGTGAATGGTGCTCACCCGCTCAAAGACAAACAGCATGAAGCAGCAGACAGGCGAGACTACCGAGGCCTATGAGGCCCGCATGCTGGACATGGTAGCAGAGTACAAGCAACGGGCAGCTGCGGCAACATCCGCATGTAAGAAGGAAGATGAGGAAGCAGAGGAACAACAACGGCAGGCGGACGCTGAGGCAGCAGCGAAGGCCGCATACGAACGTCGTCGACTACGCCGAGACAAACTCCTTGAATGTGAGGGGGATATCGAGGTGATCGCCGGCGAATGGGCAGTGGCTGCTGAAGAGGAGGGTGCCCCTCTGCTGTGCAAGGCCTTGCAACCACAATCGAACATGTGAGCGATTTGATCGCCACCTGTGCAGCACAGCAAGAGGACATCCTCTGCATGGACACCCTGGTCCATGAGCAGATGAGAACGATTGATGAAATGCTTGACCGGGTACGCCGGCTGGAACAGCAGCTTGCAACAGCCACCCCCGCCGGACCCTCCAACTTGACGGACCGCGTCAACCTCTTGGAAATCTATGTCGACTATGTGTTCGAAACCGGATCCAACGGGGGTTGCGAGTTGAACGGTTCAACCCCCGTAGAACCCCCGTTTCAACTCCGCGTTATGCCCCATTACAACGTGGTACAACTCGGCGCGGATATTTTTTTTGCAGGCAAAAAATAGGTTAAACAAAAAATATATATATATGGGGGTGTAGAGTTTTTTGCTCTCTACATCCCTATATTTTTATTTTTATTTTTTTAGCATCTAAAATATTTTTAAAAAATCAAAAACAAAATCAGACTCAAAACACATAGATTTTCTACATCCCCATATTTTTATTTTTATTTTTTAGCATTTAAATTATTTTTAAAAAATCAAAAACAAAACCAGACTCAAAACAAGTAGATTTTTTTTTTTTTTTTTTTTTTTTTGATCAATAGATTGAATCAATCAATTGATTGATTGATTGATTGATTGGTGGGGGATGGGTCGCCCACCCAATCACACACACACACACACACACACACACACACACACACACACACACATATACACAGGCAGTAAGTATATACCCCCCGGAAAAATAGGGAGGAGGCCTACAGGAAAGGACGGCGGTACCCCCTCGGAAGACTGGACCAAGGTAAGTGGACCCCCTATAAGAACCCTCGAATCCTTACGAATCGACAGGACCAAGTGATATCTGGAATTAATGGCGAGGTAAAGTGTACACAATCCAATCATCTGATTTGGCCTGGTTTTCAGTACAGCCATTGGAATGGGATCGGAGAACCAGACCTTTGTATCTAGGACCGGATTCGAAAAAAGTTGGTCCTCGAACCGGGAGCTTGTCAACTGGCTTTGGAATATGAAGGCATTTTCCCACACTCCCGCCCGTCAGTACCCCACAGTAGCCTGTCCTCCCTTCAGCTTTACCCGCCACTGGGATAGTGGGCTCCGCATGGCACTACACGACAACGACACCACTGCGTTGGTGGGCTCCGTCGGGCACTACACGACACCGATACCACTGGAATAGGCACCGGATGCACCATGCCGCTCAAAGTTTATCGTCAATTTCCAGGATGCAGCAAGACAAGGGTCTGCCCAGATACCCTCTGATCTTGACGAGCTTACCATGCACAGGCGGTTGCTTTCGGTAGGAGAAAAACTTGGGATAGCCTGCTCCCCGCCAGTTTTTCTCCCCCCTCTCTCTCCCCCTATTTCTCAAGAACTGGCCCTATAGTCCTATAGGTTCCACTCTCTCTCTCTCCCCCCTTCTCTTCCTTTTTCTTGCTTTTCTTTTCTTTTCTTTCTTTCGTTTTTTTTCTTTTTTCTTTTTTCTTTTTTCTTCTTTTTTTCTTTCTGTTGTTCTCTTTTTCCTCCGTTCCCCGATTGACCCATGTTCTGGTTCCATCAAGGATATATATAGTAGTACTATTCCTGGAATTGTCATAAGTATTTCGTTTTTCCTACCTGAGTTTGATTACTAAAGATTCGGAGCCTGTGTAGCGAGCGGGGTCTTCGACTATGGCGGATTGGGATTTCACAACTGGAGCGGAAGAGAACCTACCGATCACGCCGGAGCTCGAGGAAGAGATCGTGGAGGAGGAAATGGTATATGGTCCAAAATCTCCTCTCTATATGTGTGTGGATGGGAGTGGCTGTCTGCATTGGTCTGTGTATGGATGTGGTTGTCTTGAAGGAACTGTAACCCCTCTGATGAGCCGGTTGAGTGGCAACGGCGAAAAAGCTTTTAGGGGAGCCACACCCCTCCTGCGGCGTTATTCTATCTATGTAAATCGATTGAGCCCCCATGTGTTTTTTCTCCAGACGTTCTGCTGAGTCGGACTTCGCTGCTCGCTAACTGGGCATCCGGATAGTAGTAAACTAGTGGTTGTGTCATCCTTAGCTATGAACTGTTGATGATGGAGTATCTGGTACGAGTTGGATATTCCTGGAATCGGGAAGTTTGTCTCTCTGAATTGATCGCCTCAAGTTCAGCCAGAGCACCACCCTTTCATGTTTCTGTTTCTGTTGAAATGGCTTGATCCCAGGCAACACTATACCTCTTAATATAGATGTGTACTTTGGATGGTTACAGTTTGTGTTGCGTGCTGGATCCTCCTTCAGGATGAATTGAGTCTCCTTGTTTCTGGTCGGCTTCCTTACCTAACGCTATCCTTCACGTCTCCCAAACCCTTATGCGACAGGTCGTGCAAAGTACCAATCAGCTCCACATGGACGTGGTCCCAGATTGTTGCCTTGCAACCCTGTCTCCCACAACCCCTATCGCCTGACTCACCTCTACCTGGATCGTATTGAATGACACTACCTTGCCTTCCCCATGACCATAATTGTCTCTTGCTTTCTTTTTTTACTTATTGTTTTTACTTATTTATTTAATTTTTTTAGTATTCGTATGGACAAGTTTGCCATCCTGTCATTTCTGCATAAAGGGGACATCGAGTGGGGTGGTGGTTGAAACGGTATGATTGGGACATGACCGGACCTAGCGTACCACCATATCGGTGGAGTGCATGACGGATACGTCATGGGATTTTTTGAGACACGCACATGGAGTGTTTCCCTCTAGCTACTGCCGATGGGTTGACTCCCACGGCTGCGCTTTGGAGCCGGATCAGACCAATGGTTTAATACTGTAATAAGTCCACCTGGTTACCCAAAATTCCGCGGGTGAATGTATATGGGAATGACGTACTTACTGGATCTCTTGCCTCTGTTGTTGTGATGGCTTGGGTCTTTGCGGATCGTTTGGTTTGCTGTTTTCCTACTATTTCTACCAAACCCTGATAAGTACACTTTTGGAATTTTTTTTCCCCTTGCCCTCCCTTGTTCCCTCTCCCTCTTCTCTTTCATGACCCCCCTTTTTTTACCTATTGTATACTACGGGCTAATCCTGAGCAGGAACCCCAGCATGGTGGGAACCCAGTTGGCGGGTGGTGGGCTGAGACTATTGATAGGAACCCCTTCCTTGCGGAGCTGGAACCCTACTCCAAACCCACCCAATCTCTTATCAATGTCATCCACCCGTCGGTGACGGCATTGATTGGGCAAAAAATCATGGAAGGGCAGTTTCCTCTTATCACGGAGACCCTTCTCTTTAATGATTGGGCCGACCTTGCCTGGTCTTACGAGCACGATAGACACCGTGTAGATCCGATCCTAAACGGCCATATGGCTAAGGCGGAGGAGAAAAGAAGGAACATGATCAAGGAACGGGAGGGGATATTGGAAAGGACTACCAGGCTGGAGGAGATCCTCAAAAGGATCTGGGAAGTCGGGAGGGATTCTGGTGTGGATGACGCCAGGTGGATGAGGGCGGATATGATCCTGCACTCATGGGGATTATGGGGGATGAAGAGGAGGAGCTCAGACAGTAACTGGACAACCAACCCCTGCCCCCACCCCCACCGGGTGGGGAAGGGAACGAGAATGATCGGCATCGGAAAAACGGGTTTGTCCCCATCGCTTCGGCGCAGTGGGTTGCGCCTTGAGGAAAGGGCTAGGAGGCAGCAGGATAGAGTATGGGTGCAGGGTGGCTTCAACAACTTGGCCCCGAGTAATATCAAGGGCTGGAAGTTCTTAGCAGACTTGTCTAAGAATGAAGTCGAGGAATGCCGGAAGAAGGGGCTAGCAGGCACCCTGGACTATGCCAACACTACTCCGCATTTTGGTGGTAAACTTACCTTCCCCACCTTGAGCTTGCTCGACCCCACCAAGTGAGTGCTTGCTAACCCGGTGGTCATGCAAAAGATGATTTCATCGTCTCTCAGCCTGGACATGAGGAACCTTCGCAGGGTTTGGAATGTCGGTCGCCCCTATCTGAAGTGCAGATGCGGATACAGGAACTCCTGCACTTGCAACGGCGAGCCTATTTGGTTCGATCAAGCCATCTGGTATTTGATGGCAAAACCGGAGATCGTGAAATCTGAAGCGGGGTCGAATCGAGTCAGGATTGCATTCCTCCTCCACCATTTGCGCCACTCTTGGCGAGAGCTCGCAAAAGCCTCACACGTTCATCTAGATGTGCAAAATGATGTTCACCATCTTGTGCAATCTCGAAAGGAACCCGGAGCTGATGACGGCCAATGCTCTTGCTGGCAGCACGTTCAAAACGCATGCCTGCCCGAGGATCTTGGCCAACCTGATCCTCCCCACGCGCATCATCCCCGGACTTCCAGCCCCGGAATTGCCGAATCCGAAGAAAAAGAAGAACAGATCCCCCGCTGGTGCAGCAAACAAAAGGGTCTGCTCGATATCACCCCAGCAGCAGACCCTACCAAACTCGTTTCGAATCGCTGCCTTTCCTCTAGGGTGCTCGTCTTCCAGCCCTGCAAGCACGACCAGTAGTCAGCAATCCACTGTCATCGCTGATGACTGTCCCGACAACGCTGTGAGGGCAGGTGACTCCTCCAAGAAATGCAAGACTAGAACACCTTGACGTACGCACCCACTGATCCTTATGGCTTGGTGAGCGCATATATATGCATATACATAAGTATACGCGTATATACGTATGTATTTGTATATATATATATGTGAACATCCTCTGCATCCAGATGCAGTATGTCCCATCTGTGCCTACGGGCGCTATAGCGAATGTGCACTTAACTGTGATGGTGAACGCCCCACAATGGTCATGGCCTGCAACCGGCATGCCCTCTGCCGTGCATGCTTCAGAGGTATGATCGATGCTAGCCGTCCTGGTTCCGGCTGTGACGAAGTTGCTTACCTGAATGGTTTTCGTTCTATAGATCAGCGGGAGGGCTACTACCATCGCCCGCATCCTTATGATAGCTGTCCTATCTGTCGTGAGGGTCTTACTTAGATGTACCTTGCACCCTGACAAAAATGTGCAGGTGCGTTGAAAAGAGTGTACAAGAATGTGCAAAGGTGGGAAACCCTTCACTAAAACTGCAAAACAGTGAAGGCTGCAGTAAAAGAAGAACGTAAGTTTGTGTCGTTTTACTTTGTTTGTACCCTGCACCCTGGCACCCTCAAAGAAAAAGTCCGAAGGGTGAAAATGAGAATAAAAAATGAAAAAGGAAGTGCAGGTGCGCTGAAAAATGAACGTGGTAGACTCTTCACCAAAGCTGCAAATCTGTGAAAGAAAGAAGAATGCAGTAAAAGAAAGAAGATGTTTGTGTCACCCTTATTTTATTAATATTTTTTCTCCCTCTGCCTATCGATTTTCCTTTTTTGCTCCTCTCTCCCTTGTGTTTGACACCTCTTCCTTCACTCTGCCTCTTTCCCATAGCGTGCAAGTGGGCTGTTATGGCATACGGGGATGGGGGCAGCTCGCGCTCAACTTCATCGACGTGGCGAGCCTTGTACGTTAGAGGCACAGTGGAGGAGGAGTTAAGAAGACTAAGAAACTTAATGATTTCAATATGTCTTTGTTTTTTATTTTTATCCTTTGATTCAGTGTAAATATTTTTTGTAAAACACTGAAAGAAATAATAATACTGTGAAACAAAGTGTCATTCTGGTTTGTCTGTCTCTTTGCCTGTCTGTTCTTTCATTTTTCTTTTCTTTGCTCATCTTATTTCTTCTTCTACTTCACGTGCTCATGCTCTTAGTCAATAGTTTTGTGACAATATATACGCGCACCACCTTTGGGCTATGGTATATATTCATATATATACGCATATTCGCATATTATACGTATATTATATATATATATATGTAATCCTACTATTTCCTTGTCCCTTTCTCTTCCTCTAATTTTTTTCTCTCTTGGCCATCTACTCCCCCTCTTCCATCCCCCTCCCCCTCCCCCTCCCCCTCCGATGCCCCCCTTCCCTCCCCCCTTGTTTTCACTTTCCCTAGCAGATAGCGGACAATGGGGGTGCAACCGAAGGCAGGATCTGGAGACACGCCCGCCGCTTGGTTGCATCGGAAAAGAAGCTTGAGAACGCCTGCGATGTTCTCATTGAGAGGAGCAATCAGATCGTTGTCACCATTCTGCGTGAGGGAGGGGAGGAAGTTCGAGGAACTTGTGGGGATCTCACAGTTGGACTCAGCCCCACGTATCTGGACTAATCTCATCCTGCGCAGACTGGAATCTAACCACAACGCCGTCATTGGAGACTTTAGTAAAATGTGGCGCTCCCACAGGGCCATTCTTCTTGCGGATAGGGACGCATGGGATCTGCAGAGGCGCCTTTTAAGGAGAGCAATTGTGGAGTTAAGGGGATGTAACTGCACGTTAGTTAGAATCCTCCACTCCTTCGTCCTCCTTGCGCTTGCCTATTATTACGCTGCTACCATAATTATCTAATAATGCCTACACGTGCTGCAGGTTTGAGTAAGGTAACTGCAGCAGATCCACAGCAGGGAGTGTACTGCGGTCTTCCATATAAAAGGAAAAGACAACTTCCAGTTGTCCATTCTTGGGGGCAGTATGGTGGTGGAAATCTGCAGGCGCATTCCGGAGGTACTCAAAGTGGAACTCGACCCAGACATTTTTCTTTCGTGGCCACCTGCGGGACCAGCTTCGACCAGGATCATCAAACCGACGATCTGGGAGGCTCAGAGAAGCTTGATGCAGCCTGCTAGACCTATGGATAACTTCGCAATGGCGGATATCTTGACGGCACAACTGCAGATCACAACGGTTGCGGGAATCGTACTTTCAGTAGAGTACAAGGGAGTGGTGATTGGGGAGATACGGGGTTTCGGCACGAGATCGGAGGAAGGAAATATCTGTTGTGACACTAGGCTGAGGGGGGTTTCTGGGGAGGATGCGTTCCCAGGGAAGCAGATTGGGCTGCGTTGGCCTGCGATGAGAACGGCTATGGGTGAGTTAGCTTCCTCAGTCGCTGCCACCCTGGACCATGGTGAGGACTTCGGTGGGGACTGTTTCTACGGATTCGGCGGTTTGTTCGGCCCGGATTCAGACTACTGGGCGAAGATTACAAGGATTGGAGATGCCCTGATGGCGGAGCCAAGACCACTAGGACCTCACACCGATGGAGTGCTGATATTGACCGACTCCAACATGGCGTATGTTGCCAATAACGCAAGCGGCGGGTCGAAGCGAGGTGGCGCAGGAAGGCAACCGGAGGTGGTAGCACTCTGCAGCAGAGCCGCGTGATCAAACGGTAGTCACGATAATAAGAGGAAACGGTCGGGGCACTCTCTCCTTCTCTCTCTTACTCTCTATCCCTTCCCCCTTCCAGTTCTTCCCCCCTCCTCCTCTCGCATCCTCTCTCTCTCTCTCTCTTCCCTTATGCCTCCCTCCTCGCGACTATAAATATCCATACCGGCCTCTTTGCGTATGCACACACGCATGATACCCTCTTCTCCCCTCCCGAGTCCTCCCTCTTCTCTCCCCCCGATGATTTTCCTCTGCCCCATTTACCACTGACCTTCAGCATCATCTGGCATAGTAAGTGAGATAGCTTAACCCGTGTCGGCGCTATCATGAATTTGCTCTGGTTTTGCAGGAGTGTACGGGCCAGATTGGGGTGGGTTTCTCAGGTAGGCGGAAGTGGTGCAGGATGCAGGAGGAGCCTCGCAGGGGATTTGTACATATGAGATACGTGAGTAGGCTACTGGAAGCAGTCTCGGTCAAGGCACTAATCATCTCCTTGATGACAGTGGCCGTTGGGGAGCACTTCGCCGAATGGATGAGGACCTTCACTTTTGGCTGGACATATAATGAACCAGTCTCCAGGGCACTCTACAAGCCCGCGAAGGTGTTTCGTGACTTCAACCTACAGCAATGGCAGACTAATAAGGGTAGTTGTGCATGTAGTAGTACATATGCCCTGTTTGTCGCGCCGACCAGTGTGGAACTGCTTGATACCGGAAGGATCGGGGAAACTGTCGGACTGCATGTAATCATTACTGACTATACAATCTCCCGTCTTCCCCAGCTCAGGAGTATCCTGCAGTTTGGCCTCAACCATATTCTCACCACTAGGCTCAATGTTGAGATGGTTGTTAAGGAGATCTTGAAAGCACTTGATGGCACGCTTGAACTGTACAGCAAGGAGTCTGATCTTCCGGAGGGGGTTGAAAGTAAGGTTAGGACGGGAATAAAATAGCATTGCTTTAGTAGGTTTGTAGGATATAAGAAGAAACACAGCGAAGTGGGGATCTTGGACTTCAATGACTACTATCTTTCACATAAGGTATCATATATTACCAAATACTTCTTTGTTGCATGCGTGGACAAAGCCACAAACACTCCGGTTGTCATATAAAAGGATCTTGTTAGACAGTTAGCATTTGAGAGACTGTCCGGACCTGATTTTGAATTGCTTGAGCATGGACCGGAGGAGATGGTGAGAATTATGAAGGGGGATAATACATTGGACTACCCGATGGGGACTCATAAGATTCCCTACTTGATGGCAAACTATAAGAGTCATAAGATGATAAGAAGACTCTAAGATGGATTACAAATGCCAATCAATGCATGTTCTCTCCGGTTGCCACGTTATGTGCTGGTGCTTTAAGGTTGGTCAGTGAGGAATTGCAGAAATACTGCGTGGAGATGTCGCAAACGGTAAAAGAACCTGCATGGTGTCCAAATAAACCTCTGGTGGCCTATTGATTCCATTAATGAATATGTGTTGAACCTACCTGAAATTGTCTTCTCATTTTTTTCAGCGGATATTAGTCGCTGCTTTGAAACAATCTCATCGGACAATTCAAAGCACGGGTTAATCTCTGCTCTCTCTGTTGCCATCAAGAAAGGCTTTGGATTCAGGCGCAGGTCGGAAGGGGAGAAATATACCAGGGATCAGGCTTTCGCCCATTGTCCAAGATTCCCCACTGATGCTTCCCATAGGAGTCTGGGCCGTGTCTCAGTCCCAGTGTGGCTGATCATCCGAAAAGACCAGCTAAACATCATCGGCTTGGTCAGCCTTTACCTAACCAACTACCTAATACTACGCGGGTTCATCAAACAACGCTAAAAACTTTGACTATCACGCTAAATTGACTAACTAGAGTGTTTGGGATTTTTCCCAAACTGTTTGGTAGATTCCCACGCGTTATGCACCCGTTCGCCACTTTGTTTTCAACTGAGAAAACAACGTTCGACTTGCATGTGTTAAGCATATCGCTAGCGTTCATTCTGAGCCCAATCTTTGTGTAGTCTAGTGTTTGAGTAGTGTAGAGTGGTTGTTTTGTCCATTCTTCCACTCCTATGTGAATCGCAACTTTCCCCCTTGTGTACGTGAGCACATATGTGTGTTTTTCTCTTCCTCTCTCCTTGTTTCACTTGTTTCTTCACCTGGGTGTGAATCGCAACTTCAATCTTGATGTAATGTAGTGTTTGAGTAGTGTAGTATGCTTGTTTTGTCCATCCTTCCACTCCCATGTAAATCGCAACTTTCCCCCTTGTGTGTGTGAGCTCATATGTGTGTTTTTCTCTCCCACTATCCATGTTTCACTTGTTTCCTCACTTGGGTGTGAATCACAACTTCAATCTTGGTGTAGTCTAATGTTTGAGTAGTGTAAATGCTTGTTTTGTCCATTCTTCCACTCCCATGTGAATTGCAACTTTCCTTTTTGTGTATTTGAGCTCAAATGTGTGTTTTTCTCTCCCTCTCTCTATGTTTCACTTCTTTCTTCACTTGGGTGTGAATCGCAACTTCAATCGTGGTGTAATCTAGTGTTTAAGTAGTGTAGAGTGCTTGTTTTGTCCATTCTTCCCCTCCCATATGAATCGCATCTTTCCTCCTTGTGTGTGTGAGCTAGAATGTGGGTTTTTCTCTCCCTCTCTCCATGTTTCACTTGTTTCTTCACTTGGGTGTGAATCGCAACTTCAATCCTGGTGTAATCTAGTGTTTGAGTAGTGTAGAGTGCTTGTTTTGCACATTCTTCCCCTCCCATGTGAATCGCAACTTTCCTCCTTGTGTATGTGAGCTCAAATGTGTGTTTTTTTCTCTCC
>BFEA01000353.1:18938-29080 GCA_003427395.1 Chara braunii | reverse complement strand
CATGTCGGACCTTTATTCTCTAGCGTCCCACGGCCTTCGGGGCCATCCATCTCTCGACTTCCTCATTCTTTTGTCGCTGTCGTGTCGCGTTTGTCAGTCCATTGGCCCCTTGGCCTTAGTCTTGCTGAATTTCGACGGCCCTCCTGGCCTCATGCTACATTCTATGTGCCCCTGTCCTTATGCTTATTCGCTTGCCGTTGCTGGTTTTTTCCCCGGCGGTTCCCGACCTAGGGCATCATTCCTTTTGATGGCCTAGTCCTTTGTCTTTTCTCTCTCTTTCCTCCTTACTCCAGATTTTTTTGTCGTGCACAATCTGGCTATATACAGTCTCTCGAGTGACGGAATGTTATTCGGGACTCACCAGTCCCGACACCGTGACGACCACTAAACTCGGCGTCGCGTGCAAGTCAAAGAACGCCGGATCATTAAAAAATAGTACTACAATAGATAATAAAATGCTTAACAACTTTTAACTGCGCGAAGACGATAGACGAAGGAAAAGGAAAATGCTAGCACCGTTCTGACGCCGCCGACGGCACACCAAGGGGGATAGTCCCATCGGACCCTCAACCCCTCTGTCCCCTCGCGCTACTCGAACATCCCCGCGTCGTTGCCGCTCGGTCTCGATACCTAGATCTCTTTGATGAAAGTCCGACGCTATAACCAATATTGTTAGGCCCAAGGTTGGGTTTAGTGTTAGCGGACACCTATATACACTGGTACTGTGCGACACGCGGATTTCTTGAAATATTTCAAAACCACAGATCGGCTTATCAACAAAACTCACGGTCGTCAACCTCCTGCGTCCACTGCGTGACTATACCGATCCATACCGCCGTCGACGTCGTCCTCCACACGTAAGCACAAGTCACAGCAAGCGCACCAATAAAAAAACAACAATCCTTTCAAATCTAGTTTAATCAGAAATAAAATCCGGTCGGCGATCACGCCGATTTCCTAATCATCAACAATAAATAATCACGCGTGCCTCAAGTCTGCGCGCCCACACACTCTCTATTCAAGTCAATCACCTAGTCAATGTAAATCATAGACTCAGTCGCGCCTCGCGCATTATACTAGACTTTGAATCAAGCTTATTTTCTGTTACTTGCAAAAACCAGGGCGGATACCCTTGTAAGGGTATTAGCATCGACAATTTACCGGACCATATTAAGCGACGTCCCCGTCGCTTCGCAACATCGAAAAGCAATAAATCCATCCAAACTCCAACTGTTGACGAGACAGGAACCAATCCCATTAGCCGACAGACTCAGGTTCGAGGCGTCCAACAATCCATGCCCATACAGTATATGCTGCTAGGATTTTACGCTGTGTCTCCATTGTCCTGATACTAGGACGTCGGTGTACTAGACATAGAGCATTAGTCTCAACGGCCCTCTCAATTGTCCTCCCCCCCTTGTCCTAGACAAACGCCGACTTCTCGTTAAGTGTCCCTAGTTAAGGACGCGGACCCTAACAGAAACCTTTGAAGGCATTCTTGCCTCCCTCCAACAATTATCGCAATCAAACATGTATATATACACAAATCTCATCATAGACTCTTCCTGCAGTCTAAAACAGGAAGGTCAGGTCTCCATCTTGGCCCACCATAGTCTGGGTGATCGTGCCAGATCTACGGTCCACCGCGTTGTTATTTTAGCGATAGTGCCCTCGCAGGTTGCGCCACGATAGACTTTCTCCTGATAAGCATTCTATCAGGATTCAAAAAAGACTCGACTCGACCCATATCCCACGCCGTTCCGCAGGAGTAAAACCCTCCTAGGTGGCCACACCCTTTTAAGTCCTTACTCCCTTAGCTAGACTCAGGCCCGCTGTTCAGGTTACGCCGATCAGCAGCCGACACTAGGGGTTGCGCCCTTGTGGTGCTAAACTTTACTGTTAGCTTGGTATTCTCATAAATACCCCAAGATTAACACAATTGGTTGGACGGTGTGTCGCAACAATACGGACCTACTGCGGGACTACACAAAGGTCTGTCACACATAAAAGGTATTTACCGGTCCTCTGTGGGACAACACAGAGAAGCACGACAACCTCTCCACATTCACAAAACAAAATCACTGCCAGATTCACCAGGCCGTGACCTCCCTACTTGATCATAGGAAGAATGTCACCTCTAAGTGACATCTCCCAAAATAAATCACGCTTGCGACCTCCAAAATTCCACGAATGACCAAACAAAAACGTGGTCCTTCTTGTCAGTCTTTATCATTCAAAATCAGCTTTCCATGCCATTAAATCTACTAACCACCTTTCATATGAAGGATGTCTCACTTAATAGGTCACTCAGTCATCCCTTATCTTTCTAGGATGAACTCTCACGCGACCTTTCTTTTTAAAACATCTTCCCTTTTTGAAGATGAGTCTTTCAAATAAGCACAAAACTACCTTTTCATGTGAAGGTGTCTTAACCATAAAACAACTCAAACTGAGAGATCAATTTTTGGATCCTCATTACAACTCAACAATAAACATTCGGCATGGTAAAGCGGTCGAATCTTAAAGACTCATAATTCCCTTAGGATTCTCACACTTTTCACAAGAGCAGACTGCACTTCCTCTCCTTCCGGGCCTATCATCTGTCCATGGGTAGATCGCACGAGTATACCAAAGAGTAGACAGTTCACATTCATTCGCATTCACAAAATACATAGTATACGAGATGTTACTCGTACATCTCTCAACAAAACCATCATACATCAGGATAAAACCCCACATGTGAGAGTGATAGTGATCGTCATATACAACGAGATAGTCTCAAATAAACCTTAACTCAATATATACTAAGGGGTGTAATAACCTAACTCAAGAGCAACCAAATATGGTCTTGAATTACATATACACATATAGAGTTGGACAATGTCAACTTAAACTGGCGTCGGTATCACACAAAAATTGTGGTCTCCCTGACCAGAGCTAAAACTGAAATAGTCTCAATCAGGGCGTAACTGCACCCCTCAAATCGGAGGGATCCAAATAATTCAGGACATATCAAAATATCCAAAAAGGTAAGACAAGATCCACCATGCCTCACTCGCTCAAAGGATTAAAACCGGCCTCGTATATATTCCCCTCACACAGGTCATAGATTCCCAGACTTAAATTCAAACCCAACAAACCTTCATGCATATCCTATATCCAAACGCATGGGTGCGTATACCCTTATAACTCAGGGTGGTATGGTTAAGGGGAAACTCAGCCTTCAAATTACAATCACCCCCTTTTTGAATCTTAGGGTGATACCCCCAAAGCACATGTCTAGAGGGGTCAAGTATCACAATCAAAGTGATCACTCACTGCAATCAAGTCTATGTTCTAAGCTACACCCTCATCTGTCTTCTACCCTCGTCAATCCATATATGCACGAGGCTTACTTTCGTACTCCGACTATGCTCTCGCTATTCTACCCTTGAGCAGTCTCAAGAGCCTGAGAGTAGCTTATCCAATCCGACTGGAGGCCGCTTATGATCTAGTCATATATACACAATGCACTCAAAGCACACGCATACATCTTCTAGCCTTATACGTCATACCATCAGGACTCTGCTGACTAAAACATAGAGTTAGGCTCACACAATTAGTTAACCTACTATCCCGACTTCCATGCCTATGTATATACACAAGTCTGGTAGGATACATGGGTATCTTCTATCGGCCAGCTACAGCTCAAACCTCGTCCTAGTCTACACCCCTTTCACCTGGATCGTGCGAGTCCACATAAGCGCCAACAATATTGACTAGGCCCCTGAATCCTTGACTATGGGGTAGAAATCTTTGGGCGAAGTACAAACCATATATCAGCTCGCGCGTATACCTCGCACAACCCCATTCTCGTGCCTTCAAAGCGGCTTCTGTTGCGGCCTCGACCCTTGTCTGTCCCAAAAACACTTCTCTACAAGGGGGATAGGAGGGGTATAGGTGGGGATTATAATCTTTGAAGATTTTTATTATTTATTCTACTGGCCCAAATGATCCAAAAATTTGGTGGCACACACCTAATGCAAGGTGAAAGCCACATGATTTTTTTTATTTTTATTTTTTTTCGCGCTAGGTCGGGCATACCCTGTCTGGTCCGACGTCCGGTTGGACATCCCGGACGTCCGATCCAACAACCTAGATTATATCATGATAATAGTGTATTCATAGATCTCAAAAATTCGTAATCATAATAACTCGTGGAAACGACATATAACCTTGATGACTGATATCAAAAATACTTATACTCAAGCTAGTCAGTTACCCAAAGCATATACAAATATCTCGTAATGGTATGCCTATACCATCAGACATATCAATAATAGGCACGTTTATAATCAAAGATTAAATCGCCAACAATTAGCGCTCTCAGGCACAATACTAGTGAGAGTACTATACTTTACTCCCCAGTTTTGACAGAAGTATATTGTGGCAAGGGGCAGTGTAATCCATTTTAGAAAGGATAATATCTCAAATTCCCGAGCCCTGCCCAAGGATCAAGACTCACTGCTTCTCCCTCCGATTTCGGCACCTATTGCTTGCAGACTCTTACTCACAAAGTAAACAACCTCACCACACACGCTTCGGGATGTATTGTCCCGTCCTGTGCGGGTGAACGCACTTGACACAAAAATAGTTGGGGATTCACCCCCTACCTCTTTGTGGCATGTAGTAGTTGCTTTCCTCATAGGCCATGGTCTGACAAGGCTCAAATACTTTCCTCCTTTTCAGTAGTAGTGCAGTTATCTTATCCCAGGGGATACAACAACAACACCCCACTATGGACCACGAACATGTTCTAGCGTGGGTCTCACTACTACTTACAAGACAAAGTTATAACGTCTACAAAGCCATCTTTTAGGGGAACAATAACATAGGATTGCACCCTTCCTTAGGGTAGATCTTACACATCGACCATTCTGTGAGAATAAACTTATCTCAAGGAAATGGTCACTCCATTCACTTCTGAATCCGCATCAGACGTGGATTCTACGCGATGCCTCTACCTCTCTTTGAAGAGCAATCCAAACACACAAACTTTAATAAGTAGCCATAAGTTCACACTTGGACTTGAGACGCTCACATAAATTATTGCAAATTGATAAGTTCAAAACAAATGCATACTTTAGATACATAGCTCGTGTAAATATTTCAGACAAGGATAACTATTAGAAAAATATACCAATTAAGCACATAGCCACATATAATTAGGCATTTGGCAAACTTACTCAGATAGTATCTGGCATATATGGATGAATTCAACATATAACTCAAAAAGAGATGCCCACAGAAAAGAATAGTCTCAAGTCCTTAGCTCCAACCCATAGATTAAAATGGATGGTCAAAAGCTGGAAAGATTCAAGCGAAGGTCTAACATTATCTACACCTCGCCGCCTTATTAAAAGTAAGTAAAATAGTCTAAGTGTTAGCCCTTTCACTACTATCCCGACTGCCCCTAGGATCATATGTCTTTCTCACAAAGAGGTTACTATGCAGACCTACTACATCTCGTAGTCTCTTCTATTGAGGTCATAACATGGTGTTCCCTTCGTCTGTTTGCTGCCTTATAACACATCACGCGGGGTAGACCTCACATTATCATGACTATATAGGCCGAACAATCGCTTAGAACCCAGACTCAAGGACCCCAATTCATGCTCATAAAAATTCTCTTCAAGGTCCCTTGACGACTTCTAAAGTAATAGGCTCTCTTACTCCCCCTCGACCTCACTCTAATGCCAAAGAACCCAATTACTCTCATGACCATTGAGGCAACTCTCTCGACTTTAATAGCTAGGTACGAGGCAAATTCTCATAATGCTTAGCCATGTTGGCACCACCTCATCTCACCTTTGCCATATCAAACATGCACTGCATCATCCAAACCTGTCAACTATCATGGCCATCGGGGTATCAACTCCAACTACCATCTTACTAGTCACAGTACATGGGCGCATATCCAAAACGCTTATCACTCTCATGCCACCCTTACTGCATCAAGCAAAACCAACTCGCACAGTCAACGTTCACTCGTTCTCTATCAAATACCATCAAACGATTAATCATAAAAGCTCAACAAAGGACTTCTCATTTTGCGTATTTCTCACATTCCCATACCCAGATGTCGATCCACCACGGACAGCGCCAGACAACCGTTATCCCCGGCAACGGCGCCACCTGTCGAGTGCATCGGTCCGGCACCGCACGAAACGGGGTTGGACCCTCCCGGCCTCGTCACGCAAGAGTTGGTCTTATCCTCGTTGCGAATACATATGGAGCTTCCGCAAGCCGCTCCGGTCGAGTGTGCCAGCCATACCTCTCGCGATCCCCTACAACAGGATAGGGCCTACGCGAGGCACGACTTACCTCCACCTTACAGGAGCTGTCACCTCCCTTCGGTGGGCGTATCCCCGCCGAGCTACCAGTCCACAGTACGAAAGTTAATCAGCTGCAATCGCAGAGGTGGACCAGCCGAAGGCGTTTTCTCGTTCGCTGTAGCATAGGGGGTACACGTGGTTTTACGCCTCTATCGGACCCGCACGCGAACCGACGCCTTGGGGGGCTGAGGTCCCAAGCACGACTCGTCGTCGGTCGACTAGGACGTATCCCACACGCCACGCATACTCCACTCTAAGGAAATAAAAATAAAAACACACACACATACATATACATATACAAAACGACAGAGGACAAACAACGCGACAACACTCCTTGTCCCTTAGTAGCCATCCCATAACTTTTCGATGTGGAAATCGGATACGCGTCGCGTGCGAGACTTAGTACGAAACCGTGCGGACGCAGGGCTTACTTATATCAAGTCGCAATGCAAGCATACACAAGCAGTCGCAATGATTGGGTACTATGTAGTACCCATAGTCATGCGGTCCTCGTTAATCTCAAGGTTCGCATTCGGCACTCAAGTATCGGCTGACACGCGCTTTAAGGGATTGATCTCTCGACGCTGGACAATTGTCAAGTGTGGTTGAGAACTACACCCTTTTCTGCACGCTTCGGAGAGTGGGTGGTACACAGGTTTATACATGTGGTGGCAATCGTTTCTTATCGCCTTGGAGACCAGCTCCTTCATTTAGGGTCTGAAGAGAAATCAAGGGGTTTGACTTCGACGGCTGCCACAGAGTACAACGTCCAACCATAGAAATTATAAAAAGCAAAAGCAAAAAGAGGAAGTCCCTTTTCTCTCGAAAACATCATCTGTTTAACCCTTACGCGCGGTCACAGTAGGCTGCACGAAACACTCAAGACATATGTATTTACATATATATGGAGGGTTATAAATATGTGACGATCGCTTCTCACAATCACAGTGGGACACCTCTCAGCCATATATATATGTATGTGAGCTCAGACTGTCAAATCGAAAGTCTGAATCACCAAACATACCTGCAATCACATCAAAGATTTAACCAAAAGTCCATGCACTACACGGGGTCAACTTCAACCATTCTCTGCACTCACACCCCTTGCTTTTAGCCATACAAACGTCACTCTTTGTGCAACTCTCAAAATAAAATACTCAGCACCTTAGTTAAATAGCCATTCAAATAAAGTTCGGACGAAAATACAACAAAACAGTTCAAATCACAAGGCTAAAGCCTTTAGGTTGAGTGGCAAGAGTGGATTAGAGTTGAGTCGTAAACCAACGAATCGGCAACTGGCCTGTTATTAATGATCAAGAGGACCTGTAACACAAGACAGACCAATCCCAAACTAAACCTATAAGTCCATGGAGAATAATCTCCATATCATAATCTCACTGAAAGGTTTTCCTATAAACTAAGTCCAAGCCTACCTCTAAGCGAGTGCCTAAAGAAAAGGTAGACCTTTGATAGAATCTCCTCTATGCCGAGTGAATCTTGGATTGCCACCTGTCAAAATATAATCTAGCTCCTTTAAACTATGAAAATGTCGGCAGCGCTTCCCGTAGAAAAAGTGTCTTCGCAGAATTTATAATTACTCAAATATGAAAAAAAAAAAAAAACTCTGATCCTGGACAATCAAATTTTGTTTAATTCCCCAAAATTAGTAAAGGGCAGCATCTCCTTTAGAAAGGTAGACTTCCCAGATTTATACTAGGTTAGATAGGAACTCAAAAGTTAATCTTGAATTCGAGTTCAAGATAAAGTTCAAATGAGCCCTTAGATTTGTAAAAATTTCGGCAACGCTTCCCGTAGAGAAAGTGTTATTCCAAGATTTATACAAAGCTAAGTTCAGAATCTAAAATGAGTTTGACTTCTCAAGGTCTAATTTTGTCTAAATCTCTGAATTAGCAAAAATTTGGGCAGCACTCCATTTAGAAAAAAGAGGTTTTCCATATTTTTACTAAGCCCAAAAGTCATAAAAACTGGACCCTGAAAATGACAAAATATGATTAACTCCTTGGTTTTGTAGAAATTTCGGCAGCGCTTCCCGTAGAGAAAGTGACTTACCAAGATTTATACAAGACCAACTATAACAAATGATCCGAGAAAATGCAGAAATCGATCTAAGTAAAAATAAACTTAGCTTAGAAAATGTAGGAATTGAAATTAACTTCTATGGCTCTAGCACGTGGCAAGGAACTAAAACTACCTATCAACTGAAACTCAGACTAAGTAGTGATCTCACTCAGCCACATGCAAGCCAAACCACAAAGGTACGTACTCTCACCAACCCCAAGTCGGACTTACCAAACAATAGTTCATGATCTTTCCATGATTTATCCCTTTATACCCAGCTTACACAAGGCATAAAGCTAGACCACCCAATCTTATGGAAACCTGTCTAGCTCAGCCATAGAATGTACAAAAACACAGGGCACGACAACTTTTATCTTCTTTGGGCGCATGACTAGGCCACCCTAGTCGCCCTGAACCATTTAAGTATCCAAGTTATATATAATTGTCTACACTTTGTCTTTTAAGGCAACATATGACTGAACCGGTCATCTTAGATCAAGATTCAGCCTGTCCTTTCTTACCACAATTTTTATTCTTAATTCATACTCTCTTCAATTGGTGATAAGCTATAGTCAGACCACCCAAACTAGTGGAACCCTGTCTGACTAGCTTGTTTATAGATAGAATAGTAATAAAGTATAGTCAAGTTATAGCCTTCTGGTTCCAGCATGTGCGTGCCGTTGGACCAAGACCACCCAAACTTATGGAACATGTCTTGGTCCTCAACCTGTCATTTCTCTTAAGACCAAAGCAGGAAGACGCTGAGCCACCCAAACTTATGGAACGTGTTCGGACCTACTCGTTTAGAAACTAAAGAAACTGAAAGAAACTCTAATTAAACAAGGCGGCCAAGCCACCCAAACTTATGGAACATGCTTGGTCCTTGAAAAATCGATCACAGTCACCTCTCGTAAGTCAGAGCAACCAGACCACCCAAACTTATGGGAACCTGTCTGGCCCTTCAGGCAATCAAAAATAAACATAACATTGAGCCTCCCCAACTTATGGAGACTTGCCCAGCCCTTGATAGACCCATTCAGACAAGCAATAATGCCTTCCTCCCATCCTTCCCCCAGATGCAATCCCACAGTCTGCTTTCAGTCAAACAATACAATTGAAACTGACATTGCACATACATTCCTTTACATAGTCTGGTTTATGTTATGAAAATCAAACTGAAAAGTCAAAGGAGGGGTGCACATAATATACTCGGTTAAATCATAGTCAGAAATACAGTTAGGGGTTATAACAAAGTTTATAGAAGGAAAGCAATGGTTACCTTTCAATTCCCTACCTCCAGAAGTCCTCCAACAGAAAAATTTCTCAATACTGCTTTTCTCCCATCCTTCCCCCAGATGCAATCCCACAGTCTGCTTTCAGTCAAACAATACAACTGAAACTGACATTGTACATACATTCCTTTACATAGTCTGGTTTATGTCCTGAAAGTCAAATTGAAAAGTTGATTAAAAATATTGTTGATTAAACATATTATTTTGTAACAATTATTTAATTGAATTGAATAATAGAATATTGCATTATTTAGATGTCATTTTGTGCAATATTTACCATAATAAAAAGAATAAAATATAAAATAATAAAATAATAAAATATTMAATCTAGAATATTTTTATCATATTGATATGATTTCTCATATATTACTAATATTCAAATAAACTATAATTATAA
>BFEA01000353.1:4097-18583 GCA_003427395.1 Chara braunii | reverse complement strand
AAAAGATAATCAAATAAAAGAAAATAACTAAAATAATAAAAAAAGAAAAGAGAGTCTTATGGATAAATTTCAGAAACCTATATTAACAGAAAAAAATATTTCTCTATTAGAAAAAAGACAATATACTTTTGAATTAGATAAAAAAATTACTAAATCAGAAGCAAAAAAAATGATGGAAAGGCACTTTCAAGTCAAAGTTATACATGTAAATAGTTACTATCTTCCAATAAAAAAAAAATAAAAAATAATATTGGCAAGAAAAAAAGAAAAAAAAGAATGATTTGGGGTGCACATAATATACTCAGTCAAATCATAGTCAGAAATACAGTTAGCGGTTATAACAGAGTTTATAGAAGGAAATCAATGGCTACCTTTCAATTCCCTGCCTCCAGAACTCCTCCGAGTCCTGAGTTCCGACAGAGCTCCCACAATCGGTGGGCTGACTCCCCACAGAATCTTGCTGCGGTCCTACGGGTTGCAATCGTGCCTACCGCCTTCCTCTCAGAACATGACTAGACTTTGAGTAAGAGGGATAGAGAGAGAGGTTTCAGACGCTCGAGATACAAGAGGGGGACAACTCAATTCCCAGGAGAGGGCCTTGTTATCTCCAATCGCCTGAGGGCCCCGCAATGATGGCCAATGAACGCGTGTCGTGTTGCCGCGCGTTCGTTGAACGCGGGTTCCGCGTTCAGTTTTTGAACGCGTTGAACACGCGTTCAAAGAGCGTGGGTGAACGCTCCGAACGCGAAGGCGCAGAGCGCCCCCCACGCCCGAGAGGCCCGTCGGAGGCGCTGGGTCGGGGTCGCGGGTGTCGACGACCCGTCTGGGCGCTGGTATGGCCCGGCCTGTGCCCCGAAAAGCCCAGAGAAGAGGGAAAAAAAAAAAAAAAAAAAAAGGAGGCTGGGGTCCGATTGCGCGCGTCGGTTACAAAAGACGCACGTGGGCCGTTCAGTGGGCACTCGACGTTGCACTCCGCGTTCAGACGCTGACTGCACGCTCGTTCAAACATGGCACGAGGGGAGAGAGCGAGAGAGAGAGAGACTTCTTCTAGTTGGAGGTGAGTTCCCCTTCTTCTTCTTCTTCTTCTTCTTCTTCTTTTCTTCTACTTTTTTCTTCTTCGTTCTTCTTTTTCATTCTTCATTTTCGTCTTCTTCTTCTTATTATTATTATTATTTCTTCTTCTTCTTCTTCTTCTTGTCCTTCTTCTTCGTTTTTCTTGTTTTTTTTTTTTCCCTTCTTCTGTTTCGATTTTTTTTTTTTGTATGCTACTTCTTGAAGTTTTTCTTCGGATTCTTCTTCTTCTTCTTCTTCTTCTTCTTCTTCTTTCTCTTATTCTTCATCTTCTTCTTCTTCTTCTTTCTTCTTTTTCTTCTTCGTCTTTGTTTTTCTTGCTTTTTTTTATCGAGGTTTGCTCTGCCTTTGCTTCTTCTTCTTCTTCTTCTTCTTCTTTTTCTGAGAGAGATACAAGATTGGTTTACCACGTACTTGCTGCGCTGAAGACATCGCTACGGTGAGAGAGAGAGAGAGAGAGAAAGAGAGAGAGAGAGAGAGGGATCGACGCCAGGAGGGGGAGACTTCAGGAGGAGAAGGTCTGCCTATGCGCCTCGAGTCTCGCCAACATGTTGATTTAGCAACCGCAGGCGTCACACCTAGCAGTGGTAGGAGAGTTATCATGGACGACATCCCCGACGACCCTCCTGAGCCTTCCCATGCTGGTCGTGGAGAGCAACCCCGTCGTGGCAGGGGTCGACCTCGTGGCAGTGGTGGGACACATGGACGAGCTTCGCATCGGTCTGCTCAGCGCTAGCCTTCAGATGAGGATCCTTGACCGTGTACATACGTTCTTTTTTTTTTTATTTTTTTTGTGTTTTGTGTAGATTTTTTTTTTGGTCTCGTGTAGCGTTCACCATGGTTCACTGTTCACACTTCCTTAGGTTTGGCACTAAGACACAGGCACTGAGACACAGGCACTGGGTGCGGTCTTCGACATTATATGTCATTTGTTTTTTTCTTTTGTTTTTAGCGACATTGATTTGCGTATTTTTTGTTCTGTTTTTTTTTTTTTTTTTTGTTAGTCACAGGACCATAGCTGTTGTCCGTCACGGGTATAGTAGTTCGGGATTTTACGTAGATGACGCGGACGTTTAGGGATTTCTTTATGTCGTTTGGATCCAGGTTCTCCGTCACGGGCAGTTGTTTGACTCTATGTGACAGATGCATTTTGGCATGATTTTGCTACTATCCATGCTACACTTCTTTTCGTTTCGGTTTAGACATTGTCTCGGCATTTGCGATGTTCGTGTTTTGTGGATGACGAGTGTCAAATGTATCGGTTTATGTTTTTCCAGTTTCTCATTGTATGCTTCTGATAAACCAATTTGTGAACTTGCATTTCGGTCCACGAATGACGAATGGAGTGACAATTAGATAAATGTGGGTGTATGTCTGCGTGTGTTTGTTTTTTTTCCAGCTCTCCCACAACACCCAAATGCGACATCTCAGAAAACCAAAGAACAGTTGCTGAATTATCCGTCCAATGCCCCCGCCAGGGTGTGGGCGTTGGGGTTCAGGGGGGGTTGGGGGGTTGTTGAATGGAGGGTGTGGTGTAGGGTGCTGCGGCAAACATGCTGTAGGCGGGCTGACGGGGTGTGGGCGTTGGGGCGACGGGGCGGTTGGGCGTTGGGGCACTTGGGTGTGCGCGCTGGGGCGCCGGGGTGGGGTGTTGGGGCGCCGTGGCGCTGGGCCGCCAGGGTGTGGGGTGGTGGTGCGCTACGGCGCTGGGGCGCTGGGGCGCCGGGATGTGGGGCGTTGGGCTGGGGCGCTGGGGCGCTTGGGCGGGGTGTGGGGCTCTGGGGCGTTGGGGCGCTAGGGCACTGGGACGCTGGGGCGCTGGGGCACCAGGGTGTGGGGCGCTGGGGCTCGGGGGGGCGCTGGGGCACCGGGGTGTGGGGCGCTGGGGCGTTAGGGCGCCAGGGTGTGGGGCTCTGGGACGCTGGGGCGCTACGGCGCTTTGGTGTGGGCCGCTGGGGCGCTGGGGCGCTTGGGTGCCGGGGTGTGGGGCTTCGGGGCGTTGGGGCGCGGGGACGCTGGGGCGCTGGGGCACCGGGGTGTGGGGCGCTGGGGCGCTGGGGCGCCAGGGCACTGGGGCGCTGGGGTGCTGGGGCGTCGGGGTGTGGGGCTCCGGGGTGCCGGGGCGGTGGGGCGCTGGGGCGCCTGGGTGTGGCCGCTGGCGGCCCTTTTTTTTTTTTTAATACCCATGAACGGAGACCACCACCCCGTGACCCCGCGCGCGCGCGGGCTAGAACCGGGGTCGCATTAAAAAAAAAAACGACACGTCGGGCGTAGCGCGTTTGAACGCGAACGCGCGTTCAGCGCGTTCGAACGGTTACATAGAACGCGTGCAGCAAGCTTGATTAATCTAAAGTCAAACTGTCTACAGATACCCCTCTGGCGACTCTCCAAATCGCAGCAATAATCCCCCTTTCAACAATCTCAATCCCTTCCGCAAGCTCGAGACCTGGAACGTCCTGGCCGTAGTCCAAACCCCGGGTCGTGGATCAGGAACACTGTCTTCTCCCTCTTCGTAGGGAAGCAACAGCGCGGCCTAGCCTTCACTAAGCTTCAACAAGCACCCTGCTCGCAGTCGGGCCTCACTACTTTGCTTGATAGGATAAACAATATAATCGATCAGCAAGTGAGTCTATAAACCCCGTGGCTGACCCTCCCTACCGCATCGGCTGATGCGATTGGCGGCGCACTGGTCAGCAGTTAGGTTTGCAATTTCCTTAGCTCGGGCAACGTACGAGCGAGCAGGTAAGCCTCCAGTCTTGCTGCTCACCCCCTCCCTTCTCGCTGTCCTGCGCAGCAGAAAAAGCAGTACAGTGGCGAACAAGCAAGCCTGTACCCTCTCGGCTGGCTCTCAGCAACTCCCCATGACGGGGCGGGCAGCACACCGGCCCACTGGTAAGTTTTCCAGCTCGCGCTTGGCCTCATGCCCTTTTGGTTCGACCGGCTATGCAACGTATCGGCTAGTCGGCCGTTGCCTCCTTTCCTCTATAGTTGGAAGGCTACTACTCCACTGCCAATTCCACCCTCAGCAACGGACCCGCAATGCCTCAATGAAACCCGTATTCATGCAGTCCATTCTTCTATCTCCCGCCTGTATCTCTACAAGGGTCATGTCCTGGTCCAGGCCCATACCTCCTGCGCTTACGAGGTGTTGAACACGTTTTCTATGAGGTATACAACCAGTGCCGCTCACGGTCCTCCCCCCTCTTTCTCGCACTTTCTCCCTCTGGCTACCTCAAGGAGGTGATCGGGGCGGTACCAAGGTCGACTAGCACGAGTAGTGCCTTTACGACGATGAGCCCACGGGTTCTTTGACAGTGTGGTGATCAGTGCCTCTTCCAGGTCGATCCTACCGCGGTGCCGAACCCGGCAAATGGAGACAAGCTCGTCAGATGCAACGATGGAGCATAGCACCTATAATCACTACCGTGAACAACAAAGATGTCACCTATGAGAAGCCAAACCGCACGGTGAAGAAAACCTCGGCCTGTCGAAGAAGGAAATTTTTGCGTCGGTGGACAACATCAAGAAGGATGGGGATAAAGATTTTCACACGATTTAGCACGATCCCAATCAGGAACACGACCAATAAGTTGCCGATGCCGACCACTACGAGGAGAATGCTCGCGACAAAATGTCCAGACGTGCTACTATGGGCCCCATCTCACTACTCACCAAGTGTGCAAAACGAGAATGAATCTTCCACTAAATAGCGGAAAGATGCATCCAGAATTTACGGAGTCGTTTCTCCCTTTACCACTTGCAGCTCCTGCGCCCAGTGCCTCCAAATATGCGACTCCATTGCGAAATGCGACATAGCCATCAGATTCGCAAGGGTCTCGATCCTCCGGCTAACCTCCTTTCGCTCTCGATTTCAACACAAATCGAGCAAGACTCCCCTCTTCTCGCTCAGCCATTCCACCATCCCCACAAACTATTTTCACTACCAACCTCTTCATTCAGGAACTTTCATACTAAGAGTTCATATCCGGGGTCGCTGGCCCCAAAAACGTTAGACATAAACCTTTATTTGCCCGTTTCTATTGAGAAACGGGCGCGAAATCATTTCACCTTCCTCCTGCCATCGTCGACTTCCACCATTTCCCCGCACCTACTCTTCTAACCAACTTCAATCTTACTAACCTATCCTCAAAACTAACACTACCATTTGATTCGCCCGGGGCCAAGACCCCGGGATCGCATCTTCTCCCTCTCGATTCCGCTCAGGATTGAGAGCACTATATCTCTTTAACCTCGCCCGGCTCGTTCTTCCACCATCCCCTCCATGCATGTATCTGGCGCGGATTCGTACCGGGTTCATCTCCCTTTTCTTCCCCTCCGTTGCTGCGTCCAGCCTCCCGTCCGCTCCGCTCGCCCTCGCGATTAGCGTTGCCTTTTCCCGACTGAGTCCAACTCCACAGCGTCCATTTTTGCGATAGACAGCCAGCGGTTCATCAGTCTCAGCCATCCTAAGCCACTAGGTGGCTCGAAAGTTTTTCGCCCCCATACCCTGCTTGACAGCAGTGCCCCCAACTATTTTTGCCGCCAGTCCCGCTGCAGCCTCCCCTCGCTCGTTTTACTCCGGCTGAGCTAACCACCTCCTCTGGTCCTTAATGCGCTTACTCCCACTTACCCCTTTCACAGCAGGTCGTGGATTCGGGGCACTGACCCGCCGCAAATTGTGGTATGAACCTTGGGGAAGCGATCCTCCGGGTGGATCTTAGTGCTAGTACAAAACCGACACGGGAAGGGGGTTCCTTGTGGCCCGTGGCTTGCCGCTACGCCGCGGTGTCGATGCGACTACCCTTACAAGGGTACTCACACTGGGTTTTTGTAGTTGATAGGGAAATGGGTTGATTCAGAATTTATGGGAAGACTGCGCAGGTTGCGGGGGCGCGCGGACTAAAGGTTCGACGGTAACACCTAGAAATAGAGAGTGTGTGGGTGCGCAGGATTGAGGCGCGCGTGATTTTCTCCCTTTTGATGGCGATAGAAGCAACAGCGTGGATGTTTGTTGACGTGCTCCATCATAACAGTCGTTTTGTTTTGATTAAACTGACTAACTTATGGGCGCTCTTTTCTCTGGTTCCGCATAGTATGTTGGATGGTTCAGTGAGCCGGCGTGGACTTACATGGAATCCGGATGATGGGAACTGATGGATTCGGTCTGGTAAGGGTAGCCGCGGCACGGCCGGGAGGTCGGCGCGACTTTTTTGTGGTCATGTGTGTGAGTACGGGTAGGAAATGGCATGGGGTGGCTCCTTTGGCCCCAAAAGGCCGCGGGCTACCTCTTTATTTGGTGAGTCAGGCCTGCTGGTACCAGGTTTGGGCTTAGCCCTATAGGTCATAGCATCGGACTGGTACGCAGCAGGCGCAGGGATCGAGGCCAACAGCATGCAGCAAGGGAGCGAAGGAGCGTGGCGAAAAGGCTTGAGGGGTTGATGGGCCAGTGGGACTATCCCCCTCGCCTTTTGCTGCCGTGGGGCCGAGCGTGGGGCTGACGGGCAGGCTAAGAGGGGGTGCCGTGGTCCCTGCCCGACTACCGTTCGTTTTATATATATATATATATATATTATTTCTAATTTTATTTAGTTATTATTATTATCGCGCCCGTATGTGGACGCAAAACCCTGTGGGTACACCCATGAACTGTTGAAAGTACAGACCCGTGTTTGAATCCGGCTGACGGGACCTGGGTACGGAGCGACGGCCAAGGGGTGCCCACCTGGGCAGTGCCAAGGGCTGTGGTTAAATACCGCCGCGTTAGGGTGCCGCACGGCCATGCGACTAGGCGCAGAAGGCTGGAGTGGCCAGCTCGACCGTTGCATAGCTCTCATAAGTCCGGGAGTGAACCTGGACGAGAGAGGGGGGACGGATGCAGACGCGATAAGGAAAAAGGGGGGGGCGAACGGCCTTTGGGGGCGCCGCGAGGCGCCAGCCGCTATGGAAGGGTCTTACGGGACATCCGTCAGAACTGGAACGATACCGAGAAGGCCAGCCCGACCCCTGCGCAGGTTAGCACGCATAAAGAGAGGACCAGGCAGGACTCCGCGTTTCCTTTTTTCGTATAACGGTTGTGCTGTCGGCCTTTCCTTCTTGCCGTCGGAATGACCACAAGTGTAGAGTGCGCTAAGAGGTTGTGCATGGAGGGGGGGGTCGTGCCAGAGTCAATAGTAAGCGGAAAGGAAGTGCGCCGAGGTACGTCCGGTGTAGGGAGAGTTGGAGAATGGCGGAGTAGTGAACGAGGGGCCTGAGCGCCAGGCAGCGGAGTGACGGAAGGCAGTGGAGCAACGCAGCGGAAGGGTGAGACTGAGCAGCCGGAGGGAATGAAAGATGGTGCCGTGAACCTGGACGCATTTCGCGCCAGGGTACGGGCGGAGTAGAGGTGGAAGATGCTTGGCCGTGGGAGATAAGAAAAACGGAGATCCCACCCGAGTCTTGGTGAAGTTGGGCGGGGGGGAAGGGGCGAGTTTGGGGTTTTTACCCCGGGCGACCTCGTCGGGGAAGTTAGAATTGGTAGTAAGCTAGTAGGATTAGAGTAGGGGAGAGAAAGTACCGCGCGGAGATGGTGGGGGGAGGCCATGGCAGGAGAGGGAAAACGTGAGATTTCGCTCGATTCTTAACAGAATCGAGCGAGGTAAAGCCTCAGACTGTGTTCTTTTTGTGTGGTGAATCGGATGGAGAGGACGGATTTGGGGGGGGAAGTTAGTATGCTAGGAGTTAGATAGAAGTAAGATTGCGCGGAGTGACGGGAAATGCAGGCTGAGCGAGGGAGGGAAGAGCGACCTTGAGAAAATGAGTGGATCTTTCCGCGTTTGAACGGAAGGTTCATCTCGGGTATTGGTTATCCTAGAGGTGGGCGGAGCTACCTATTAATTCCCATACACACGCCGGGGTGTCTGCGTTGAACAAATCCGTGGCCATATGCGCACCAGGGGCTTCGCTCCTACCGATGAGGATGCAAACAGGGAGTGGTAGCGAGGTTGAAGACTTACCTGGTTGGCGACGAGACGGACTAGCGGGGAGGCGAGCGATGACCCCGAGCTGCGTAGTAACCCGACGTGCAGGGTGGTGGCGTCCGCCCCCTCCGCCTTAGTAATTCCGAATGAGCGCGACCGCATAGGCGGCTAGGTGCATTGCATGAAGAGGGGGGGGGAAGGGTGCGTACCTGATTGTTGCAACTGTGTCAAGGTGGAGCCTGCCCGCACGTTGGCAGGAAGTCCGTTCAGGTGAGTTTGCTCCGATGATTGGAGTAGCGAGCGGGCCAAATGAATGGGCCGTGTCGTGGAGATAAGCATCAGGCAACACGACTTGCTGGGACCTTGCACCTAGTTGTCGAACCCCGTGTCGCACGTGGCTGGGGTCGTGTGAAGCGGTGCCTGGATCCGCTGTGTGAAGCAGCGCGGAGATGCTGTGGTTGAAAGAGGGAGTACGGTCGGCTGTGCGGGCGGCTGTGAGTGGCCAAACTGTGCTTGTATATGCAGTCGCCCTGCTAATGCACAGCGTTTGCGGTGCTCCCCTCCGAGATCTTCTGAGTACTGAGCACCGGTGGTGTGGGAAGACTTTGTTCGCCTTGTAATGAATAGGCTTGCTGGTTGGTAGGCCGCCCGGCTGGGCCGGGTTAAGAGTTTGCGAAGGCTGAGCAGCCCTCCCGTTGCCCGGTGTACTGGCCACCTCGCCGGGTGGGAGAGCCGCCAAACGGGCAAAAAGGGGGGCGAGTGCAGAACAGGGATAGTCCGAAGAGAGAGGGGGAGATTAGAGCAGGCCAAAAGCCTGATCACACCGGCCACCGAGGCATCTGCCTCTGAAGCAAGTTGATGTTACTAGGCTTCTTGTGAGACGGTCTGCTACGGGCTTGCTTGCTAATTGTGGCGGACGGTTGTGGGTGGACCGCTGTACACTACTGCACACCGTCGCATGCTGCTGCATGTTGCTGCGCACGGCTGCCCATTGCTGCGCGCTACTGCGGACGGCGGGCCGCTGTGTACCGCTGCCGTTGCTGCGGACTGAGCACGGACGATTGCTATTGCTGCGGGCCACCACTGTGTATTGTTGTTACTTCTAAGGGCCGTTACAGGCGGCTGTGCGGCCGCAAATTGGGCTGAGAAGAGGTGTTGGAGCTTGAGAAGGTAGGAGATTGGGTGTAAGAAGGGAGATTGATGCTGTGACTTGGGGACTCGTTAGGGGTTTGACTTCGTTGCCCAAGCTGTCAGTTGGCTGCCATTGCGGGGCCCTCAGGTGCTGAAGACTGGAAGGCCCTCTCATGCGAGTCAGAGTGCACCTCTCTTGTATCTGAGAGTCTCAAACCATCTCCTTCTACCCTTCTTACTCTGAGTCTAGTCTTGATCTGAGAGGAAGGCGGCAGGCGGGATTGCAACCCGTAGGACCGCATCAAGACTCTGTGGGGAGTCAGCCCACCGATTGCGGAAGCTGTGCCGGAATTCAGGAGGAGTTCTGGAGGCAGGGAACTGACAAGTAACCATTGTACTTCCCCCTACATACCAAAACTATAACCCCTATTTGTACTACCCATTGCATCGCTGACTGAATATATGATGTGCATCCCTACCTTATTTCTGGTTTGACTTTCAGGAGACTGAACCAGATTAATTAAAGGAATGTCTGATCAAGTTCAGTTTTAACTTTATTGATTGTGTGAATTCAGATTGCTGGAAAGAACTGCATCTGGGGAAAGGCAGAATGGAGGGTTGTTTTGCTTGATGGTTGGCTGGGTCATTAAGGCTGGGAGGTCCCCATAAGTTTGGGGAGACCCAGTGCTTTGTTTATTTTGGCTTGCGTGGAACGTCAGACCCTTCTATAAGTTTAGGGGGTCTGATTGCTCTGGAGGCTGGGATGTCCCCATAAGTTTGGGGAGACCCAGTGCTATGGCTTTGCATGGAGGGTCAGGCTGTTCTGTAAGCTTAGGTGGCCTGACTGCTCTGACTTGTGAAGGGTCTGATTGTGCCTGATTTTCAGGAACTCGGGGCATTCAATAAGTTTTGGTGCCTTGGGTTGCCTTGTTTTCACTGTTTTTTTTTTCTGTTTCTTTGGTTTCTGAACGAGGAGATCTGAGCTAATCTATATGTTTAGGTGGCTCAGCCTCTTCCTGCTTTTATTCTGAAGAAGTAATCTTGGCAAAGGGCAGACCCTTCTGTAAATTCAGGGGGTCTGGCTCGATGCCACATACATGATGATTTAGAGAGAAATGGAAATTGGCAGAGAGTTAGATCCTTCTGTAAGTTCAGGGGGTCTGGCTCAAAGCCTCGCACATGCTGGAATCCAATGGTTATAAGTTGGCTATACTTTATTATTATTCTATTTAAGAACGAGATAATCAGACTGTTCTATAAGTTTAGGTGGTCTGATTAAAGCCTATCACAACCTAAAGAGAGTATAATTAAGAGTAAAACTGGTGGTGAATTGGGGCAGACTGAATTTAAGTTAGTTCAGTCATATGCAGCCTTAGAAGACAAAGGTGAAGATAGGTGTATATAACTTGGATATCTTAAACGGTTCTGGGCGACTAGAGTGGTCTAGTCATGCGCCCAAAGAAGAGAAAGTTGTTGTGCCCTCTGTTTGTGTATACTTGGCCAAGTAGGGTTAAATCATTGAGAGATCATGAACTATTGTTTGTTCAGGTTGACTTGGGACTGGCGAGAGTACTTACCTCTGTGGTTCGGCCTGCATGTGACTGAGTGAGGTTACTACTTAGTCTGAGTTTCAGATTGATAGGTAGTTGCTTTAGTTGCTCGCCACGTGCTAGAGCCATAGGAGTTAGTGTCAATTCCTGCATTTTCTGTAGGAACTTTTTTTACTTAGGTCAATTCTTGCATTTTCTGGGATCTTTTCTTATACTTGGCTTTGTATAAATCTTGCCAAACTACTTTCTCTACGGGAAGCGCTGTCGAAATTTTTACAAATCCAAGGAGTTGGTCGAAATTTGACTCGCCAAAAGTTCGACTTTGTCTTTTCTTATATCTGACTTAGTAAAAATTTGGAAAGTCTCATTTTCTAAAAAGAGTGCTGCCCAAATTTTTGCTAATTCAGGGAGTTAGACTAAAATTGGACTTTGAGAAGTCAAAGTTACTTTCGAATTCTGGACTTAGCCTTGTATAAATTTTGGAATAGCCCTTTTCTAAAGGGAGTGCTGCCGAAATTTCTGCAAAACTAGAAAGTTAGTTAAATTTTATCTAAGTTGAACTCGAGTTGTCTTTTCAGTTCATATCTGACTTCGTATAAATCAGGGAAGTCTCCCCTTTATAAAGGGAGTGCTGCCCAAATTTCTACTAATTCAGGGAGTTTGAAAGAATTTGACTTTCCAGAGTTAGATATCATTTCTGCTTTCATATCTGGACTTATATAAATTCTGGAAAGACATTTTTCCTACGGGAAGCGCTGCCGAAATTTTCTTAGTTTAAGGGAGAGAGTTATATTTTGATAGGTGACGACTTTGGTGATCCACTCTGTATGGGGGAGATTCTGCCATAGGTCTGCCTTTCTTTGGGGCGCTGGCTTAGAAGCAGACCTAGACTTGGCTATCAGGAAAGTCTTGAGTGAGAACATGTCATGGGGATTTGATCTCCATTCTTTGACGATTTAGCTTGGACTTTGACCTGTCGTATGATACAGGTCTCCTTTGATCGTTTGATTCAAGATCCGGACTAGATTCAGCTTGATCCCTTAAGGATCATCATCTGTTATCACTGATAACAGGTCGGTTGCCGATTCGTCGGTCTACGACTCAATTCCAACTCACCCTCCACACTCAACCTAAAAGGGTTTAGCCCTGGTGATTTTCATTGTTTCATTGAGGTGTCACCCGGACTTTTATTGAATGGTCATTTAACAAAGGTGCTGAGTATTTAATTAAGGTTGGTTGGACAGGAGGTCGGGGCTTGCATGGCTAAAGCGAGGGGTTTGAGTGCAGAGATTGGTTGGGGTTGACTTTGTGTAGTCCGTTGACTGTTGTTTGACTCATCAATGCGATTGCAGGTATGTGCTGTGGCTTAGATGCTGGATTTGACTGCCTGCGATCACGTATATACATAAGGTTGTGAGGGACCCCGCTGAGACTGTGAGAAGTGATCGTCACATACATACCCCTTTATATATGTATACATGGGTGTACTTGGGGTGAATATCTGCAAGGGCCAAGAGACCCCGTACTAAAGGCCTACTCCGAGGTTAAGACTGAGAGGCATGAGGAAGACCCTTCTTTGTATTTGTTTTGCTTCTTGGGGTTTTTCTTAGTCGGACGTTGGTCCTGGGCCGAGATTCAAGGTCCTTGTCCAGGACATCCCAAGCCTTAGGCTCTGCAGAGGAGGGATTCCCCCTCGCGCGGAGCCTATTTGCATTGCCCGTCGGAGCACCCCACCCTGAAGGCGGAAATGTCGTGAGGGCCGAACGGCATGTCCTTCAACCACTCAATATCGTGTGGGGTAACCCCTCACGATATATTCCTTCAGCCATTCAATATCGCGAGGACGGAGCCGCGATTACCACGTATGATCGGCATCGTGGGTTGGTATGAGACTGGTTCGTAGTTGCGCGGCTTTATATTAGGATCCCGCGCGCGACGTTTCGCCGCCCTAGTGTTTAAAAGTTATGGGATCAAAAAGGGGCCAGCACATATGCACGAACGCTAGGGATTACTATAGGCCGCTGACGCTACCCGAAAAAGGAAGGGTACCCCAAGGCTTTGTTTTCTTTTGGGATAAGGAGGACCTTCGGTCTATTTTGTGTTTTTTAAGATTTATAGTTGGACGTTGTAATCCGTGGCAGCCGTCAAAGTCAAACCCCTTGACTTTTGTCCAGGCCTGGAGAGGGGCTCATCTCCAGGGCAGTAAGAAACGACTGCCACCACAGGTATGAACTTGTGTACCACCCGCTCTACACAGAGTGCAGAAGAGGGTGTGTGGTCTTCAACCGCCCCATGGCGGTTGTCCAGTGTCGAGAGATCAACCCTCAAGGCGCGTGTCAGCCGACACTTGAGTGTCGAATGCGACCCTCGAGATCAACGAGGACCGCATGGGTATGAGTACTACAAGGTACGCCATCATTGCGACTGCTTGCGTATGTTTGCATTGCTAGTCGATATGAGTAGGCCCTGCGTCTGCACGGTTTTGTACTAAGTCTTGCGTGCAACGCCTATCCGATATCCGCATCGGAAAGTTATGGGACGGCTACCGAGGGGCTAGGAGCGTTGTCGCGTTGTTTGTGTTGGGTCGTTTCGTATGTGTGCGTGCTGCGTGCGTGTGTTTTATCTTTGTGCTTTGTTGGAGTGGTGTGCGCGTGGTGTGCGGGATGCGTCCTAGTCGACCGACGACGAGTCGCGTTTGGGACCTCAGCCCCCCAAGCTGTCGGTTCGCGTGCGGGTCCGATAGAGGCGTATTACCGCGCATACCCCCTATGCTACAGCGAACGAGAAACGCCCTCGGCTGGTCCACCTCTGCGATTGTAACTGATTAGCTTTCGTACTGTGGACTGGTAGCTCGGTGGGGATACGCCCACTGAAGGGAGGTGACAACTCCGGTAAGGTGGATGTAGGTCGTACCTCGCGAGAGGTATGGATGGCGCACTCAGCAAGAGCGGCTTGCAGAAGCTCCACATGTATATTTACGACGAAGGATTTAAACCAACTCCTGCATGATGAGGTCGGGAGGGTCCTGCGCTGCCCTGGTGCGGTGCCGGACCGATGCGCTCGACAGCGGCAGCCTCCCCACTATTGCGCCCAAGCATAATTCTGTGTCCTAACGACCAAACTCACTCCCAAACTTCTCATAGCCGGTCGCGGGCCACAAGGCTGGACGCCCTCATTAGGCCCACGATACCCAAGGTTGTTCCGCCCCACACCTAATCACCCACTGGCTTGCGTACACATTAACTTCCGCGGTCCGCACTTCAAGACGGGCAGGATAGAAGAATCTCGTCAACCTCCCGGCACGCGGGAGCCTATAGGTCAATCAAAAGAGGCGCGTGCTCAAGGTCCTCGACCGCCGTAACGACCACTAAACCCGGCGTCTCGTCCAAGTCAAAGAACGCGGATCATAAAAATAGTACTACAATAGATAATAAAATACTTAACAACTTTTAACCGCGTGAAGACGATGGATGAAGGAAAAGGAAAACGCTAGCACCATTCTGACGCCGCCGACGGCAAAACCAAGGGGGATAGCCCCGGCGGACCCTCAACCCCTCTGTCCCCTCGCGCTTCTCTAACATCCCCGCGTCGTAGCCGCTCGGTCTCGATCCCTACATTTCTGTGATGAAAGTCCGACGCTGTAACCAATAATGCTAGGCCGAAGGTTGGGTCTAGTGTTGGCAGACACCAATATACACTGGTACTGCGCGACGCGCGGATTTATTGAAATATTTAAAAACCACAGATCGGCTTATCAACAAAACTCACGGTCGTCAAC
>BFEA01000352.1:1610576-1630326 GCA_003427395.1 Chara braunii | reverse complement strand
GAGAGAGAGAGAGAGAGAGAGAGAGAGAGAGAGAGAGAGAGAGAGAGAGAGAGAGAGAGAGAGAGAGAGAGGACACATGCATGTAGGAAGAGAGAGACAAAGAGAGAGAGTGAGGCAATGAGAGAGAAGGGCACCTATCTGGAAGAGGATGCTGGATATGGGTTGTTGAACTCTGGGCCATTGAGCGCTTGGTGACTTGAACTCAGAAACTGTTAAATATGATAAGTCGCTGGAATTTCTAAGCTGCGCTAATCTGCCCTGGTCTCCAGTGTGGATTTAGTGTGATATCTCAATGTGTGTGTGTGCTCAAGGTGACGAGCAGTCTGGCCCAATGCAAACAGCTGGGCTCACAATGCTGTCTCATGCATCTTGTTAGCAGCCAGCTGGTGATATGGATATCAGTAGGATGGATCTGTTGATTGATCTTTGGGTCTGTTGTATGTGTTTCTGTTCATGCATCTTGCATTCGACACAACGACTGGTTGTTGCTTGTATCATGTCTTCTTTGCTGGACCAGTATGCATCATTTTTTCTTTGCTAAGTCTTGCTACGCTGTTTCGTTGCTTCATTTGCAGACTCGGTTTCATCCCTGTGACCCAACCAAGCTGGTCACTGCATCTGTTGATGGGTTGATATGTGTTCTAGACACATCCACGACATTCGATGAGGATGACTGCATCCTAGGGGTGAGTGCCTCGATGCGACTCGTACGCTTCTCTAATTTTTTGTGGATCTCTCTCTCTCTCTCTCTCTTGCACATCCATGAGGTGAATGCATTGGTGCACCTGTGTGTGTGTGTGTGTGTGTGTGTGTGTGTGTGTGTGTGTGTGTGTGTGTTGTTGTCAGGTGATTATGAATTCAAAAGGCGTAAAATCAGGATGATCTATGCCGACTCTTTGCCAACTTCAGTGTGGATCAGTGGGAGGCCATGTCAAGCATATCTGTTAGATTCTGACAGGATCTGACAGAATATGACTGATGCATTGGAGATTCTGCCTACTAAACTGCAGATGCAGCTGTATGGGAAAAAAAAGCCACATGACCTTTTTTCTCCCAATACAATGTACTGCAATCAGACTTGTCTTCTTCGACACTCAACATGCGTGCAAACAGATGACGATCAAACTGGCGCCTTGCGCCCACACCAAGCTCAGAGATAATGAGGCAAAGAACACAATCTCGATTCAAACTTGCCTTGATCAGCTATGGTCGAACACTGTTCTCCCAGCAACTTGTTCGCACACACACCTTGGATCTCCCTGGATTTCCTGCACTCATACACACATATCACACATACACACTCACACACACACGTACTAACTATGATAACTAGCAGCTATGGCTACCGCCTACTTCTTATCACTAACAACACCAGTGGCTATGGCGGCATCTTCCTCCTCTTAGCCCACTTCCTCTTCAGGCACCTGCAGACCGTCGTATACAAGATGCTTCGACAGCGCTTCCGCAAGGCTCACAAGCAGAATGAATCAATGGCTTGACACTGCCTCTTTATTTATACTTCAGATCGTCAAAGGTCTGCCCTTTGATCCTGGACCCGGGGTGCACACAGTCCCACTTGGTACTTGCTGACTACACAAAGTGTGACTGGGACTAGGTACCGATGACTAGGCTAGGTAGGCCTAGGACTGCCCTTTGCTGACTGTGCTAGGACTGCCGTTCGCTGACTCAAACGCGGACTGACCTCTAAGACCTACGAAGAGCCACTTTCGGAAGTTCCGGAAGTTGGTAGACTTGACTCTTTGAGATCGTAGCAGTTACGACCTCTACCATTGCTAAGAGTCCTAATATGTTGACCTACGGCTCAACACCCGACGGCCACCCTACATACAACATCTAAAAATACGACTTTCAGACAGCAAGTCTTGAGTTCAAACACACACGGGCTCACGGGTACTGTAGACGATGTCGCACTTTTTCCAATCGGGCCACTTCTGGCGACCGGAAAGCCAACAGGCTGTCACGCAGGGTTTGAATGAATTTTGCAAAAAATAAATAAATTTGAGTAAAGCAAGTCCCTTCCCATTGTGTGTGTCCGGCTTCGAGCTAGACCCTTCAATTGCAGTCTTCGTCGGTCCCCAGTCCTAGGAATCTTTTATTATGATTCGGAACAACAAAGATCATGCAAATAATAATCATGAAATTTTGGTGTGCCTTCTATGTATCAATTCTACCAATCTACTAATTTTGAGAACTGTGGCAAGATCACCAGTAAGCATAATCATCAAGCAGAGTCAATGCAAGTGAAGCAAGACTAACTGACTCATAATAAATGAAGGAAAAGTGAGAACTCATAATAATCTCAGAAAGTACAAATGAAAGGGCATGGCCAGCACTCGCCAAGAGTCCTCACTTATCCCTGTAGGGTCTTATACTAAATATCTCATTTGGCTGTGCATTTCCTGTGCCTTGAGCCATGTCCACGTACTCCTTGAGATTGTGGCCTCTGGATGTAGACCCACCTAAAACCTGCAAGTTTCAAACACTTCCATCCAAGACCCATGATACGAAAGTCGACCATAGCACAAAATTCCTCCCATAGTGTAGGGAGATATGGTTGGGAGAAAATCCCTCGTCTGAGATGCTGGAACTCTGAGGGTTCAGTCACCGTCTCATAGTCAATCTCTGCAGAGGAGATACACCTCTTGGCCAGATCGACTAAATCACCCCAGTAAGAACCATCCGTAAGAAGAAAAGGAACAGGAGGCCTGGGGTAGCATAAAGCATGTGTCCAAAGCTACGGACCAGCTTGGTACCACTCTCATCAAACTCTCTTTCCTTCTCCTCAAGATACTTGGCCGCTGACACCGAGACTGAATCAAAGTGCTCGTGAGTCCCGTTACCCTTCTTCACATAAAGTCTTAGGTCATGAATAGTGCGCTTTGCAATTCTGGTGAGGACAACAAAAATTGACAGATCTTCTTGCCTGAAACCAGATGCACTGACATACTGATAGTTAATGGCATCTTTGAGAGCAATTCTGTTGAGAGAACTTGAGACTAGTCAACACTAACTCGCTAACTGAAAATGACTGAATGGCATGTGCTGAGACTGTTACTGCCCCGATTTGGATATCCTAGATAACGCCCTGACTGACTGACACTGGCTCGTTGAGATGGCGAGCGATGGCTGAACAGCGGTGGCTCTTGACTGAGGGTTACTGGTGAGACCCCGAATCTCTAAGATTTATTGAGCAGCAGGTCGCTGAAGATGGTCTGAAAGTGGAAGAGTGATGGTTGATCCTGTTTGCCAACTTGCCAGAAATGAGAAATAATCAACACTAAGATTCTTTTGTCGGACTCTGTCCTACTACATCACAAAAACGTTTCAAAATGGCGGCGCGGTCGGGAGCACCGCGCCGCTCCGCTATCGACATGGGCCGGTTCGTGAGTCGTTGGCGCCTTGTCGGCACGGCTCCATGCGAGAAATATCAACAAGTTGATGTGGGCAATGGGGATTGCGGCGGCAGGCGATGACGCGAGGTTCCGTTGGTTTTGTCTGGCGCAGCCATAGACATTATGCTTCGGCTGAGGGTTCTTCCAGCCTTGATAATCTAGGCTGAAGAGGTCTCTTGCTCCGTGCTTCATTTAGGTGGTGTCGCGGGTTGACACGCTGGAGGAAGGGAGGCTATTGGGGTGATTAGGATAGTCTTCATGAGATCTTTGGCATGGTAGTGGCCCTTCTCCTGTGCTTCTGCGCGAATCTAGTGGAGGTTGGTTGGGCAGTGCGGGCAGAAAGCGAGGAGCATCTTCTCATGCGGAGTGGGAGGAAGGAGGCTTGTCACAAGCTGGAGCGTCAAAAAGAGCTTGGTGGTTTCAAGTGTTTGTTTGAGCTGGTTCACCGGTTAAAGACACGGAAGCAGGTAGGGGCGCAATAATGACAGCGGCGATGGAGCAGAAGAACTTCGTGCGAACATGTGTGGCGCTCTTCGCGTCGGCTGCCTTTTCAAATTGATTTCACTGATTTTAATTTTGCATATTCTAATTCCCTTTATTCTTGCTCTCATCTAGTGTGTACACAGTTATAAACTCAGCTTCTCAAATTTGGAAAAATAAACTCACAATCTATCTTCTATTTTCTGATCAGCCAAATTCTCATCTACATGTACACACATACACACATATCCTTGAATTTCGACTATGATTTCTAAAAGTCCCAAGTAAAGTATTCTCATCATACACACAAACATATATCATCCATTTTGAATCGCCAGCATAATTTGTAGGGATCTGTTCTATAACTACGTATCCTTGAATTTCGACAATAATTTCTAAAAGTCCCAAGTAAAGTTCTATCATGATTTTCTAATCTTGGAACCCGAAAACTTCGGAATCTATCCGATAAAAATTTTGTTTCTTTTAAATTGGTGATACGTGCAAATGGTGGGAGCTGCCAAAAGTTGATTGGCGCAAGGGCCAGGGAATAATTGTAATAGTCTTACTGCCGCCCTGCGCTTTCTTCAGTGGGTCTTAAAGATGTAGGGTGTTTTCAGGGGTTATTGCATAATTTTGAAGAGGCCCTGCTTTTCCAAATTGCGATTGACATTTTGGTAACTTTGTCATTAATAACTGTAGTTGGCTGGATCGGATAGTTCCCGGAGGGCTGAATGGTAAGAAGGGGGTGGGGGGAGCTATATCTTGCAGGGGCATCACGAGGTGGGGGGTGGATGTCTTAAAGAGGGTAGAGGGGGAGTAGGGGGTTGCCCTATTCTAGGGCAGGGGCTGGTGTGTGGGTCAACATCAATCCCACTGGAGGCAGAAATGGGCAAGGGGCGGGGGGGCATGCTTTAGGTGGGAACTGCGTGCTCCTGGGGAAAGCGGGGTAGAAGGTTGGTCCTATATTGGGGCCGAGGGAGAGTGGGAGACTCGCCTTGGCGGAGGCAGTGTAAGGCTGAGGGTGAGGGGTAGGGTGAGGGAAGGGCGATCTCTCTTGAAGAATTCCAACATCCAGTTTAGTATTTCTTTCCATTTTGGTTCTCCTCTCGAGGAGGTTGTACGAATAGGTGATATCTGGCAAGTCATCTGTGATCCTGCGAAGGGTGGTCGAAAATTCGGTGGCCCTCGAAGACCGATGTGGGAGCAACGCTGGCCGAGCCGGAGCCAGGTGGCGCAACTCTGTGACCTAGCTTAGTGGGGGCGTGAGGCCTGGTAGAGAGATCTGGGGGGCTGTTTGCGGGGGCAGTCTCAGTGGTCATTGGGGGTCGTAACTGGAGCAATGCTGGCCGGTGCTGGAGCAAGGTGGTGCAACTCTGTAACGTAGCCTGATGGGAGCATGAGGCCTGGAAGAGCTTCGGTTCGTGCTGAAAACAGCCATGCTGGTGGTGGTCGTAGGTGGATTGAATAGGTTTCACCTATCTGATTCATGGCTGGGAAGCTTTTTGACACACATCTTCTAGTGACTTGGTAGAGTTTGAGTAGTGGACCATGAATGTTTCCGAGTTTTCCCTTTTCTTCAATTAGTCTTAGCCGAAGCCGGGTAATGGCCCCGGTAGCTCATTTTTGTATTCTGATAAGGGACGCTGGGCCTGGTTCCCAGTCGTGTTGGTCCCCACGAATAGATTGGAGCATCGTCTCAAACAAAACAAAAAAAACATTCTTCTGTCGGAAAGAAAATGAGTTCAGAAGCGTTTGAATTTATCAATAATAATCCGCCAGTGAACTGGTGCTCACTGTAATACTGGCTGCAAAGGAACAGATCAAAGCCTGCGGCACATGACACTATTGGTCATAACCAGTACAAAGGGGGTCTCGATGAGGGCCTAGAAGCATTCTGTGTCATTCGGTGCTTGTGCGGGTCATCTCTCTTGCCTTTTGTACCGTTTCCAGAGAAGAGACAGTACTAGGCAACTCCCCGATTGATCCATGAAAGTAGAAGATGTATTCAATAAACGCATGATGACTTTTTGTTCTCCCGTCAACAATCTCCCTCACCGTTTTCTTGTAATTTTCAACATTGTCAAGTATTTTGCTTTCTCAATCCTTTATCGAGTCATAGATGAGAAAGCTTGACGTCACCACGGTGTTTCTGTCCCCCATGATATCATTATCCTCCCTACTGTGACTCTTGACTCAAATAGATCTAAGGAGATGTTCATGTAGGCGCAATACTCAGGGACCTTGAGGAGAGGCCATTGTCGCTGCCAGTAACCAATGACTAGGCTTACAGCTTTTGGCCCAGGGGTCAGATTTCTCGGCAGACGGACTACAACAAAAAAAAGACCTTTTGTCAATCTGCTGTTGAAAGCACTCGGTGGTCACCTCATTAGCACAACTACCGTTCACTTCTAGAGACCTGCCACGAGCTGACAACCGGGTGCTATAGTGTGCTATCTGACGTGCCAAAAAGTGAAGAAGACGCGGGGCCCCTTTTGAAATCAAGTTTACAAGAGTACTTTCCCACTCCTAGTAGGATCTTTTTTTTGGGGGGGGGAACGAGGTAACGATGATAAGATAGATCAAAATAATTTAATAAAATAAGGTTAAATTAAGGTGCACTCAAATTATCACACTGCCACATTTTGAAGTCCTCGAAATAGGCTCAACCCTACCAGCCCCCTGATCGGGTGCTGATCATTGTGTAGGTAGGCAGATCCTATCTCCCATTTTGAAATTTGCTAGAGCAACGCTCCCCCTCTTCTCAGGCGGACAGAGTGTAAAGTAAAGCAAAATAACCAGCAGCAATAACGACGGCCGCCAAAGGTTGGCGAATCTCACTGTTGCACCGTATAGGACACAACTAGTTGTGCTTCTTGTTGGCTTGCCTCATAAGCTACTGCATGTCAGAGGAGGAGATTATCGCTTGCATAACGACTGCTCAACGAGTAGTAGTTAAATTCAAGCCCTGGTCCAAAAGCTACTCCCGGTCGAGTTACCAACCCAATCTGATGGGAGAACACACTCGTGGTTTTGCCTTTAATAGTGAGATGACCAACTCGTACCCTAGCTCGACCTTCTCGGTTGCGATTTGTTCATGCAGGTCAATCCAAACCTGCGTCGAGATTGATGAAAACATAGTCGTAAGAAGCCAAAGAATGAAATGACCGACTCAACCTTAGCTGTTCTCACGAGCGATATGTCCCGTGGGCCGTGATGGTAAAGAGCAGATTCATAATAGATTCATGGGATTGTGCTGTTTTCAAAGATGTAACGGTTAGTATGTCTTGATATCTTCACACCACCTGTTTTCTGCTTGTCCCTCTTCTGTGCGCCTACTCGCCTGATTTATCAGTCCCCGTCTAACAAAATTTTGATCAGTAAGTAGGCCATCTTTCTCAGTATGATCTCCCTTTTTCCCATCAATCACATGTACGCTGCCCACTGGGTACAGTGATCCATCCCCCCTTTTCGCCCTCTCACACTCTGATGAAGCGTTAACAAGCATCTACCAGACATGGGCAGGGCGCAGTCCAGGGGTTTCAGTCATAGTGAGCCTCGACAGTCAGAGCAATGAGGGTTAAGTATTGCCGCTATTTAAGACACTTCCTCACACAGATGATCAATGTACTTTTTCCAGTATAACTCAGGGCACGTGTCCCGAAGCAACCAATCATCAATCTTACTGAAACTAAGTTCTCTAGCAAACAATGCTCATGGCGGCTCGTTAACGAGTGAGGAAAGGAGAAAGTCATATGTAAGGGTCAAGGCATCCATGCGAGCTTAAGTTCACCTAGCAGTTGACATCAGCCTTAGGCCTTACCCTTTGCACATCACCAGAATTAACAATTCAATAACCCCTCTGTTCACTCCAAATTATGTAGTACCCCTTACCGACGAAGGGCCCAAGAAAATTAAGACAAGCCGATTAGCCTTATGGAGTGGAAGAGGCAACCTACCATACTTCTTAGTAGCAACAGTCAGATATGACCACACAGATTAAGCCTGGAGGGGTACAGATCGCCTGGCAGGATCAGCGAGCTAGCTCATGTGTAGACCCCACTTGAAAGGTTCAGCCTCTGCCACCCGTGTGCGTAACCAGCATATCAAGTCTCTTACACCTGTTCTCAGTAATTATAGTCATTTCACTCATTGCAATCAGCAGAATTAATTTTGACCCTCGTCACTCACATACATGCTACCAGTAGCCTGCACATCAGCACTTGTATCTTCACGTTTAAACTCTTTATGAGCCAGATTTATGACAACGCGCGTGGGGAACGACGTGATGCAGCCTGGCGTACGATGTGTTTTCTAGCCCCTACTGCATGCTCACATTGTCGATACCTAGTTACGTTGTTTTGAGGGACCAGTGGCGCCGGGACCAGTCTTCAACTGGATGGTCTTGGCGCCACTGGTCCCATCAGTCTCTGACTGATAAACGGCTTCCGCTGGATGGTTCTGACGTCATCAGTCTTCGATTGGGGCAGCAGGTGGATGGTCCCGCCGCCACTGGTCCCATCCGTGCCAAGACTGGTCGCTTCCGCGTCACTCATTTCGGACTCCGCCTCAGAGTCACAGTCAAGTCGAGGATCCTACTCGTTGTAATCAATGATTCCAAATATTCAATGTCATGACAATTGAATTACAACTTTGGTTTCCTGCTGATTGCCCCGAATCTTGGATTGTTCCTCAGTGTGAGAATTCGGAGGACCAAGATTCATAGGGGTTCCCAGCAAATAGCCCAGTGGTAAGAGACAACTTTACAGCTCCGTTCTCTCTCCGTAGTCCCAGTCGACGGGTCATCTTCGTGGTAGGTGACAGTCACCCTCACAGCCGTCGTTAGTCCCAGTCGCCCTCTGTGATCGCCGCCTGCAGCTCCTCGTCCCTTCTCATCTGCTGCTCTTGGTGACCGCAAACGTTGATCTTAACCCTCACTTCCTCTATATGCTTCCCATAGGACAATATTGTCTTAACCAAGGCACCTTTTTCATACTCGCGCTCTTAGGTTCAAGTGTACCTCATGTACCTTGGTCCACAGCCATGTAAGCCTTTTCGGTACGCCATAGTCACTCGTCTTCAGCTCGGCTAATAAGTCGTGGCACACTCGCACCTATAGTCGCAGTCCTCGGTATAGCCGCCTAGTCTTACAGTTCTATCTTGCAGAATGTACGAGGCAGCTTGGCTATACGTTTGAACCTACTAACCAATAGAACAATCCCGCGACCATCTCTTTAATAAACTTTTAAAAACAGGCGATGTCCTGTGCTCTGAAGGACACCCTGGAATTCATCCTCTCAATAAATAAATGCTAAAATAGTTATTGCACCAATTTCCATAATTTTTAAGTAAACGATAACTCCCCAGATCTTTAGTGCTTCATTGGGTCACCCAAAATTAATCTTTCAGCTCACTAGCAGTCCTTTCAGCCTGGTGAAACGAGGGCTGGTTTCGACATGTGGTGGTCCCATAACAGGATATCGACCAGTGTATCACCTACGTTTGAACCTACTAACCAGTAGAACAATCCCGGGACCGTCTCTTTAATAAACTTTTAAAAACGGGCGATGTCCTGTGCTCTGAAGGACACCCTGGAATTCATCGTCTCAATAAATAAATGCTAAAATAGTTATTGCACCAATTTCCATAATTTTTAAACTAAATGAAAACTCCCCAGATCTTTAGTGCTTCATTGGGTCACCCAAAATTAATCTTTCAGCTCACTAGCAGTCTTTTCAGCCTGGTGAAACGAGGGCTGGTTTCGACATGTGGTGGTCTCATAACAGGATGTCGACCAGTGTATCACCTTCTTCATAGAGTGCCTACAGACTACCACCAATGGGTACCTGTGTCCAATGGCAAGGAGGGGGCTTATGACCTTCCACGAGAGGTGATAAGCTCCCTACCAAAGCGGCCGCGGGTTGCCCCTCTTTTAGAGTCCTGCTTCGCGACGCTTAGTCGGTTGTATCTACTATAGAGCGAAAAGGGGAAAGTCGGTCAGTCTAGGCCCCAGCTTAGGAACGCGGTTCGAAATTGAACCGTTCTTCCTTCCCCACGAAGTGATTGAAAGGGGGAGGTACATTTTCAAAGGCAGCTAGTAATAGTAAGAACAGTAGTAAAACGGAAGGAAGAGAGGAAAAGTGTAGCACCGCTGCCGTCTGGCACCACTACATAATTCGAACGAAAGTGGCGGTCCGAGTCGGCGCACAAATTCGACGGGCGACTTTTCCTCACTCGTCTACTCTCTTTTCCTTTTCTCTCCCTAAGTCTCTTCTTGTTTGACAGTGACAGTCGCGTTGCGTACCTAACCCATAACTCGACTAGATGGCACACTGTGCGCAATGGAAAGGACCACGCCGGTCCCTCTATCCCCACGTCCCTGGGCGAGCCCGACGGTTACCACGGCCATAGGCCGGTTGTGCTCTGCTGCATAGCAGGGTGCCGAGCCTGCGTGAACCAATGGAAAGTCTAGTGGCGCACCCACCCTTTTGCCAATGGGAGCGCCGACTGGACCAGTCTCGTTGTGGGGTGCAACCCAAGCGAACCTGGCATGTCGCAGTTCCCCCGAGTAGCGAGCTGGCACAATATGATCCATGTGAGCAGGGAGCTGGTGCACAGTAGAGGCCTCTTAACAGGGTGCCTAGTACACCGTGGAGGTTCCTGGGCAGGCGACTGGTATGCAACGGAGTTTCTTGAGCAGGCGACTGGTACGCAACGAAGTTTCTTGACCAGGCGACTGGTATGCAGCGGAGGGCCAGGACACCGCACCCTCCGACAGCGGGTGAAGGGAAGGTCTAGGGATCGAGCCCTGGGTACTTCATCTGCTACCGTAAATGTGAAAGCCTTTTCACTCCCGCCAGCCTAAATTCAAGGTGCTTCGAGAATACTTCAATGCAAGGCAGGACCTTTAGCTTTCCTTTCTCTGTCGTAGGCGTGGACTATGTCGGGAGCGGTCTCTAGAAGCTCGACTCTTGTAAACCAGCGGTCATCCTCAGGTTCCTGATAAGCGAACCTGACCTTGTACTGCTTATGTGGGCGACCCCTACCTCTAGTTCTGAACACATCCTCTTCCAAAATGCGATCGATTTTATATGTGCCATCTATATCCGGCGGAATCAACGATCGACGAGACGAAAATTGATGGCTGGTGACACAAGGTAATAGCTTTGATGCATGGAAGATTGGGTATGTGTGGAGGTGTGCCAGAATCTCTATCGTGTAGGAATGCCCATCCTCTTCGTCCTTTACTTCTTGGACAAGCCGCGGTCCCCTGTACGCAGGTAACAACTTTTGTGAGATGTTCTCTTCTGGGGCGAACTCCGTCGATTTGACCCAGACTAAGTCTCCTACCTGGAATTGCGATGGGCGATGATGCTTATTAGCTTGCTCTATCATTTCGTGTTGAGCTTTCCTCAGATTTTCAGTCACCCTTGTGATTTCTTTATCATGCTGAAACGTAAATTCACTAGTTCCGGGTGGCAATCTTTGTATCTAGTCACGATTCCGTCTTTCAAACGGCTTGTGTGGTCTAAAGGACTTGTGCAACTCATTAGGAGTTCTGTAGGTAGCTAAGTGAACACTATAGTTGTAGGCACTAAGTACCTTAGGGAGCATCTCATCCCAGTTAACCTGATAAGGTCTAATATACATCCTGAGTATTTGTTGCAGGATCTTATTCATCTGTTCGGTCTGACCGTTAGTCTCTGGACGACGGTCAGATGACATCAACAACTTTGAGCCATAGACTCGCATAAGTTCCCGCCAATGCTAACTAGTAAACCGGACATCTCTATCACTAACTATAGATTGCGGAATATCGTGGTCGCTTACCCAGGCGTCAAAGAACTTCTCTATAACTAACTATGTGCGTGCCTTAGAGTGCAAAGGAACAAAAACGGCATACTCGCTAAAATGATGAACTATAACGATCACTTGGCTCTTGCCATACCTACTCCTGACCCCAACATCCATAAAGTCGATGGACACAAACTCTCCGGGTTTTGAAGGGACATAACTACTCCTGAAGGAGCCTTTGATAGATCCACATATTCTTCCAACAACTTAGCAATAAGTGGTTTGGTAGGCTCCTCTTTCTTAGGCTCAGTGACTAGCCGAACATAGGCCACGAAAACCTGCTCCTCTAGTTGCTCCTTTCTCACTATCCGCACAAATGAGGGAGCACTGAGACAACAATGTGCCAAGGAGTTGTCTACTCCGGACACGTGGAACAGGTGGGTTGTCTTGACACCACCTGAACGACTAGGGAGCCTACACTCATGTTCTCTCAAATGTAATGTGGCCCTCGCTGCCTCTCCCCAGTCTATTCCTAGGATGATATCATACGAGAGATTGTCCTCTACGAGGAGAGTCAGGGAATGGAGAACTTCTTCCACCTTCCCATCTTTCTCTAGGTGAAAATATGCCTGGACTCCCTTGGCGTATTCCTCGATTCGCATCGTGCGATTATCTGCGAGGATATTCACTATGGGCTCTGCCAACTTCTAGACTTTCAAGCTAAGCTTCAACTTCTTCAGCGCTTTGCTGCTAATATAGCTGCGTGCGACCCCACTATCTATAAGGGTCCCTACTCTGCCTCTAAAAGTCTCTACATGTACTAACACTAGCTTCCCTTTTGCCTCTTTCTTCATCTTGGCCCAGGTTGTCCTCTCCTTCAACTCTTGTGTCAGTCCTATGAGGGAAGCGCCTAGAGAGACCCTAACACAAGCAGTCTTTGGACAGCTAACCTCTACCATAGACATGTGTGGGCTGGGAGTTTCGACTTGGCGCGCATACTCATCTCCACATGGCCTAGGGGTAAGGGTAGTTGCTACCCCTACCGACGGTTGCCTTTTTCTTACTCTGTAGCTGCTCTCCGGACATCTCTATATTTTGGACAAAATTTGACAATGTGGCCCAGATCATCACAAAACACACACTGCCAGTTAGTTGTTCTATCGTGCCAATCTCTCTTTTCAACGCCCAACGATTCCGAGGATCTGCCTTGAGGCAGGTTAGGGTGCCATTCACCCCTCCTGAGAGGTGATCGATTGGAATGCGGATGGTTTGACGGGGGACCTTGGCCCCCTCCTCCCTCTTGGTGGTTTCCCCTACCGCCAACCCCCTGGCCGCCCTGTCCTCGACCACCAGAGGCCTGGGCCCCTTGGGCCCGGCCTCGTTCTCTTCCTTGCGGCCTCCCTCCGACCGCGACAGTAACGTAGGTCCTCCCTTGACCCTCACCACTGTCCTCTTCGTCAGGGCCCCACTCAATCTCACTGTACGGGACCTCTTCTAGACCACCCTCATCTAAAGTAGGGATCGGATGATCCTTTGCCTTGACTTGGCCCGAGATGGTCTGGCCTCTCCACTTTCTCCCTTTAACGAGGTCCTTGTGCCAAAAAGTGGTAACTGGCGTGGACTAGGCCTCGTAAGCAATAACGTCCCCTACTAAGCACATCATACGTCATGTTGGGTTGCTGCTCCTCAAAGAAATGCTCTTGCAAAGCTTCGGGCATGGCGCGATAAAATAGTTGGACAAGTCGGGGCTCAGTAACCCCATGCCCACGGCAACGAGTTCGTCCATGGCGGCCTTGAGTGCCCTAGCACTCTTCCACTGTCGCGTATGCACTTTTTGCAGCTTGTCAGAGGCCCTTTGGCGGCATGAGCAAGCGACCTAGCAAAGCTGGTCCCTTCGTCCTTCAATGCTTGGAATGCCACAATGACATGGTTCTTAGGCATGATAAGCTCGAGGTGTATATAGGAATTGATATGGGTTTCCCAATTATCAAAATCCTCTCCCTTGTTCATAGGGTTCAGGGAATTTGGCCTTGAAACGCTCACGGCTGGGCCGTGCCTCTTCTTCTTTAGGTGCCGTTATCTTGGCACCAGCGCAAAACCTCTTTGTGCCTTCCATGGCAGCGCACAATTCAGTGCCCACATGCATCATCATATCTTTTGCAAAATCTTTGAATCCTACGCGTATGGACTACAAAGCAATATCGTTGTCTCTTAAATATCGCAACTATTCTTGTTGTGCCCTCAATATCACCTCCATATTCTACGACAAGATCTCCACTTTCCTTTGGAGATATGCTTGCACTACCAATTGTCCCCGTTGCTTTCCAGCGGCCCGTAACTCTCTTTCCGTTATCTCGACCGCTTCCAATTGCCGCCTCCTTTCCCTTGCAAGGCATAATTTCGAACTTTTTCTCCTCCTCCATGGTCTGTCGGCGCAAGGGATTCTCCTCCGCTTCCAACTCTTTTGCAAATGCCTCCCTCTCTGACTGAGGGACAAGCAATAATGCTTCTTCCTCCTCCCCCAGGGTCAGATTGGTCACCCACTCATTCACCATCTTCTCTATCTTTGCTTTTGTCTCTCTCGCTCCACTGGTCTCCCCTCTCTTCTCTCCTTACATTTCTTGGGAGGGGTTCCTCTACTGCTTCTACTTCTTTCTCTGCTTCTGCTTCGGCTTCCGCCTCTACAGCCACCAACTTCTCCTCCTGCTCCTTTTTCCACTTTTCCAACTCTTCCTCCATTTGCTTCTGCTTGGCCTTCTGCTCTTCCATCAAGGCCAACATTTTTTGCTTGCTTGATGGGCTTCTTCTCCATTTTTCCTTTCCTCTCTTTCAGCAGGGCAGCGGCTTGCTCTTCTTGAGCCTTATTATATGGGGTGGTACTCGTGCCTGTCCGTGTGGTCACCATGGTGAAAGATGCACAACAAGTGAAAGTTCCACTCATCGCCAGTTAGACTTCCGCCCACCGACTGACAGACTCTATAAAGGACCCGAAAATCCTCTCCTTTGATCAAACCAGGTTACTATAGCCGACGAAAGCTTTCGTGACCATTGTCACCGAAACTTTCCAGATCCCAGTGCACCTTGCGCCAGCGATCAATCCCACCAAGGTTTCACTCTTGATCAGATCCTGTCAACTAGGGTCTCTAGCCTGACCTACTTCTAAGGCTGTCACTACAGGACTCTACTGCTGATAAGGAACCATTTAAGGAGTTCCCCCATAACTCCTCAGGAATTATTTAACGTCGCAGTCAGGACACGTGATCAGCGAGTCCTCTCAAGACTTAGACAGCTGGGTGCGCAGCCTACAACATGGATTTTTGGCCTACCATGCCACACTGAGCAGCCCGCGGGTCTGTACTGCTTGGCCGCTGTGTGAAGAGATCGCCGAATCAGAAGAAGGAGCTCGCCACGAGGTAGAAGACCGTTGCCCTTGTGAAAATCGTGAGGAAGATAACGAAGGAGAAGATGTCGACGAACACGAGAGAGAGAGAGAGAGAGAGAGAGAGAGAGAGAGAGAGAGAGAGAGAGAGAGAGAGAGAGAGAGAGAGAGAGAGAGAGAGAGAGAGNGAGAGAGAGAGAGAGAGAGAGAGAGAGAGAGAGAGAGAGAGAGAGAGAGAGAGAGAGAGAGAGACCAAGCACCCCACCATGACGACGCTGATTGATGAAAATGACGATGAAGATGAAAAATAAGGAGCATGGTTTTCGAGGACAAGGTAAGATGATAATGTCGACATGGCGATGGGACATGATCATGGGATTGGGTTTCGAAAGAGGAGGAGAAGGTAATTGGGACGGAGATGACGACGTGAAGGATTCTAGGGAGGAATGCAATGTGGAGGGAGCGGTGTCGGTGCGAATACCCTTACAAGGGTATCTGCCCTGTATTTTTGCAAGTGACAGAAAACAAGTTTGGTTTAAAGTTCAAGTATACCGCGCGAGGTGTGGCGGTGTCTGAGGTTTACGTTGACTGGATGGTTGATTAGAGTAGGGAGTGTGTGGGCGGGCGAACTTGAGGCGCGTGTGATCTTTTTTTTTTTATTGATAATTGAAGAACCAGCGTGATCGTCGATATAATTTTTATTTTTTGATTAAAATTAGGATTAAAAAGATTCTGTCTTGAGATTGGTATGCTTGCCGGTGACTTCTGCGTACGTGTGGAGGACGACATCGACAATAAGGCGACTTTGAAAAAGCTTCGAGAAAATCTGCACATCGCGCAGCATCCACTTATCTAGGTACCCATCAAAACTAGACCCAGACTTGGGCGTAGTATACAGCGCCAGACCTTCATCAGAGGGATTCAGGGATCGAGGTCGAGCGGCGACGACGCGGGAATATCGAAGTAGCGTGGAGGGACCGAGGGGTTGAGGGCCCGACGGGGCTATCCCTCTTGGTTTTGCCGTCAGCGACGTCGGAACGGTGCTAACGTTTTCTTCTTCCTCGTTCGACATATTCTGACGAGTAAAAGTTTCTGTCTTTTTTTATTTATTTATTTGTCTTATTATTATTATTTATCCTTGCTCCGGCGCCCCGTTGACCTAAACGCGACGCCGGAATTAGCGGTCGACTCGGCGGTCGAGGACCTTGAGTACGCGTCTCTTTTTTGACGGGCCTGACGGATTCCGCGTGTTCGGGGTGCGGACAAGATTTATGTGCCCTGCCCATCTTGGAACGTGGACCGAGGGATTCCGACGTGCATGCAAGCTGCTGCCAACCAGGCCCACAAGGAAGAGGAAACCAAGGGGGGGGCTTGGTGGAGGTTTACAGCGGCTAACGTGGAGGCCGCCGAACGGACGTAGGTAGACGGGCGAGGGGCTAAGCGAGCCAACACATAGCTGGCTCCCCTCGCAGCTCCCTTGGAAGGGTCGCGTGGCGCATCACTGAGCCGTTTCCAGCTGTCGATGTACCTAACCGCTTTATAGCAGAGGGGGGGGGGAGTGGTACATGCATGTCCTGCCCAATATAAGGTGCGGCAGTGCGGAGCCGCGACTCTGTTACGGCGAGTTAGCACGTGAGTAGTGGGCGGAACCGCGGAGGGATGAGTTCGCCGGTTCATGAGACTCGCGGTGCAGAGGGAAAGAGGTGTCGTAGCTGGTCGAACTGACCAGGGTGAGGGACATCGGACAAGGCAAGGCCGACGGGGTGCTAAGGAGTACATGGACCTGGACAGACTTCTGCGCTGGGTGCGTGCGCAGAAGGGAACAGCGCAGCAAGGGGAGAACTTAGACCGGGGTTTTCTAGGCTAGCGAATTCGAATTTGTTGTTAGTTCGTGTGATAGGTTAGTAAGGTAGGAGGTAGAGAAGAAAGTTGGTACGTGAAGCTATGGTGAGAGAAGATAGAGCGAATGAAGAATCGAGAAATACTACTCATTTTTCGATGAAATCGGCAGAGGAAAAATGTGTTGTAGGGGTTTTTAGACGAGGCGAATTTGATCGTGAAGTTAGTTTCAGAAGAAAGTAGATTTGGTGTTAGTAGAAAAACTTGCTGCGTCGAGGCTATGGAAGAACGAAGGAGAAGAGAAGGCGACGGGTTGAAAGTGCATAGCAGTCTCAATCGTTGGCGGATTTCGGCAAGCCAAGGTCCGAATCCTAGGTTCTGGGGTAGGGCGAATCGAGCGGCGAAGTCGGATTTGGGTGAAAGTTAGTGGGATAAGTGTTAGTTTATGAAGGCGGTGCGCAGAGCTATCGAGGAGGAGATATGGCGAGAGTAAAGGTAGACTATCCCGCCCAATACTCAACCGAAATGGGCGTATGAGGGTGCGAGTTCGGGGTTTCATAGCAAAGCGACTTGGATGGCATACCCGGAATCGGGTCGGAAGACCTTGTTTAGGAGCGCTGGAGGATGAGACCTGCGATGGCAATGTATCTTTCCATGATTCTGGGGAAAGATTCATTTGACTTTGCTCATCGTAGGATGAAAGTTAGCAAGGAGCGAGTTAATAGTTAGAAGTGTTTCGTTGTGAAACGAATATGGCGAATGTATCTGGTCGTCGTTAAGCGGGAGGTACATTTTCATTCTGCCAGAAGCAGACATGAGGAGGGCGCCGCAAGAATTGGTGCTGCGCTCGTCTCTCGGTGGAAACGTGTGGGACGAAAAGTGTAGACTTGGAAATTTCCGGGCATCGCCCATTTGATGATGCGCTCAAATCGGTCGAAGGGTGAACCCCTTTTTGCGGTCGGACTAGCTGGAACTGCGCTGCCGATGCACCTAACCTCGCTCTAGTAGGAAATTCATTACGATTTTGCTCATCCTAGTGATTGGGGAGCGTGAGGCTAGTTGAGGAATTGGGGACTTACCCGTTGGCCGGTGCCTTTCCTTGCAGACTGAGATAACGGAGGAGTGACAGCGGGGCTCGATTACTTACTTGTGGGCCTGAGCATAGCGAGGTGGATTGCAGACTGGATGCTTATCTGGCCGAGGATGCTTATCTGGCCGAGGCTATGCTCATCTCGTCGGACTTAGGGAGTGAGGAGCGAGCAGCAGGGTTGGAGGTTTGCTTGGTGGGTGGCATTATCGAGATCTGATCAACGAGAACAATCGGCACAACCATCCTATGTGGCACAGTCAGTCAAATCAAAGAATCCATCGGAATCCAACTGTTACTATTCCTCACATGAGTACGGTGCAATCATTCCCAGTCAGTGGGTCAGTCTTGGCCAATCTCAATCAGATAGCTCTCAGAGATGCTTAGTGCAGTCAGCTTCAAACAGGGAGATTTGTCAATCTTTGTGGCCCACACCAAGTTGCAGGAGGCACCATCCATGACCTGAGGGCCTACTTGAAAAAGGGTAAAGAAACCCATGAGCACCTCGACTCAGTCTGGGTCTCAGTAGCCAGGTACTTTGAGGTGAAAGAGAGAGAGCTTGACGAGAGTGGTACCAAGCTGATCCGTAGCTTTGGACCCAAGCTCTACATTGACTATCCTAGGCCTCCAGTCCCCTTTCTCCTCACAGATGGTTCATGTTGGGGTGACCTAGTGGAATTGGCCAAGAGGTACACCGACAGAGATTGAGTACGAGTCAGTGATTGAGCCTTCGGAGTTTCTACACCTCAGGAGAGGGGTTTTCTCCAGGCCTACCTTCCTACTATGTGGGAGGAGTTTTGTCCTATGGTTGAGTTTCGTGTTATGGGCCTTGGATGAAGGTGCTTAGAGCTTACAGGTTTTAGCTGGCTCTATATCCAAAGGCCACAATCTCAGGGAGTACAGGGACATGGCTCCAAGCACAAGAGATGCACGGCCAAATGAGATCAATAATGAGACTTTGGAGGGATGAGTCTTGGCTAGTGCTGACTGTGTCTATTCATCTATACCCCCCTGAGATTATTATGAGTTCTCATTCTTCCCTCACTTATCCTTGTCCTTGCTCGAGTCAGTTGGTCTTTCCTCACTTGCTTTGACTCTGTTTTGATCCTCACTTGCTTTGACTCTGTTTTGATAATTGTGTTCTCCGATGATCTTGTCACAATTCTCAAACTTAATAAATTGGCAAAATTGATACATGCATGGCACACCAAAAATTCGCGGTTATTATTTCATTATCTCTGCTGTTCTAAATCATAATAAAAGATTCCTAAGACCGGGGACTAGCGAAGACCGCAATTGAAAGGTCTCGCTCGAAGCCGGACGCACACAACAGGAAGGGATCTGCTTTAGTTAATTTATTTTATTTATTCCAAACGGCATCTAAACCTTGCGTGACAGCCTGTTGGCTTTCTGGTCGCCCAAAGTGGATTGACTGCAAAAAGTGCGACAACGCGCCTACCCCCGCTCCTTGAGTGTTGTTCCAGCTGCAACCCTCAAAGTCACGGCCACGGGTAGGTACCCTTGTGGGACAAGCACTCAAACATGCATGCAGACCAGCAGGCACGCACACACACAGACTTAGAAATCACAGCAGAATACGGGAATTTCAGCAAGGCATACATTCCTGCGGCAAATCCCATAAATCAGTAGTGTTCTCAGTCTGTGTTTTGGCGGGTCATTACACACACACACACACACACACACACACACACACACACACACACACACACACACACACACACACACACACACACACACACA
>BFEA01000352.1:1567761-1579326 GCA_003427395.1 Chara braunii | reverse complement strand
TTTTTGATCCAGGGTCCATCAGGACCATTAATGAAAACTCTAAGAAAGGGAAAATCCGCAAGTGTGTGTGCGCACCACAGAGAGAGAGAGAGAGAGAGAGAGAGAGAGAGAGAGAGAGAGAGAGAGAGAGTCCATCAGCGTCTTTGTTTTTCTTGGCAAACATTCCTTCTTTATTGCGGGCGTAGCTGCAACAGGTCCCCTAGTCTGAAATTAGCGGAGTTATGTATTTCTTTTTTTCCCATGAATCTTCGCCCATTTTGGGATAGATACAGGCGCCTTCTTTTGAGGGTATACTTAGACCAGCACTGGAAGAACTGTCTGACTGGGATGTATCTGACTGCTATTGTGTCAGTGTGAGTTCTTTTTTGTCTTCCCTCTGTATTATCTTTTCTCTTCTTCGCAGTTGCTGAGTGGCCCCACCAGCCCAGTATCTCTTTGAAACCAACTGTATCTGGCACTCGAATTGGGCCAGGTGCGCGTGCTGGCTTTGTGGAGAGTATGCCCCCTCTTCATACCACCTTCACTTTTCCAAGCGGTGGTACCGGTCGGCAAAAATCAAATTAAGCTCATACATTTAGCCTCGGATGTACTGGTGGTTTGCAACCTCCTGACGAGTCCGTAAAAGTCCGACGAAACAGTCTGGCACAGTCATGCTTGTTTCGTGGAATTGTGTATAGCGAACATGACAAGACACACACACACACACACACAGAGAGAGAGAGAGAGAGAGAGAGAGAGAGAGAGAGAGAGAGAGAGAGAGAGAGAGAGAGAGAGGACTTGTGACATAACATAATCCGGATAGCTGCTATGACGCAACAGTACAGCACATCCTCAAGGGACCTTGCAAGGAGCGCTTGGTGCCCATGGGGGCAGCCCGTAAGGTACTGACCCCACGGTTTGACAGCCGCCTCTGTAGTCGCTAGAGCTCGAAACGGGCAACTGAAGTGGGGCAAGCTCAAGACTTTTTGTAGATTTTGGCAGTATGGCAGAATGAACAATGTGGTCCGGGGGAACCGTGGTGGTCACTGGAATGTGTTTGGAACTTTCCCTGTCGATACATCGAGCATGGTGAATGAAAATGCCTCATGTTTTTGCGACCTCTTTCTTGTTACTCTGAGCGATTTTGTCTATAACTTTTCAGAGGGTCAGTCCCACCGAAAACATTTCCTCCCAAACTGGATGGTATTGAACCGGTAGGTTTGCAGTGTACTCAATGCCTTCTGCGGCAACCTTTTTTTTTTGTTAATGCCCTCTGCGCCAACCTCACAAATGAAAAGAAACACCAACCTCACAAATGAAAAGAAACAGTTTCCTCTGCTCCAACATTTTGTATCTGAGATGTTTAATCCCTCATTCTTACGCATCCCATTCGCTCCTTTCTCTCTCTTTTCTCTCCCCCCTTCCGTCTCCCTCCCTCCCTCCACCCAATTTGTTTCTATTTTGTTCTGAGCAGCGGCCTATTGACATGTCTTGCTTTGTGGATGTCTTCTAGCCTGTATTATGAGTGTCTTTTTTTTCCCCCCAATTATTATCATTTGCATTTACACAAACAATTGTATCACTCGTTCTTCTCTGTTTTTCTCTGCTTCTTTGTGTTTCTTTTCCTGTGTTTTATTCATTAAGGTACTCAATCTTGAGACATCGGTCTCTAGGGTAGGTTACTATGGAGCATCTGCTGAGCGGTTATGGGCGCTTACAAATATAGAGACTCTGAGGTATGCAACGAAGTGATCCTCTCTTCCAACTGTCTCTTTCCTCTTTACTTTTTCTAGGGGAATTTGACTGTATCACTGACTGTTTGCCTCCTTGCTGCACAAAGGGATGTACTGTTCTGTCACTCACAGAATGTCATAATGCACAACTCATACCCATTCTGCACATGTACCCTGTGTTATGATGTCTTTACTGCTTTTGAATCTCATCTGAGCTGCATTATGAGATGTGGAAGCTCCAGGACTTTTTGAACTGAGCTCTGGATGTGATTGCGGTCAGATGCATCCAGGTCCAGTCGAAATCGCCGTTGGATACGTTTCAGAAAGTGCTTGAGTGAGAACGCCCTAAGTTGTGCATTTGGCATTCATAAATTACGACGATCAACAAGAGGGAGGCATGCTTTTTTTTTCGGTGGTGGATGAAGGACTAGAATTTGATAACTGGCAATGGGGGGTTGTTCTTTTCACTGAGGGAGAGGGAGGGGGGGTGCTGATGTTACATGCTGAGTCTGCACACGGGCCCCATTTTGGGGGCCCGACAGTTGCTGGGGGGCCCCAGGCCGCGCGCCCTTCGGACGGGCGTCCTGGAGGCCCACGGATGACCCTTAGGCCACAGGTTTCGATTCGAGACAACATTTATTTATTTATGTATTTATGTATTTGCTGTCCTATTTTGGTCTGTTACATCAATGTCATGCACTTCGTCATCAAGTCCTGACGCTGGGCATCCACGCCCGACTTGTTGCTCACCTTTTCGGGCATCAAGCACTTCTCACCACGAGGTCCTGCCCGACGTTGCAGAACCCATTGACGCAAGTTGCGGAGACTCTCACCACAAGTAAGGAACTCTTCAACCAGGCCTCGCAGATATTGTGACGAACACGGAGGCCCGCAATGCTGGCCGTTCGTCTTCTGCAGGCCTTCTCAGAGATCCGCATCGGCCGGAAGTGGTCGTGGTCGCAGCGAGAATGCCGACCAAATTTTCAAACGAGGCTGCTCTGTCAGACGAGGGGAAAAGACTAGCAGCCGTCCGGGATGGTGCCCGCCCCGCCAAAGGTCGAGGACGCGGCAGATTGAAGGCAAACACCGCTTCATCCCCTGGGCCCGGACAAACAACTCAAGAACCTTGGTCACATTGCGGTCTCTCGGAGGGGTCTACAAGATCTGCACGAGATACCGGTATTGTTTATGGTGCAACAGGGACCTTCACGAAACACTCCCCTGTACTTCAAAGGCCAAGGGAAAGTCCCTTTCGGGAAGTGATCACCGCCGAGAGTGATACGGCTGCATTCTCGACGCCTTTGGAACCAGTTGGTTCGTGAGCGACCTCCCTTAGTTCCGAGACACATGCGGAAGTCGTAAGTCCTCCCGTTCTTCATTCTGTCGAGGACTTCGCTGCTCGAATCGTTCCGTCGCTGGGATCTCAAGCTCAAGGACAAGGTGTGTGTGCGGTTTCTTCTCCGTCCGGAAGCGGCGACAATTTATCGTCTTCAAGTGGTTCTTCAAGGGGTTCAACGCTCGAGTTCAACGTAGAGGTCTTGGACCCGTTGTCGCCCGGGGATTTTGCATGGCTTCTGCTCCCTTCCACGGGCCGCTTACAGGGACCGTAATGCGCAACACTATGTGCCCATCTCCATACGTATTTGTCCTTCTATGCACCACCATGACGAAGCTCCGGTGGGGGACCTCCTTGCCTATACTACCAAGGTGGCCCACAAGTTTCGCACACAGCGATACGATGACAACAACGCACCGCTCCTTTACGTCCGCATCCAAGTTGGGCAACCATCCTGCAACGCTTTGTTGGATAGTGGCGGGACTCACAATTTCTTGAGCCAGTCCTTTATACAAAGGGACGACCTTGGCGCACAAGTTCGAAGGAAGTCGCATCCTACAACGGTCAAGATGGAGGACGGCAATGCGCAATGCGCAGCACTATGCGCCCATCTCCAGACGTATTTGTCCTTCTATGCACCACCAACTTCGCCGACGGATGACAAAGCTCCGGTGGGGGACCTCCTTGCCTGTACTACCAAGGTGGCCCACAAGTTTCGCACACAGCGATACGATGACAGCAACGCACCGCTCCTTTACGTCCGCATCCAAGTTGGGCAACCGTCCTGCAACGCTTTGCTGGATAGTGGCGGGACTCACAATTTCCTGAGGCAGTTCTTTATACAAAGGGCTGACCTTGGTGCACAAGTTAGAAGGAAGTCACATTCTACGGCGGTCAAGATGGAGGACGGTCGGACGCAACAACTTTTTGATCGCTACATCGAAGTTGTGTCGGTCTATTTCGCACCTCATGCATGCAAGCCGGTTGTGTTTGACGTTTGGGACACATACTTTTACATTATTTTGGGGATGCCTTGGCTCGTAGTGCAGACCATACGGTCAACTTCCATCGGCGAACGCTTACCGTTTGCAACGCCTTTGGCGCTGAGGTACCGTGTACCATCCCTCTTCCGCACCCTTCAATATGAAGCCAAGTTGTGATGGGCAAGTCTTTCCGGTCCACTTGCGCTTACGAGCGGACCTATGAGATTGGCCTATGTTTTTTAAGGACCATCGCAGCAACCGACTCTTCACCTACGGACTTCTCTTCTGACACCCGCTTGGTGCGGTTGCTTGACGAGTTCGCCGACATTTTCGAGTCTCCTACCGGTGTGGAGCCGGATCGGTTGATCTCCCATGATATCATTTTTTACGCCAGTGCTGTGCCGCCGAAAGGATGCATCTATCGCATGAGCAAGGACGAGCTCGCGGTTCTCCGCACGCAACTCGATGACTTGTTGGCAAAGGGTTGGATCCGCCCTAGTAGCTCACCATATGGTGCGCCAGTTCTCTTCGTATGGAAGAAAAACAAGAATCTTCACTTGTGCATCGATTTTTGTGAGCTTAACATGCAAACTGTCAAGAATGCAGGGCCTCTTCCTCGTATTGACAATCTTCTTGAGCGTTTGGGCGGCGCGAAGTATTTTCCAAATCAGACTTGAAGTCGGGCTATCAACAAATTTCGATACGCCCGCAAGATCACTACAAATCTGCGTTCAAGACTCGGTATGGGCGTTTTGAGTTGGTTGTCATGCCTTTTGGCCTCACCAATGCCCTGACGACTTTTCAAGGGGCAATGACCAACGAGTACCGTGCGATGTTGAACCGGTTTGTACTGGTCTACTTGGACGACATTCTCATCTATAGTCGGACCTTGGAGGGCCATCTCGAGCATCTTCGACGCGTGTTGGAGACACTTCGTCACGCCAAGTACAAAGCCAACCACGACAAATGCGAATTCGTACCGCAAGAGTTGGAGTGCTTGGGCCATTTTGTCACACTGGAGGGCATTAGTCCGTTATCGGACAAAATCCAAGTCGTCCAAGAGTTGTAGGAACTGAAGAACGTTACGAAAGTCCGTTCGTTTCTCGGCCTAGCCGGGTACTACCAACGCTTTATGAAAAGCTATTCGAATATCTTGGCCAATTTGACCAAGCTTCAATGCGAGGATCAACTGTACGACTTCGGTGACGATGCGTGGGCTTCCTTTTTAGCCCTCAAAGTCGCCTTGCTATCAGCGGAGGTTTTACACATCTCGACCCGCTTTTGCCGACGTGTGTCACTACCGATGCGTTCGGCTACGGCATTGGTGACATCCTCGAGCAACATGATGGCGTGGACTGGCACCCGGTCAAACACTTTAGTAAGAAAATGTCAGTCGTGTATTCGATTGAAGACGCACGAAAGGAGTTATTTCGTACACGCGCTCAAGCGGTGGCAACATTTTCTTCTCAGTCGTAGTCAATTCCAATGGGTTATGAATAACAATCCGTTGGTCTTCTGCAAGACCCAAGACACGGTCAATAGCATCATCGCCCGTTGGATGGCTTTCATCGACCAATTTGACTTCTTCCCTAATCATATTTCGGGAAAGTCAATTTGTTTTGCGGACGCTGATTCACGACGTCCGAAGCTTTGTACCACGGTCTACTCGACGTTCGAGCTTGACGACGACATGCGGGACAGTTTCATCCGCGACTACCAAGTCGACCCAGAGTTTCGTGACAAGTATGCGAATTGCTCCAAATCCTGCGCCATCGCACTATGGGACCCAAGAGGGCTATTTGCTAGTCCACTCACAGGGGAAGGATCTTCTTTGCATGCCAAGTGGTCCACACTTGCGTATGCGGCTCCTTGGCGAGTTCCACGTTGCTCCCGCCACTAGGCACTTTGGAGTCAATCGTACGATTAGCCGACTTCGTGAGCGCTTTTGGTGGCCGACCTTCTCGGCGATGTCACATGCTATTGCGAGTCATGCGAGGTTTGCTCACGTTGCAAATCACACAATCATCGTCCATTCGGCGAGTTGCAACCATTGCCGGTCCCCTTAGGACGACGGGAATTGATTGCCATGGACATCATTGGGTCGTTCCCAAGCACAAGACTGGTGTAGATGGGATTATCACGGTGTTCGATCTACTCACCAAGTTCGCCATGTTTTTGCCTTGCCGCTATCACGCCAACGCACCGAAGTTGGTCGAGATTCCTTACGCTGGTGGGATTCGTACCGAGGGTTATGCCAAGGAGATCGTTTGCGACCTCTACAGTCAGTTCATGTCCGATTTTTGGTTGGCGCTCGTCAAGCGATGGGGCTCATCTCTCAAGCCGAGCTCGACCCGCCACCAACAAACCAGTGGCCGAACGGAGAGGGCGCATCAAACCGCAGAACTTCTTCTTCACACTCTCATCCGTCCCGAACAAAAGGATTAGGTTGAGCGGTTGCTGGATGTCGAGTTGGCTTATAACTTGTCCATTCATCTGGATACCTGGGATGTCGCCCTTTGAGTTCGAGCATGGCTCGCCAGTCACTTCTACGTTGGACACAATCATCCCACGGGTGACCGAGAGTGAGGACCACCTTGTCTTCATTCGACGGATGCAAGAGCTTCTTGTCAAGGCACGCTGTCGCATTTTTTTTTTCCAGTCGGGCCTCTTCTGGCGACCGAAAAGCCAATAGGTCACGCAGGATTTTGTGTGCTTTTGCAATAAATAAATAAATTTAAATAAAGCAAATCCCTTCCTGTTGTGTGCGTCCGGCTTCGAGCGAGACCCGTCAATTGCGGTCTTCGCCGATCCCCGGTCTTAGAAATCTTTGATTGTGATTCGGAACAGCAATGATGATGCATGTAATAAATTTAAATTAAACTGAACAGGCCATGTATGTGCCAAGTTTGCCAATTTAGAGGTTGTGAACTGTGACACAATCAGCTAGGAAAACAATCATCAAGCAATGCCAGAAGAGATAATCAAGACTGACTGACTCAAGGCAAAGACAAGATGAATGAGGGAAAAGTGAGAGCTCATATCATCTCAAGAGTACAATGACAAGGACATGGTCAGTGCTCAGTGTCTGTGCTCTCACTTTCCCCTCTCACTCTCAACCGCAATCTCGATCTCTCAGAGCATCTGACACCACGTCCAAGTACATCTTGAGAAGGTCTCCTCCGTATGTATCTGATGACTGTACTTAAATCTTGAGTATGCTCTTTTCAATATCTGTCATGCCCAATAAACTTTTGCCTTGAGCCTGCTGTACTCGGATGCTTGATAATTTTAAAGCTGCTCACTTGTCATCTGATCAGTCTTGCTGAGTATTGATGTCACCGAGAACACTTGCTGTGACATAACAGTTGCTGCTGTCACCAGGAGAGCCCGCTATGACCAGCACTATTGCCGCTGTCACCGAGATTGCCTGCTGTGACCAGCATCGTTGCTGCTACCACCGGGACCTCCCGCTGTGGTCAACACTATCGCTGCTGTCACCGGAACTGTCTGCCGTGACCAGCGTCGTCGCTGCTACCACCGGGACCTCCCGCTGTGGCCAACACTATCGCTGTTGTCACCGGAACTGTCCGCTGTGACCAGCGTCGTCGCCTGAGAATGGAACCGGCTGAGATTAAACTGAGATCATCGACTGGGTTCACTTAATCTGAGCTCACTGAAACTGAAGATCGAACTCAGTAGCATCAGGTTCACCGAGACTGAACTGAGAGCTAAGTTGATGCTTTTCCTGAAAGCCACACTTAGATCCGAAATCAATGCTGAACTGAACTTGCTGAGATGAAACTGACCTCACCAAGGTTAAACTGAACTTACTGAAAACTGAATTAAACCTGAGAAAGTGAAACTGATTTCACAGAACTTACTGAAACTGGATTGAATTTGTTGAGATAAGTCCTCCAAACTAAGCTTATTGAAACTGAGATGAATTGACTGACACTGAACTAAAACTTACACTGAAAACCTCACTTAGATCTGAATTCCGAGATTGAACTGAACTTGCCAGGACTGAATCAATTTCACTGAATCCGAACTGAAATTACTGAGATTGCACTGATATCATTGAGCCCAGATTGAACTTGCTGAGATAAAACTGAAATCACTGAGTCTGATATGAAATTACTTCGATTAAATTGTCTTCACTAAACCTGAAACGGGCTCACTCAAAGTAGACTGGACTTCCTGATATTGAACTGATTTCACTGAGATTAAACCAGACTTGTTGAGAAGGAACTGATCTCAATGAAAACTGGATGAGGTCTGCTGTAACCTGATTTCCCCTGCTCAAATGCTGCGCACTATACGAATACTGCTCAGGGGTGTAGCTCTGCATCACCACTAATCAGATAAAACACAGGGAGCATTTTTGCCTTATCCTCTTCATAAAAAACACAACATGTTGCTCTGTGTTGCCTCTGTTCACACACAACACGGGGTGGGGCAATCTGTTCGCTTCCCTGCTCGAGTACAATACAGGCAAGCGATCACAGCAGTTGTGGGCAGAAATTGTGCGCGCAATAATTTTTCGTTATGTCCAAATCTTGGCAAAAACAAAATCTGAACGATGAAAACTTGCGTTTCCTTATCCTTTTTAGCCCTGCTGTATCCGGTCCTTGATTGGGAATCTAGTCTTGGGGTTATGTTTCGTAGTTTGTCTGTTCCAGAAGTTCGTGTGAAAACCGTAATAGACCACATCGTGACTCCACTTCAAAGGGTCCTCTTCAACTCCTGGGCATTAAATAGAATTTTATCAGATTAATCAGATTAATATGATGCTGGTTTCCCCTTCATGTCCCTTTCTGACAATCTTTATTTTATTTTCCCGCTCTTCCAATTGTGAAGTTGGTTGAGTGTATAGCTTGACCGTCCGTTTGGCTACTTATTGGTGGATATGTGACCCTGGTCTGACAATCTGCCAGCTAGACCAGAAATAACTTGTATTTATCACAAATTTGAGTCAGGCAAGCTTTCTCTTTCTCTTTTGAAGATTCACTAGGCCTCCATCTCCATGGAGTATCAATAACAAATAACTAACCAACTCTCGGGAGTGTCCCTGATGGTTGACACAGAGGATTGCTTACAACAACTGACTGGCTGCACAACCCGATAGCTCTTTGTGATTGATGATAACCTACTACCGCGTTACTTTTGCTTGGCTGTACTCCACTCATTTGCAGGCTGGCCAGTTACTGTATACGCCTTAAGTGCATGTCATCCACTGCAACCACCCGCTTTTCACTGCACCCGTCCAGTCTCGGCAGATCTTCCCATTCAACCCGCAATCAAACAAAGCAAGAGGCGGTCAGCCCTCTTCTTTATGCATGGAGAGTATTTCCCACCCCTTTTCTCGTGCTTGATGTTCGATATGCTGAAAGCAGTGAAGGTAACAAGAGCAGATAAAGTTTTCCGAACTCTTCCTAAGGGCGTGTAGAATGCATCAGCTCTGAGTCTGTGTATGACGCATCTGATCAGATCTAAGTCTGTGTGTGACGCATCTGATCTCTCAACTTCTCCCGTCTCGATTCACTTCGTTTGGATAATACTCAGACCCTTTGTAACCCTCTCGGTCCCACTCTCACACTTCTTTTCCTCACATAGATTGAGTGCGTCGCGGCCCGTTCGTTCAGTCAACAAGCGAGAAAATGAGAATGAACTTCCAACTAGACCATGGAAAGATACACTGGAAAAATGAGAATGAACTTTCAGCTAGACCATGGAAAGATACACTGAACACAATCTCCGGCAGTGCTTTCCACGGTCTGCAGCCACATTAGCGGACGAAATGGAGGACTCATCCTCAACTAGGACATGGCCAGACACGCCGCCATATCCCTTGTCTTCTGCGGTCTATGAACCTTGCCACGTTATATACCAAGGGAGGGAGTTAAGTATGAATATCCCGTTGGAACGTGGGCTGGCACATTATCTTTTTCCTTGCTTTCTGTTGCGCCCTACAACCACACTCAATTACTCACCAATAAGGAGGTGGGGATGAATCTGCAACTAGAACACAGCAGCATACACTGTTCTATTCCTGTTTTCTGTGCGCCGCAGCACCACTCGATTCCTCACACAGGTGGCGAGACATAATGGGTCTAGAGCTAGAACGTGAAAAGGTGCACTGACATATCCGTTGTCTACGGCGCACCGGCGCAGCGCTAATCTCTCACCAAAATAATGTATTTTCCTCTAGATCATGGGAAGATGCATATCCTTTTCTTCGTCCCCATGAGGCCGCGTCAGATTATCTATCAGGCGGAAAAATGGTAACGTATCTTCAATCAGAACTTGGGAAGATATACTGATTTATCCTTTTTCTTCCGTGTGCTGCAGATCCAGGCGGACTTCTCACCATACAAGGGTTATGTTGCATACTGTAATGTGCAGACCAGAACAAGAACCGACCTTTCAATACAAAGTATAAGATAGCACAACGGAAGACTTAGATACCAGTGATCTGAACAATCAATGTTGTAATGCAGCCCTGAACATACATCATCATCATCGTTACATGGTGTGAAATGGGCCTGGCGCTTCACACAGGAAGAGTGCGCCAGCCCATACCATACACAGACGAAGAGGAAGGGCATAGACGAAGAGGAGGGGGAAGATGGGAATGTCGTCAACACCAAGTCTTCGGCACAAGCCCAAATAGTCTGTCGTCGAAATGTCTGAATCCCAAATGTCAAGTCTGGATCCAATGTCGTCAAGTCTCAAGTCACAATCTCTCTGTCGTAGTCTGAGAAGTCAGGTGGCGGGAGGGTGAGAAGAGAAGGTGGACTTAGAAGAGGAAGAAGAAGAACTCTCTCTCTCTCTCTCTCTGTGTCCAGTACTAACCTGTGAAGTTGGCGCCTTGATGCAGGTGCCACGAAGATGGAGCTGGAGCGATGGCGCCACAGGTAAGTATCACTGGCCTCCGCCAGTCTCTCTCCCACTCTACGATCTACCACCTACCAGCGCCCAACGCTAAAGACTACCAACTACAGCTATGGCGCCCAACGCCGAAGACTACAGCTAGCGCTAACTACAGCCTAGCGCTGAAGACTACTGCAGCGCTCCTCCTGAGAGCGCTCCTCCTGAGTGCTGCGGCCGAATCCTGAAGACTACTCCGTGCCTACTGAACTACCTACCCGTGAAGTGCATGGGAACTTCCTATGTACTACCGGGTGTGCCTCCTGAGCCTGCCGAAGGGAGGCAGGGGCTGCAGCTGCAGCTCCTGCTCAAACTTGTGAGGAACAGGCTATTTCTGGCCTGTTCCGCATCCCTGTTTATGTGCTTGAGTCTTAGGGGCAGGTCGAAACAATGAGGGCCTGAAAATGGCCCTCCGTTTCAGGCTGAAAACTCTGGGTCTGAAAAGACTCAAAAATAGGCTGAAACGGGGTAGGGCCTGCATGCCCTCGTTTTTTAGCATCCAGGCTGAAACAAACGGGGCCTGTAAGCCCTAAGTTTTAGGCTTTTAGGCTGAATGTTCGGGACGGGCCCTGTAGGGCCCGTGTGGCTACGCAGTATGCCACACCCC